>JAHHUM010000343.1:0-541271 GCA_036173005.1 Crenichthys baileyi
TGTTTTTCAGGCGTAATTGTTTTTAAACACTCACAAGAACCTCATCAAGCAGATTGACATAGTTGGAGGCCTACGCCAAACTTAGTATCAATTAAAATGTCAGGAAACAGAATTCTAATATATATTTCATATCCTGCATTAATACCAACACAAAGCTTCTGACCAGGCGGTTAGGTTATAAATTATATGAGGGAAATCAGAGTGTGTGTACCTCTTAGCTGCTTGTTTTGACATGTCTACACATTTTTGAACCTGATTTTTGAGATAAATCTGATCCTATTTCAAACTTTTGATCAGTTGTGCATTGGACAAAAGTTTAGAATCAATCCAAGTTTCTTGAATTCCCAAATGACTCACCTGATTCGAAAACTGCGATAAAGGACTCCCACAATTAAATGTTTTGGATCATCACATAGATTTTGATACCAGACAAAGATAACCTGAACAAATACAGTTTTTATTTCTTTAATTAAGGGAAAATGCTATCCAAACCAATGTGGCTGCTTGTTAAAAAGCAAATCCCCTATTTTTAAGTCATGAATTGTGATTGCATTTTTCTGTAGCAACACCCTAGCCAGATTACTGCCAGAGTCCTTTAATCAAGAGATGAGTTAAATAAACCCTTTCTAACAACATGAAGTAGGGTGAAAGTTCTAAAAAAAAACCAATAGATCAAGAATTGATGTAAAGATATTGAAAAACAGAAGAAAAAGGAAGTCATTGACATCTACCAGTCTTGAAAGTGTTACAAAGTCCTTTCTAAGGCTTTGAGTCCAATGAACCACAGTGAGAGCCATTATCCAAAAATAGAGAAAAATAGAACAGTGATAAAACTTCCTAGGAGTGGCCAGCCAACCAAAATTTCTCCCAGGGCACATCAACACATCCGGAACATAAAAGAACTCAGAACAATATTTAAACCACATGGGACCTCACTTCACTCAGTTAATGATAAGAAAAAGACTGGGCAATAATGGAAGAGTTCCTAGTCCTGTGCTGATCAAAAAAAAAAAAAAGCCAAAAGATCCGTCTCACAACTTCCAAAAAAAAACACCATCACAATCCCCAAGACTTTATGAAAATTCTGTGGAAATGATGAGACAAAAATTTATTTTTTTAAAGGTGTATGTCCCTATCTGGTGTCCACATCATACATCATGCTAACAGTGAAACATGGTGGGTAGTGTGATGGTCTGGGGCTGCTCTGCTGCTTCAGGACCACTATGACATGCTGTAATTGATGGGACCATGAATTCTTCTCTCTAGCAGAAAATCCTGATTTATGACTCACTTGGGTTACACAGTAGAACAAAGTACGTCCAACTCTAAATGAGTAAATAAAAAAAAAGCTGCAAGTAAGTTTTGGAGCAGCCAATTTAGAGTCTGGCCTTAAATCTGGTTGAGATGCTGTGGCATTATCTTGAACAGGTCGTTCATGTTCAAAACCCCTCCATTGTGACTGAATTAAAACAATTCTGCAAAGAAGAGTGAGCCAGATTCCTCCACAGCCAGGTGAAAGACTTGACAGCATTTGATGCCACCAATAGTCGACACCAAATATTAGCTATAGAAGCAATTACACTTTTACACATGAACACACTGGTTGGTATAGCGTTTTAACCTTAAGAAAGAAAATCCTCATTTGAAAGCTGTAATTTGTATTTACTCAAGTTTTCTTTCTCTGATATTATTTGTTTGACCTAATACAAGTAAAAATGAAGAAATCTTCTAGAATTCTGTAGGACTCCACAAAGACATAATTTACCCTAATGTGACATTAGTATTCACTACTAAACTGTAATTGTTGGCTGATTTTCCATAAACAAACAATATATTAGGATTTGTATTTCCATGCTTTTCATCCTTTCAATTGATTTTTGGCCAGTTCTTAGACAGTTCAGATGTGTTATCTGTGATTGATTTTCTTGGTTTTTACTGTGTCCTTTGTTTCCTCTCTTCATATCCCAAATGCAGTAATTTAGATTAATGCTAGATGGATGGTTGCTCTGTAGATAGCTATGGGTTTACAATGCCAGCCTTTGTTTCATAAGCACTGTCACTTCTGTATATTTATTTCTTGGAGAGGATTCATTTTCTGCCCAAAGATCCTCTAAAGATTAACAATGAGCTGAGCTGTGCCAGGGATAGCCTTGAAAGGACAAATACATGTTTTATTTTACACCCCACAGCTAAAGACAGCATCTTTTGAAATCATTGTTAAAACACAGCCTCAACATTTTGTGTGATGTGGCTTTACATGTATTCATTTTATCGTATTCACTTAAGGTTTTCATGATTAATATTGGGTTTTGTTTACTTCAGTATAAGAAGCTTTGTATGTGCACGGTTCAGGTCAATATGGCACATTTATTCATCAAATGTTTGAATATCATGATTTTCAGTGGGTTTTAATGAGTTATTTGAACATTTTTGTTAGGATTTAATGCATAATCAACATAACACTGCATTGATTTTAAAAAATAAGAACTGGGCTTAAATTTATTGAAGATTTTCTGAAAACGACAAAGGCTCAAAATTATAGCCTCAACTACATTATATACGTTTGCCTAAGTATTTTAATTGGTGATTATGAATGTACTAGAATGTCTTTTAAGGTGACATGTTCAAGACCTTTTAACTCCTGGCTCAGTATAGTTATTTATACAGATGAATATTGTCCTGTTTTTTTAGGTCTTCCTAAGTAGCTATGGCTGGCTTTTACTGTAACTAACGATGTGCTCCTTTCATACTCTAGACTTGAAAAACGACGAGTTCATTCTTAGCTGTCTTTTTTCCTAGATGAAGAACTAAAGGAGCTAAACCATTTAATGTTTTACTTTGGTTTTTGAAAGATCCTGGATCAGTGCTTTGTGTTTTTTTTTGTGTCTCTGCTTTTCTCTCAAACCCCCCGCGGTCATGGCAGATGGCCGCGCACTTTAACCTGATTCGGGAGGTTCTTCTGTTAAAAGGGGGTGTTTCCTCTCCACTGTTGTTACATGCATCCCAGTATAAAGGGAAAATTTGCGGAAAGTAAATGCCAGTGACGGGTCCACTGTCTTTTCCCTGCCCCCCTCCAGGGGGAAATTTTGCGCACTCGTTTGGCAATCGCGGGGTTTTTCCCTCAGATAAAAAAATAATTAAACCAGTTTGAATAATAAATTTAAGGGGGCCCGGGGAAACCCCTAAACATGGGGGAAAAAATATGCGCGAAAATATTAATGATTCTTTCCCCAGGGAGAAAGGCATCAAAAACCCTGTGTTGCAGGAGAGTGTAACTCAAAAATGATGGGGCCCCAGGTAGGGGGGGGTGGAAAAGTGTACGTGTGCATATTTGGCCCGGGGGGCGCTGTGCGCTGTCAGGACTGGGGGCCACGAAGAGTGCAGAGAGAGAAGAAGAGTGTAGGCGGTTTTGTGTTTTGGCAGTAGCACGAAAGGCGCCCTTAAAGGATGTCAAACCCGGTGACTTGGGAACCCCTTCAAACGCTGGGTAAAAGCTTTTGAAGAAATCAATGCATGGTTGGGCCCAAAATTTTTTCAGCCCGAATCAAAATAAAACTGGGTAATAATCTTTTGGGCCCAAAAGGAAAAGGGGGTTTAAAAAAATTTGCACACAAATTTGTTAAAACCCGCTAGAAACCACCCCGTCAGGGGTCGAAAAATGGGGTTGATGGACTCCCCCACCTGAACCCTTTAGAGGCCCCATAAAAGGGGCAGTAAAAAGGGGGCGCCTTCCACACCTAAAGAGTTCCCGGATTTAAAAGGGCTTTTGTCTGGGAGGACCTTGAAAAACTTTCTGCGTTTATCTTTGTGGAAATTTATTCCCGCCCCCGGGGTTTCACAGGTTTTTGCCTCCCAAGTCCCATCGCCGCTTCGGGTTATTTCCCAAAAGGCTGCCCGGTTTCGCTTTGAAATAAGAAAAAGGGGCCTCCCCCGGGTTTTTAAAATCCCACCCACTGGGGCCCCCGTTTGCTAAAAGGAATAAAACCCTTTTACTTTGTTGTCCCTTAAACACCTTTTAAGGTTCAGGGGCCCCCAAATACAATTTTAAGATTTTTGTCAGGGTAAACAACCCCCCCCTCTCCCCCTTTTTGGGCTCCCCCAAACCCACCCCTGGGAACCCAGAAAAAGGGAAACCAAAAAAGGAGCCGCGGTTTTTTTTTTCTTATTCCTCCACTAAATTTTCCCCCCAGAAAACCCGTTAAAAGCGCCGAAAAACCCTAAGTTGCTTTAAATTTAAGATTAAAACCCCTTTTTTTAGAGGGCCTTTGACTGTGCCATTTAAACATTATCACCTTTACATTTTCAGTCCAATTTTCCTTTCATTTTTTAACCATCATTCCCCTATTCTCTTTAATTTTATTTTTTAAATTTTTTTAAATTACCTGTTGTTTATTTTTTGGTATCATTGGTCTGTATCTGTGTTTATTTTTTTGTGGGATTGTTATTGTATTGTAATTGTATGTACAGCACTTTGAGGTCCCTTACTTTAAAAGCCGCTAATAAAATAAACCTTACCTTTACCTTAACCCTTAACCCTTACGTAGCCTGGGGAAAACTGCAAAATGGTGTTCTAATGGGTTCCCTTCAAAAATGGCTTTCCTCCTGCCACTCTTCCATAAAGCCTATATTTGTGGAATGCATGACTAAAAGTTGTCCAACAGATTCTCTTACCTGAGCTGTGGCTCTCTGCAGCTCTTCAAAAGTTACCATGCGCCTTGTGGCTGCCTTTCTGATTAATGTTCTCCTTCCACCCTGTCAGTTTAGGTGGATGATCATGTCATGCTAGGTTTGCAGTTGTGCCATACTCTCTTCATTATGAGACCAAACAGTGCTTTGTATGATGTTTATATCTTGGTATATTGTTTTATAATCTTGCCCCTGACCTCTCTGATATGTTCTTCACTATGCTGTTTGCTCACTAATGTTCTCTAAACAAACCGCTCAGGCTTTTATACTCAGATTGGGTGAACAGATGAGCTCTATTTTTTAATTTTGTGACTTCTAAAGGCAATTAGTTGCACAGAATTTTATTTAGGGGCATCAGAAAAGTCAGGGTATGCTACATTTTAAGCTCTTTTTTATGTGTAAAACCACATATTATTTTTACTTCTACTTTATATCTATGCACTACCGTTCTTGTCGATTACTTCAAATATTCATTTAGACATGTTTGAGTTGAGTGTTTCAGCTAGACTGGTGGGAATGTTGCTCCATTTGGTGAAGATGGCTTTATGAAGGGCATCTATGGTCTAGAACTGACGTCCATTTTTGTAAACACTTCTTGCCACACATCCCCAAATGTTTTCAGTGGGATTTAAAACAAGAGAACATGAATTATGGTCCAAAAAAGAACCTTATTCTGTTGGAAGAAACCTTTTGTTAGACATGGGTGGACTGCAGCTGCAACTAAATGTCTTCAGTCAGAGGCTTTTTTAGTTTGCTGTAAAACAGATCTCTACAGGAGGTTCTTCCTGCCCGCAGCCATCACATTCCATCATGACTCTAAAGAAATTTATTTCAAGTTACAAAAAAATTTAAATTTCCTTTGCTATTAATAAAGTATTGAAGTATTTAATTGCTGCATTCAACCTCGGCAGCTCAACGTGTGCAGCTCAACAATCCTTTAACCTTTAAGGAGAGATACCTTTTGCCTTTGCCAATCAGGGCCTGACAAAAAATTACATAATAGCCACATTGATGAGAACATTTTGACTGTTTAAGCTGTGATCTTAAACTTTTGATCAGCCAATAAACAGTCTGAGTTTAATTGCAGTTTTCAATCATTTTCTTACTCTATGTATTTTGTCTCCTGTTCCTGTTTCCTCATATTTTCAAGCTTTTTTTACAACCTGGATACAATCCACCAGCATGAAATGTAAATACTTTTAATTTCTTCCCTGGTTTTAGGAGTTTCATCAGAGGTGTACGTACAAATACTATATAAAAACAGTGTATATTTTTGCATTCAAAGTTAAAGCCTTCCATTGAAAAAAGCCTAGTTTTTCTTCCAGAGATCTCTGAGTTTAAAGTTCTGCCGATTCATGTATCCTTAAAGTAACTAAGTAATGATTTTCCTCACATCTCACATCTAAATCTTTCTCTTTATCACCCCTGTAGGTCTTCCCGTCATTTGCACATTTTTCTGTTTCAGTCTGAGCATGTTGGCTCTTTGCTCAACACGTGTTTCAGGTCATCTGCAGTTTATTCTGCTAGCACTATAAAGATGATTTATAGCAAACCAAACAAAAGAGAAGAATGCAAATAAAGTTGGCTGCACCTTGACTCCAGACTGTAGCGGAGAAGCAGAGAATACTGTTTCAATTAGCATCTGGCCAGGCTAGCCAAAGGTTAATAAAATGGCTTACAGGATGGTGCCCTGTTTGGGTGTCCAGCTGCATTATTTTCAGTTAGTTATTTCTCTTGAGGCTGTCAAAAACAAAGCTACTAGTCAAATGGTTTTCAGTCTCCCTACTTCATGCTTGTGTTTCTTGTTATAGGTACAAGGACTACAGGGAACCCCCCTGGTCTCCAGATGCATACCAGTTCTCCAAACAGTACTGGTGTGTCCTGTCTGCAAGACTGGCCTTTGTTATTTTGTTTCAGGTATGTGTTTGTTGTGGTGTTCTTTATAGGCTGCAGGTAATTTAAACTAATGTCTCCCATTCAGTTATCTGTTTTACATTTGCGTTAATTTAGAGAGAGTGCATAGTCATTCCAAATAGTTCAGATAACAATAATCTTGCAGGAACAATACATATGACCTCAGGCTGTCAGTAAACAGTTTTTGTTGTCTGGCTGAGCAGACCAAATGTTACTCCAAGGCTAAAGTTTCTTACATCACTGCTGAAGACCAATTGTAAATAATTTTCAGGGTGAGCATTAAGTTGTTGCCAGCAGAAGCTTGGACGATTCCCCTCTCCAGAAAGGTGTCACAGGTAGACACAGAGTCAGGCCAGGTGTAGCTTCTAGGAAGAGAAAAGAGAGAGAACAAAGTTAAAAGCTGAAATAACATCAAATAATGCAAAATTGTAGAGTAGTGTGAGAATGTGGCGAAGAGGGTGAAAGTGGTCATTATGTCCTCGAGCAGCCTAAGCCTATAGCAGCATAACTACAGAGGTAGTTTCAGTTTCAGTTTATTTAGTTAGACGGCGCTTATTTACAACAATGTCGTTTCAAGGCACCCCACAAAGGGTCCCACTGATGGTCATTGTTATACTAAAAACCACAAGGACTGGGATACCTCTCTCTCTGTCAGACTGATTATAACCATTGGAAAAGAGAAGGGGTCATACAGGTAGCAGAAATGGAGGGTGTGTTTGCACCTCAACCATAACTGAGCCGGTTTAGGCTAATCCTGACTCCCCCTTACTCCATCCAACAGGGAGGGAAGAAGACGGAGGTAAAAATAAGGAAGATAGCTCAGGATAACCTAAGCCACTCTAACTATAAGCTTTATCAAAAAGGAAAGTTGTAAGCCTAGCCTTAAAAGTAGACAGGGTGTCTGCCTCACGGACTAAAACTGGAAGCTGGTTCCACAAGAGGGGAGCCTGATAACTAAAGGATCTGCCTCCCATTCTACTTCTAGAGACTCTAGGAACCACCAGTAAACCTGCAGTCTGAGAACGAAATGCTCTGTTAGGAACGTATGGAACAATCAGATCTCTGATGTATGATGGAGCTAGATCATTAAGGGCTTTATATGTGAGGAGGAGAATTTTAAATTCTATTCTGGATTTAACAGGGAGCCAATGAAGGGAAGCTAAAATAGGAGAAATATGATCTCTCTTTTTAATTTTCATCAGAACTCTTGCTGCAGCATTTTGTTCAGCCTTGAAGTAACAAATACATGGACTAGTTTTTCAGCATCACTCCTGGATAGGATATTTCTAATTTTGGCAATGTTCCGGAGATGAAAGAAGGAAATCCTAGAAACCTGTTTAATATGGGATTTAAATGACATGTCCCTCGTCAAAAATAACACCAAGGTTTTTTACTTTATTACCGGAGGTCAATTTAATGCCATCCAGGTTAAATGATTGCTAAGCAGTTTCTATTTTAAAGACTCCGGTCCAAAGACGACAACTTCCGTCTTGTCTGAATTTAGAAGCAGAAATTTAAAGTCATCCAAGTTTTTATGTCTTCAAGACATGCTTGTGGTCTATCTAACTGGTTGGGCTCATCAGGATTCATGGATAAGTAAAGCTGAGTGTCATCAGCGTAACAGTGAAAATTTATTCTATGCTGCCTGATAATTGTACCTATTGGAAGCATATATATAGTAAAGAGAATTGGCCCAAGTACTGAACCCTGTGGATCGAGTCAGTGACTTGCAGCATTCACTCCTACTGGATGAGCATATAGAGACAGTGGACAGTCGCTTGCATTGACTTTGCAGCAATCCCTCATACTGAGCATGCATGAAGCGACAGTGCAAAGGAAAAATCACTTTTAACAGGAAGAAACCTTTCAGCAGAGCCAGGCTCAGTGTGAGCGGCCATCTGCCACCACAAACCGAGTGTTTGAGAGAACAGAGCAGAGACAAAAAAGAACACAAAAGCACTGATCCAGGAGTACTATTTATAGGAAAGAAAAGTAAAACATCAATGGCTATAGTGGAAAAAGTTTAGCCTGTTAATGTGAGACAGTGAGCAAAAAAGTTTCTATCTCTTTTTATATGTAATTATCTCATTTCAACGGTATGTCATTTCATCCTTCCCTCTCTCTCCAGAACTTGGTGATGTTCCTCAGCCTCATGGTTGCCTGGATTATCCCAGACGTTCCCAAAACCATAGTGCAGCAGCTCAAGCGGGAAAAAAAGCTCCTGGTCAATCTGTTCTTGCAGGAGGAGAAGGAGAAACTTCAGCTCATCCAGAGCCTCTTCGTCAAGGATGCAACCCTTCAACCCAAAAGCCAATCACCCACCCCAGGCCAGGCCTTCCCCATTCTGGGCAGATACAGTACTCTACCCTCGGGCCCCGTGGCTGGAGACGGAATAGGGCCGAGGGTGAGATGCAGGGCTGCCAGCTTCAGTCAGTTCACCGAGAAAATTTCCTCATTGCCCAGGAAAGAAAACGCAAACTCAAAACACACAGCAGTGTGACATGGAATGTGCTGATCAGTGGGAATAAGCTTAAACAGGGCCTCAGGGCTGTAACTCAAGGGACTCAGCCTTTTTCCTGTGTGTTACCTGTATTGTTTGTGTCCTGTTTTGTGTGACACAGTAGTGCAGTGGTTAAGCCGTCACAGGTCTCCTGCAGAAGTATAAACTTGTCCTCGCTGGCCTCAGTGTGTGGATCTTTAATGTTCAGCCCTGAATGAATGGCTGTGTGAGTGTGCTGTTCCTGCTCGCACGACTGTTCACCTGACAAAGTGTTGTCATTTTTTTCTTTTTTTTTGTACAAACTATTTAGTGAGGCATATGAGCTTCATAGCGTAGAGGAGCAATAATTACCATATTAGGTTGAATAAGTGATCATTACAGGAACTTGGAAGAACTACAAACCAACGGACTGGTTAAATAGGAAACACTAAACCATCATGAGCAGACTGGCTTAAAATTACGTCTCTGATCTGTGATTTTCCTACTTGATGTATTTTTGTTTACAGATTTTGTAGCTCTCACAACATTCCACATATTCTGGACTGTTTTTCTCTTTATGAATTAGAAATAACTTTAAACAGTTTACTTTAACCAATTGTGACTGATGATAAAGCTGCTGGTTGTTTCTTTACACTTCTTCCATGCTGTAGTATTAGAATTCTATGATCTGTGAAGCTAAAACTGAAAATCTCTTATGAGCCATACGGAACAACGTTTACTGTACTCACCATGAGGTTAAGGCACGTCAATGACTACCTGTGAATGGGGCAAAACTGAACTACTCTCACTGTGTTTATGATAAATTAAAGAGAAACTACATCAACATTCCTTAATTATGACATAATGGAGTTCTCTGATGGATCTGGCTTTGTACTAAATACCTTTATCTTGCATAGAGGAACATGGCTCATGAGTTTTTTCACAATTTTTCACATTACATCCACATGTTTCATGTTTTGAAGGGTTTAATGTGATAGACCAACACAAAGTAGTGAAAAAAATGATACATTGTTGTCTTATAGGGTTGTACGGTGGTGTAGTTGGTACCACTGTAACCTAGCAGCCAGAAGCTTCTGGGTTCGAATCCTTGCCTGGGGTCAGTCTGCATGGAGTTCGCATGTTTGACCATATGCATGCGTGGCTTCTCTCTGGGTGCACTGGCTGCCTCCAACAGTCCAAAAACATACCTGTTAAGTTAATTTGTGTCTCTAAATTGCCCTTAGGTATGAGTGTATGGGTTATTGGTTCGCTGTCCTGTATGTTTCTGTGTTGCGCTGAGATGGACTGGTGACCTGGGAGGGACCCAAGACAGGGTACCTCAGCTAGAAATGGGCAACAGCCTCCTTGCGACCCTGTAAGGGCGAGACATCGGATGAATGTTGGCCCCACAGAAAAGTGTAACCTGCATTTGTATTGAGCCCGAACTTTTTTAAGGTATGTCTCTACCAGCTTTGGACATCTTGAGACTGAAATGTTTGCCCATTCTTTTATTTAAACTTTTCATTTATACATATTAAATTACTCTATTTACTACTTAGTTAAATGCTGGATGCAATTGGTCTCATTGAATTATATTTCATGGTATCACAGTACAGGGGCCTGAATAGAAATGCCTCCCACCCTTTTCAGAGTTATATTACTTAAACATTTTGAAAACCATGCATAGTTGTTATTTAGTAATTATTTCACAAATTTGTGCAACTTTGTTGGTCTGTCAGATAAAACCCCTTTGACACACACACAGAAGCCTGTGGTTGTAATGTGACAAACTATAGTAAAGTTGAAGGTAGCAAGGCAGTGTACATCTGATCTGATTACTAAAATATCAGCTTTCTAGCAAGCAAAGAAACCGTGTAGTTAAATTATTACTGTAGTGCTGTTAAAAACAACATGACACTTAATATAGTTTTTGTATTTTAAAGTTGAAATGAGATTCGAACTGTAGTTATGCTATTAGCACTAATAAGTTATTGCTAATGATACTGCAGCTTTTCAGAACAACAGCAAAGCTTAGCGTCTAGGTAATTTGCAGCTCTGGCATTTTTGAGCAAATGTTCTTTTTGCTGCAACAAGCTGCGACAGGGAAAAAAAGATCTAAATTTTCTTAATAATTTCACATAGATTTGAAGTTTTGTAAAGTCTGTAAAACACTCTACTGTACTCGATATTTAAGAGAACATACTGTGCTGTTTGTCCATGGAATAATATTAAGGCTTGTCCAATGTCATGCTGAAGTAGGCTTGTATTACCACTTGTTGAATAGCTCTACAATCAATATTCAAGGTTTATTTATTACAAAGTTATAAAGTTACAAACTATACATTAAACTATACATTACAAACTATACATTACTTTATCTACCTAAGAGAAAAACTATTTTAAAAATATGCTCATTGACAAAAATCCTTGAGCTCCCAGGTGAAGTTGTGGAGATGCAATGAAATGGCACCTGTCGTAGATCATGTGGCTGTATTTCAATAACTACGATATGAGACCAAATGGATGAGAAAGTTTGCAGTATGGGTACACCAATGTTATTTTGCTCATAGGGTTTGGCACCCTTTTTGGACCTGATGCAGCTCATACATTTGAGGCGGCACAAGTAATACAATTACTTGGTCATTTGCTGTGAGAAGTCTACTAAAAGTTTTTAAAACGGGCTCTCAAGTTTTGGCAAACTGACATTGGATCCGAGTTGACATCTGAGGTTGTACCCCCATGTTGCTGGAAAAAACCTCAACATGACACAGGTGTGTATTAAGGCATGTTGCTGAAAGACTTTGCCAGAGTGCTGTCCTAGGAAGGTTAAGAAATTAAGTTTTCCAATACCAGTACCAGAGGTGACCAATGTATTACCCTGTTGCTCCCCACACCAAACCAAACCAAACCAAACCAAACCAGTGGGTTTGCCACCAACATTGTCCAGATTGATCCCCTTTTCTCATGATGTTTGAAAGGAGAAATTCAAAGGACAAAGGATGGATACAGATAAGACACACCACTAAACTGGAGAATGCAAGGTCTGTCTCATGCCAGTTGCTGAATACCACATGTGATGACATGGCACATTGGTAAAAGTCCAACACTTGCGTCTGGACGGCAGGTGCAAGTACCATGGGAATTCTGCACTGCTGGGAGACAATACAATGATCTTTCCAAGGTGTGGTATCTCTTGGTTAACCAGAACTTTCATAATGTCTCTGGCTGCCCTTACATACCCACTGGCTCCAGGAATAGGCCACTGGGACATCTGTATACCCATATGCTGGAGAGTTGCACAACCCAAAATGTAAGCTCTATCTATTGATGGCAGTGCTGTCTAATGCAATCTGCAAGACACCTTCTCTCTGGCAAGCCTCACTTCCAGTTTCAAGCTTGCAATTGTTTGAAAAAAGTATTGCTCCACTTGTGATGCCACAACTAATACATTTTGCTGTCTGTTGTGGATGTGGAAGCTTTTTACCAAGGGATAAGTTTATGCTCTACTCTATTGAAAATTGTTCAAAATTCTGTTCAACTCAGACCAGTCCTTCCAGGTGTTCAAGATTTTTGTCAGTGAGTGTTGAGATGTTCCCAATCCATGCATCACACCAGAATGAAAGTGTAAGGTGGTTCATTTCAGTGGTTCAAAGCACATGCAAGTATAATACAAGACTCACTCTCGTACTGTTCGGACCTGAATTATAAGGTCATTTCCAATCTATGATCTATGATCAATCTAAACACAGAAACAAGAAAAAATGTAAATCAGCAGATTAATATGGTACAACATGATCACCAGTAAACCTAACCTGCATGTTCTTGGTCTGTAAGAAAAAAAGTCAGATAGGGTGTCTAACAGGTCATAAAAAGTCATAAGAACTTTTAGAAATACCTTAATTTCAGACCTTAAAAATTTTCAAATATGCCCGAATGTTTGACAGTAGATCTTAAGATTAAACTGTCCCTTACATTTACAGGTTGATTTTTGTAGCTTTGTCGGGAGAATTTAGGTGTTATGCTCTGACAACACTACAAAATCTAAAGAAAAAGGAAAAGAATGAATCCCAACACATTCACCCTTTCATTCAACTTAGGTTGACAAAGATGAAGTAATTATTTAACATGCTTAAGCTATTAAGTGAATAGCTCTGTTTTAATAATCCATATGGGGCTTACATTTAAATCAGACTGGTCTTTCAAAATCTTGAATATTCTGAAACCCTGTAGAAGAACCAGGGAGAAAACCCATGCATGAACATGGAGAACTACAAACTCTGCCAGTGAGTTTGCAGTTCTCTCATTTGCTACAATCTTCAGCAGTAAAATCCAAGTATGGCATCACTACAATGAGACTCTCCACCATGACATGAACAATAGCTAGTTTAGTTACTTTTGAAAGTGGCGGCTAATCACTGTAGCCTGCTTGTATTAGCTCTTACTCCTCAATCTATTTGGTGGTCTTATGTCAGAATCATTGGTGCTGTGTTAACCTTGCATATTACAAAAAACAATGACTGAGTTCTCTTTCATGGGACCCAATTGCATTTAGTTTATGGTTTCTAACTCACAAAGGTGACTTCAACGTTTATTTGTAAAAACATTATTCACCAACTAACATCTGGACATCTCAGATTGCAGACAGGACTAACCAAAAATGAAAGCTTGATTTTCTTGTTCCATTGGAGTTCAAAATAAAGCTGAAGGCAATGAATGGGGGGGCACATTTTTACCCCCAAAGTATACCAGCTGAAAATGTCCCCACCAGTGTTTAGAAGGGGGGTAAGGGCAATAAAGGATCGAAAACGTAGTCAGAGTATACTGTGGGGGATGTAATGAATGGGGCCCATCCTTAATTCCACTTTGTTTTTCTTCTGAAAATGCCGAAATGCTGTAAACCTTCAATTATGTTTCTTGCGCCTTGCTAAATGTTCTTTATTTCCAACTGAAGACAAGATGTGTCTACTCAGACAGGACTCAGTCACAGACTGTTATCTTTATATGTACTGTGTTAAGTCTAACTTTAGGAAGTTGTGATAAAAGGTATATTTGTTATAGAAGTTTCTGTTGTTAATCCTTACCTAAACTGGTGTACAAATTCCTAAATACAGATTTGTTAGATGGATTTCAAAAGCATTTTTTTTCCTTTTCTTGTTTAGTCAGTGCCTTATTTTGTTCGTCTTCTATGGAAATGTTGAAAAAAGACAAACATTTTTTCGGTAATCTTGTCAAGCTGATAAGGTTTGAGCTTTAATTTCTTTCTAAGAGCAGCGTGTTGAGGCAATGTCATGGTACATCACATTTCTTTGGACTCAAGTGTGAGCATCAGGTATAACAAGCAAACAACAATCAAGAAACATAGATGTTTTTTTTAAATCATTTTATTATTTTGGAATAACGATTAAAAACATCTTATATACACACTGGGAAAGGAAGTGAATAGTTTTGGCAACAGAGGGACTGATCTTCAAAAGGTTTGCATGTACAAAACCGCACGCAAACCTATTTGCGTCCGTAAAGCTGATCTAGAAACGAGGTGATCTACAAAACGAGGATATGCAAATGTAATGCTTCACTACCCGAACGCGCTTTATCAAACCTGAAATGGACTACGGTGCTAAACGTAGAATCTAGATTTAATCTAGATTTAGCACGTTTGAAATGCAGGTACTAACTGGGATGCAAAAATGTCTGCTGTCGCTGTGGTGAGAAGGAGGCATAGATAGAATGACACAAGACGGAGAGAGAGAATCTTCTGTACATGTGTCAACAGATTTGGGTTGTCAAAAAAAAAAATAGATGAGAATAGAGGATTCTATGTAAGATTATCCAAGGTTTGATTTGGAGCCAATCACAAACAAAAGCCATGACATCTCTCTTATGATAAAACTCCTTGCAACACTTTTTGTCTTGGGCCTGGATCATTCCAGCGCCCCACTGCTGTCAGTGATATCATCTGCTGCTGAACAAACCTGATCATGGTGAAGTGCACACATAACTGATCAAGCACGCACAGCCTGTTAACTGTAATTGCACATCATGTAAAGGACCCATTGTGCTGTGATGTTGGTAATTTTCAAATTCAATTCAATTCACTTTATTCATCCTAAAGGGAAATTAAATGTTGTTGTACCTCTTATTATGCAGGTTTCTTCAAAACCTGTTCCTATTAATATAATTAATAGTAAAGAAATAAAGACATTATAAGGCAGATTAAATCCTTCATTTGGAAATTGGATGCCAAAATCACTTCCTAGCAGGTTACAAATCCCCATTTTAAGATGGCCTATTCCATTTGGTATATGCTTTAACCGTGTCACTAAACAAAACACATTACATTATTGACAGTAACATTGTGTCACTGCAGGGCTATCGGATCAGGATCAGTTGGATTATATTATTTAAATGTGAACATAGGGCTGGTTGGTTTATACACCAAAAAACAATTTAAACATTTAAACACGTATTTCGTCAAAATATTGTCAGAACAAATAAAACGAATTAATTACAATTACTGAAAATTAATTTAATTTTATGTACATAAATGTTCGATTGTAACACACATTTATGTGACGTTATGTTTTAAAATTAGCAAAGCTAAAATATACAGAAAGCCAACTCTTTCAACAAACTATTTTTTTTTGCTAATTTTACATTCAGGCTTAAATATTGTGCCTGTTTATGATAAGCTCTGGACTCTTCAAACACTCTCAAAACAAAAAGAACACAGTGAGTCTCCAAAAAGAATTAAAAGCTTGAGGAAGGCAAACCTCTAATAAATTCAGACATGTTGCCTTTTTTATTGTAAATATTAATTGGCCAATTTGTTGTGAGTTACGTCGAGCAACACAGTAAACAAGCTGTGTACGCTCCTGTGGTGTTGTCAGCCTAGACCAGCTGACCCGTGTGCGCATCGATGGCGGAGGGCGTGCGCTACTTTGTAAACACTCTGCCCTCCTGCACAATAGCCTGTAATCCATCATTCTGATTAAAGGCAAAGCAGAATCCCAAACATAAAGCATCTTCTAACAGAGCAACTTCAAACTCAGCTTTCTGCATGCGCAATTACGCACTTAGATGTGGCCAGCGCAGATGAATAGATAGAAGAAATAACGTCGTTAGGGCAGAGGCTGAGATGACGAACCTATTGCTGTGAATAGTGACGATAAAAGTTAACTGTAACAGTCCAGAAAGACAAAATGAGCAACTGGATCATTTATAATGATGCAGCACAACAACCCCTGCATGTTTGAAGCAACACAGCTTTTGTTCGCCTTCCTCTGGTTCCCTGGGGGCAGTAGCAGCCATGAAGCACACGTAATTTCCTCATCTAAATAGGGCGATATGCACCTGTTATCCATTGCATGCGCAATCTTTGAAAAATGCGCACAATACGCCCACTTATTTCACGTGCAATTTTGTTTTTGTACAAGCAAATTAGCGCCCCCTATTTGGGATATTTGAAGATCAGGCCCATAGCGTATAAAGGACGTTAACGTTTTAAATACTTTCAAATCTTTGCTCCGTGTCTTTGTAGCCCCAGCAACATGTCGGTGTAACATGTAGTACAGAGGACCCAAAATTTCAGCCGGACACAAATAAGATTCAAAAGATTAATTGAAATCTCTGGATGGTTCGACAGGAAACCACCACCGGCAGGCTCAGGAACCTCTGGGGGCAGACAGACAGGTTAGTGGCTGAGCAGAGAACTGAGAATAATGCTAAACTCAGAAATAAAATCACTAACCTTTTCAAAATCCGTGGAAGACTCAGGAAACTGAATTTCGGCTACTCAGTGTGATCGTCAAGTGACAGCAGGACTACGTCACGGCTTTCAGGTTTGCAACCCAGTGAATGTGCAGAATGCAGTGGTCAGGGGACAGAAACTAGGTCAGAACTGGGAAGGCAGAATCAGGTGACAGGAAACGAGGGAGAGGCTTGAATCGTTGGTGGGGGCACAGAAGCAAGGTCATGAACAGGGAAGCAGATTCAGGCAGATGGATCCAAGGGTAAGGCAGAGAGCGGTAGCCAGGAAGCAAGGTCGATGTCCAGAATTCATTGGACCATAACAGACTGGATAAATGTTCAATGAGCCTTACTTTTTGCTGCAACACTCAAATGGAAGGGTCAGATTTAGCTGTAAACAACAAGAACACATGGATCCCATCTGCCTTGCATCAACGGCTGGAGCTGGTGGTGGTGATGTAATGTGTGGGGAATCTTTTCTTGGTACACTGTGGGGCCCTTAGTACCAACTGGGCATCGTTTAAACACCACAGCCCACCTGACTATGTCCTTTCCTTTATGACCACAGCGTACCCATCTGCTGGCTACTTCCAGCAGGATAATTCAGCATGTCACAAAGCTCAAATCATCTCATTTTCTTGAACATGAAAATGGGTTCACTGTACTCTAATATCGTCCAGAGTCATCAGATGTCAATCACCCAACAAATCAGAAGAAATTGTTCTGTGCTATCATGTCAACATGGACCAAAACCTCTGATGAATGTTTGCAACACCTTATTGGATCTATGTCTCTAGCATTAAATGCAAGTCTCAAGGTAAAGGGGGTCCTAGCCAATATTAGCAAGGTTTATCTAAAAGACATACAAAAATGGGATATGCGACAGTGTACATGACTGTGAATGCAATCATGGGTAAAATAAGAATCAGAATCAGTTTTATTTTACAGACAAAGAATTTGACTCCGGTACACTCACACTCTCAGTGAGGAATTTTGTTTTTTTTGTATATATAACAGTGGAAATAAAGATTATCTTTTTAAATGTTCATATATACACAATTGACCTTACAATAGAATATAATGTGAGACCAGTCCAAGTATGCATGGTGGTGTTCTGGAACTCTGACTGTCTAGTGTTCATCAGAGAAACAGCCTTTGGGGAACAAACTGTCTTTGTGGCAGCTGGTTTTAGCAGACAGCTCTTTGTAGCGCTGACCTGAAGGTAAAAGCCTAAACAATTTGTGTGCAGGATGTGTGGGGTCTGCAGAGACTTTAGTTGCCCTTTTCCTGACCCTAGACCTGTATAATTCCTGGATGGTAGGAAGGTCAGCACTGATGATTCTCTCTGCAGACCTGATTGTTTGTTGCAGTCTGGACCTTTCCTGTTTTGTGGATGAGCTAAACCACACAGGACAAAGACAGGACAGACAGAATTTTAATAGTGTAGAAGATGACCAGCAGCTCCTGTGGAAGGTTGTCTTGAGTTGCCTCAGGAAGTACAGTCTCTGCTGGGCCTTCTTACGAACATTGTCTATGTGTAAGGACCATCTCAGGTTTCGAGAAATGGTGGTTCCTAGGAACCGGAAGTGGTCCACAGCAGACATAGTGTTGTTGAGGATGGTGAGGGGTGTGTGTCGGGGTGGTGTTCTCCAAAAGTCCACCATCATCTCCACAGTCTTGAGTGGGTTAAGTTCCAGTTGGTTCTGACCACACCAGTGTAGCCAATCCACCTCCTGTCCGTGTGGAGACTCATTACTGTCCTGGATCAGTCCAATAACAGTGGTGTCATCTGCGAACTTCAGGAGTTTCACAGATGAGTCCGCTGAGGTGCAGTCATTTGTGTAGAGGGAGAAGAGGAGTGGGGAGAGAACACAGACCTGTTTGCCCAGTAGGCAAACTGCAGGAAGTCCAGCAGGGGGCCTGTGATGTCCTTCAGGTGCTTCAACACCAGTTGGTCAAAGGATTTCATGACCACAGGACGACAAGCCTGTAGTCATTTAATCCTGTGATGATGGGTTTCTTGGGTACTGGGATGATGGTGGACTGTTTGAAGCAGGACGGAACCTCACACAGCTCCAGTGACTTGTTGAAGATCTCAGTGAAGTTGGGTGCCAGTTGGTCGGCACAGGCTCTCAGGCATGATGTGGAGACAATATGAGGTTCTGAGGCCTTTCTTGTTTTCAGGTGCTGAAAGTTGCTATTTACATCTTCCTCTGAGATCCTTTGTGCAGCCAGGGGTTCTGAAGGTAGGGAGGTGGTTGGTGTATGGCAAGAATTTGTGTCTGAATGGGGTGTGGAGGAATTGGGTTGAGGTGTGAACAATTGCTTTTCATACCTGCAGGAGAAGCCATTCAGTTGATTTGCCAGAGGAATCCACTCAGGGTGGGAGGAAGGTCTCCTGTAGGCAGTCAGGTTTTTCAAACCATTCCAAACAGCAGAAGCGTCTCCACGTGAGAAGCTTTAGCCTCCCTTCGCTGCTTTGATCTCCTTGGTCAGTTTGTTTCTGGTCTGCTTATACAGGGCCTGGTCCCCACTGCTGTGAGCCTCTTCCTTATTCCTGTGCAGCTGCCTCAGATGAGAAGTGAACCAAGGATTATTGTTATTGTATGTGAAAAAGGTCTTGGTCTGCACACACATGTCCTCACAGAAACTGATGTCACCACCTCACTAAGTTGGTTTAAATCAGTTGCTGAAGTTTGAAAAAACAATTCAATCTGTGCAGTCAAAGCAGGCCTGTAGCATCTGCTTTGGCCGATCAGTCCACCTTTTAACAGTCCGGATCACGGGTTTGGAAGCTTGTAGTTTCTGCCTGTGGGTTGGGATCAGATAGACCAGGGAGTGTCAGAAAGTCCCAAAGCAGCCCTGGTGACAGCATGATATGGATGCTTTAAAGTTGTGTAGCAGTAGTCCAGAGTGTTTTTGTCCCTGGTGGGACACCTAATGTGCTGTCTGTATTTGAAAAGTTCACTGGAGATGTTTGCACTGTTAAAATCCCAAAGAACAATGATGAGAGTCTGGATGTTTTTTCCCCATTATTTTCCCCTGTTATCTGCTCAGCCAGTTGTTTTTCAGCATCTGAAGTGGAGCCTTGAGGAGTTAAGTAAGCACAAACCAGTATAGACGGGAAGAACACCGTCAGTGAATAAAACGGTTTACAGTTTCTGAGAATGACTCCAGGTAAGGATTACATGTCTTCTTCAACACTTTAATATCTCTGCACCAACCTTTGTTTATATAACAGCAGATTCCCCTCCTCGCTTTTCCCCCGATAAGTCCGCCTTGTGGTCCACTCTAAACAGCTGAAAGCCCTGTTTTAGAAGTGCGCAGTCCAGGGTGTTCTCACTCAGCAAGGTTTCAGTAAAGCAGAGGGATCCGCGGAGGTCCGAGTTTTTACAGGTGGGGAGAATCAGTTCGTCCATCTTGTTGGTCAGGGAAGTACATTTGCCAGGTGAATTGAATGCAGGATGCGTGTAGTCCCTGCTGTCGGAGCTTTACGAGCATGCCGGCTCTCTTCCCTCCCTGCTGGCTCCAGCGGTATAGCCCATAGAGAGCCGCCGCTCCCCTGGCCAGGATCTCCGTAAAGCTGGCGTCAGTAAATGATGGTGAATTGCCAAGAGAAGGACTGCCGGCTGTTTAGAAGTTCATCCCTGCTGAAAGAGACCACCGAAAGGTGGCAGAAAGGACCACAAAAACACGCAGAACACGAGAGCAAAGCTTCGAGGCTGCCTTCAGCGGCGCCATCTCGGAGTTATAAATCATAAATCGTGTACATCTAATGCTTCAGTAGCATGTTTATGTAGCTTTAACTTGCAGTTGTCATTTTCTGCATGACTTTATCCTGAATTTGGCTCTCTCTTCCTTACATTATTGCTTCCGCTCATTGAAGTTTGGAGAGGGTTAATTTCCACACAGCTCTTCTTAGTGCCTAGCTTCAGCCTTATAATGAGGTTGAAGTCTCAACTTTGGGCCATTGCGACACCTGGGTTCTTTTTCACCCATTCTGCTGTGTTTGGGATCATTGTTGTATTGATGATTCAGTTTCATGTGAGGCCATCTGTCAAACACCAAGGTGTCCAGGTCTTGTGGCTGCAAAACAAGCCGAAATCACTCCTCAGTCACCGAGTTTTTCCGCCTTCACGTTGTAGTAACAAACACTTGTATGCCCACACTTGTAAACTGTCCAAAACACCAGCTTTTAGAGAGACGGTTTTACTTTCTGATGATCAAATATCCCATTACATTTGATTGATTTTTCCAACAATATGGGAGTCGTGATATCAAATAAAGATTCTGCATGTAATTTTTATCATTTTCATCTGAAGCAGACTGAGCATTTGAGATTTCCGCTTCTTTGTTTGAAAAGGAGAAAAAAATGTCATCAATTTACAAGGAGGCCTAGATGTGCATGTCAGTTACAGCTGTAAATACAAGATGTGGAATTCACCACCTACAACATCACACCACAAGCCACTTGCTTTAAATGAGTACAGTTTTAATCACGACCAACTGCTTCAGCGTAGTTGGTGGTTGCGCAAACCAACATCCTGAAAGCGGCATAGTAGGATTCACATTCCTGACATTTAATGTTCTGTAGGAGGAATGCTGTCGTGCACTAATGAAGAAGATGCCATATCCTAGGAGCTGTTGGTATTTTCTTGTAAACTTCACAACATCTGGATGTATAGCAGTTTTTACTCTTTTTATAACCACTTTGTTTTTCTTTGACCCTTTAAAAGCATCAAAGATTTGAAACAGGATTACGTGGACTGAATGTTTGATAGATGACAGATATTTAATTTATGTTAGACTCATCTTGTCATTGACTGAAGGCACATAAATATTTACTTTATAAAGAGGCACAGACTGTAAGCTGATAACTGATCATGTTCTAGCCTGTTTGAAAACACAATTCTGAGAAAGTGGATTATTTGGAGTAAGGATAAAGGAGGCAGGAGGGAAAGCAGGAGCATAAATAATTTTAAAGGGAATCTTTAACAAACAGTAAAACATGAAAAATTTTGTTCAAACTTTTTTATATATCCCGAGTAAATACAAATTAATTTTTAAAATAATGATTTCATTTATTAATGGAACATAAGCTATCCAAACCATTCTGGCTCGATGTGAAGGTAATCTCCCTGCTTGTTAAATCATAAATTAACTGTGATTAACCACATTATATTGGAAACTATATTCAGTTTTACTAGCTACGCCCAGGCCTGATGACTGCCAGATTTGGGGAATCAGTAAGTCATTTAAATAGAACCTGTCTGACAACATGAAGAAGACAGAAAGATCTTATAAAGCAACACATAATCCGTCAATATAAAACAAATTCAAGAACCTATGAGAAACAAAGTCACTGACATCCATGAGTCTGGAAAGGTTTATAAAGCTATTTCTAACACTAATATACACAAAGGGAGAAAAAGTTGTGAACTTTCTCGGGAGTGGTCATTCATCCCAAGTTACTCACATAGGCCACTGCTGACTCCCCCAGGATGGCACAAAAGAACCCAGAACAATATCTAAAGCAATGCAGGCCTCACTTGCCTCAGTTAAGATCAGTGTTCATGACTTCACAAAAACAGAAGAATGTGTAAAAACTGCATCCATAGGAGACCTCCAAGACCAAAACCCAAGCTTAGCAAAAGAAGACAAAGGTCAGTCTTATATTTGCCAAGAAACACCTTGATGATCCCCAGGGAAAATATTCAGTGAACCGACAAGACAGAAGTAGAACTTTTACGAAAGTGGGTGCTTCATTTAATCGGGCTTAAAACCAACAGCTTTTTAGAAAAAGCTGACAAGGGTGGTGGAAGTATAATGGTCTAGAGGAGCTTTGCTACTTCAGGAGCTGGACGACTTATCAGGATCAGAATCAGATTCTGAAAGGAAACAGGGGCTGCTTCCTTTAAACCACAGATGTCAAACTCCAGTCCTCGAGGGGCCAATGACCTGCAACCTTTAAATATGTCTCTGTGTCAACACACCTGAATGACACAATTGGGTAATTACTGGAACGCTGTAGAACTTGAGTGCATGAGGAGGTGATTAGGTTATTTGATGCAGGTGTGTTGGACTTGGAACACAAGTTTCAGGACACTGGCCCTGGAGGACTGGAGTTTGACACCCCTGCTTTAAACTAACAAAGAGTAGTGTTCACATTGAGGCACAGATGATCTCTATAGGAACTTAGAAAAATAGTTAGTAGTCAATCAGTAAATATTCCAGTGACTGTGTTCATTGTTAAATATAATTCCAGACCTTTCCAGGACAATTACAATCTTTTCCATCCAACAGATCTACAATGCAATAAGTTTATTAAACAAAGCTTTTTTGGTTTTAAATAGCTTTTTTTGTACCCAAATTGTTTTGCTTATTTAAAACATTTCTATCTATTTGGGATATCTGTAGATACCTACTCCTAAACAGCATAATTAGAAAGTTCAGTATCAGAAAGTGACATCCATTTGTATTGTTTCCACGTCTTTGTGTTTCCTGCCTCTGGCTAATTCCTGGCCTGCCCAGATTTGTTTCTTCCATGCTTCTTTTTAACTCTTGGAAAGCAGCTGGTTCAAGTACATTGGCCTTTATTTTAGCATAAGTAATAAAAATGTACAGAAACATAAACTGAATATAAAAAGAAGACACTGCCATCATTTTTAAGGTATCTTCCACAATGACTGGTTCAGATGTTTTGAAGGTTGCTTTTATTCCGTCCACTGTTTCTGTGACACTCAGCGACCTACGGCTTAGTATAGCTATTGGTTCAGCAGCATAGATGTCACATGAATATTCATATTACCAAAACTAAAGAAGGAAAAACAACACATGTACAACAGCGCAAGTGTTTCTAATTCTTCAGGCTGATTCTCCGCATTTTTTCCCCTTTTACACAGCAGGCATTGAAACAGATAGAAATAGAGAAACACAGGTAAAATTAATTTTTAATAACAATGTTCTATCAAGCCTTCCTATTTTGCACAATTGTGACACAACATAGAATTCATTGACTGGGGCTGTTTTTAATTCCATTGATGAGTTATGGGTTGCAAAATAAAAGGGCAAAAAAGGGTTATTATCATCAGCTTTTAAAGAAACAAAACATAAACTCCATCCTACATTCTTTATTATCAAAGTTGCCATTTTTACCTGCTGCAACCTAAAAAGTGCAACCTGACTCAGGAGCATCTGGTCATCTTTATCACTGCTATTATTCAGTACTTGTCTATCACTCTTTGCTTTGGTTCTGCCACAAAACAGGACAGGACCGGACTGCCACGTACAATCAGGACTACAATGAAGATCCCTGGTGCTGACCTTTCCTCCATCCAGGACTGTGCTATAATGGTCTAAAGTCAGGAAACAGACTGCTGGCATTTCAGCAGACCCCACACATCCTGGACACGATCCATTCAAACTTCTACTTTAAGGCATGCAGCACAGAGATCTGCTTGGAAAAAACAGCCACCACAGAGACACTTTCCTCCTCCAGATGCACATATTTTTAAAAAATATTTAATCTCGTCCAAAGTTTATACAAAGTAATTTGTAAAAACATTTTAGTGTCTGAAAACCTAAAACAATCCTGAAAGTCTATATCATAAATCACAATATTATTTTCCTTTTACAGCACGTTAAATTAAACTCCCATTTCTGACACAAAGAGTACTGGGAGCCACAAACTTTTAAAATGTGAAGGCATTACCATGTTATCTTAACCAAACAGAAAGTGTTTTTATAAAACCGTGACTGGCATGCAACGATAGAACTGTGTCATGCGTGCGATCCACTATCCGCCTCTGGCCATTTGCCTATATTTCCGACCTCCTCTGCACGGTGGATTTACTGTGTTGTTTACCAGATTTTTTTTCATGCATCCTACAATGACAGCGAAGAAGCCAATGATAGTGGAGCAGTGCTCCCTTCTAGCGCCATAGGTGTGCGTAAAGTTGGGGGAAAAAAAGCTGCGAACAGGATCACCAGAAAGCGGCAAGACTACTATTCAGTATAACTTTGTACTATAATATTCAGGCACTTTTAGTAAGATTTTCAATGCATACAGTGTGTGCCTCAGACATGGAGACAGTAACACTAATACTCCAGGGCAGGCGTATAGTGTTCGACCCTTCTACAGAGGCTACAGTCCTCGACACAGTCGTCAGTGGTTCGAGTCCTGGCCGGTTAGTTTTTGCTGCATGTCTTCCCCTCTCTCTAGTGCCACAAAATTGAGAAATAAACAGTACAGAATGCCAGAGATGCCATAAATATCTGGCCAATGTGTTGGGTGATGGACCCAGTCCGAAATGCTTTAAAATAGCGAACAGTCATGATGTCTTCCCCAATGTCATAATGGAAGTGTTTGTTTAAAAAAATAAAAATTAAGCAAAAAATCGATGTTTTCATATCCTCTCCTCTCCTTCATGACAAGCAAGTGGGTCACCCCAAAAAATGTGTTTTTTCTTTATTATTTAGGCTTAATTAATATCTTACAAATGCAATGCTGCTGGTTTAGGTTTAATGGCTCTATTATGCTAAAACTTGTTTGGTTTTATTATTTAATTCTTGTTTTTTCAAAATTTGTACGATTCAAATTCTCTATTTAAATGGAAAATAATTGTTAAATATCCTCTATAATTTGCAAATTGTTGGAAATTTAAAGTCAAAATAATAGACAGCAAGGAGGTGTAGAAGAAGAAGCTGGAGAGCAAGCTCCAGCAGAACATTGTGTGGTCAGGGATGAAGAAGATCACAGGCTTCAAACAGAAGGTGGATCGAACAGATGGATGTCTGGACACTGAACAAATTCTTTAATAGGTTCAGCTCAGGAACAAGCTCAGCGTCCGTCTCTCCTCTCTCACAGCCAAACAGACATCCCACCCTCCTTTGACCCACAGCTTTCCTGTCACGCCTCAAATGTTTTATCTTCCACGTCAGCCATGGACCCTTCTGCTTCTACATGTTTGTCTTCAACCAAATCAGAAGATGCTGATGCTCCCTTTGCCTCTCCCTTCCACCTATGTATCTCTAGACATCAGAGGAGGCAGCTGAAGAGACTGAACCAGAAGAAGGCTGCAGGTCCATATTGTGTCAGCTCTAGAGTCCTGAAGGCCTGTGCAGAGCAGCTCTATTGGATTCTGCAGCACCTCTTCAACCTTAGCCTGGCCCAGAAGAAGGTTCCAGTGTTGTGGAACCTGTCTTGCTCCGGTACCAAAGAAAACTCACCCATCAGTCCTCAATGACTATAGACCTGTTGCCCTGACGTCCCTCATCATGACGGTCCTGCTGGCCCACCTGAGTAAGCAAACTAGCAACATTCAGGACCCCCTGCAGTTCAAGGTACAATCATACACCAGCTTCAACAAACCAACTGTCATCTGGACAAAGCCAGCAGCACTGTGAGGATCATGTTCTTTAATTTCTCCAGTGCATTTAACCCAATTCAACCTGATTTGCTTTGTCAGAAACTCCAGGCCTCAACAATCTCCTGGATCAAAGACTACCTGACAAACAGACCACAGTTTGTGAGACTAAAGGGTTGTGTGTCTAACCAGGTAGTCAGCAGCAAAGGAGCACCACAGGGGACTGTACTCTCACCATTCCTCTTCACTCTGTACACCTCAGACTTCCAGTACAAGACAGACTCCTGTCATCTGCAGAAATACTCGGATGATTCTGCAGTCGTGGGAATCATCTCATTGTTACGACTTGCGAGATATTGGACCCCAGGATGCAGATGAGGAGGCAGCATGACGGTAAGTAAAACGGTTTAATAACAAAAAAAACTCACTCACTGCAGGACGCAGGAACAAAACAGAAGCGTGCTGGCTTGACAGGCATGGCATGGTCCACAAAAGAAGACATGAGTTGAGACAATGATTCCGCAATGACTAACTGAACAGGTGTGTATATATGGAGTGAAAACCAGGTGGAGCAAGACAGATTGACAAGGTGCTGGTGAACCGGATCAATTTGATTAACAGAACAGAATGTGGCTGGAGCAAGAACAGAGACTCTTGAATACAAACAAAAACTAAAGCATGACCAGAACCAAAAACCAAACTTGACAAAACATGAACAAGACTAAAACATAACCAGAAAAATAACAAACAAAGCATGATTCAAAAACTGTGAGAAATATAAGAAAAACCAGAAGTCAAAAAACCAAACAACCCCAAATCATAACAGAACCCCCCCCTTAAGGGCGGATACCAGACGCCCACAAGAGTCGAAACAAAAAACAACCCAAGCAGGGTAGGCGGAGGGGGCCATGGCAGGAGGGTCAGAAACAGGGACAGAGTTCAGGCGGGCGACCAGGAGGTCGTCCCCAGCAGGCACAGAGTTCAGGCGGGCGACGGCGAATGCCTGTCGAACCCTCAGAGGCCGAAGCGGCACCTGTCGAACCCTCAGAGGCCGAAGCGGCACCTGGCGAACCCTCAGAGGCCGAAGCGGCACCTGGCGAACCCTCAGAGGCCGAAGCGGCACCTGGCGAACCCTCAGAGGCCGAAGTGGCACCTGGCGAACCCTCATCTCTGGCTTCAGAAGCCAGAACGAGAACAAACTGTTCCTTGAAGCCCTCAGGAACAGAGTCCGAAAGCGCTTCATCCTCGAACCCCTCGTCTCTGGGTTCAGAGGTCAGAACGAGGATAAACTGTTCCTTGAACTCCCCAAAGACAGGATCCGGTGGGGCTTCCTCCTCGAAACCCTCGTCTAGGGGCTCCGAGTTCAGAACGAGGATAAACTGTTCCTTGAACTCCCCAAGACAGGATCCGGCGGTTCTTCCTCCTCGAACCCCTCGTCGCAGGGTTCAGAGCCCAGAACGAGGACCAGTTTCCCACTGAGCCCCTGGAGGCTAGAAGCTGAAGCGTCGGCGGGACCCTCAGTGACGTGAGCAAGAGCTGAGGCGTCGTCGAGACCCTTAGTGGTGTGAACAGAGGCGTCCCTCTTACGACGTCCTCTGCGGCGTGTGGAGGAGGTTGAGACAGGCTGCGGTGTGTCAGACCTGGCAGAGACAGGCTGCGGTGTGTCAGACCTGGCAGAGACAGGCTGCAGTGTGTCATATAGTGTGTCATGGTGTGTGTCAGGCTTGAGTTCCGTGAACACCCCCCAGAGAAAACTGAGAAGGTGCTCAGGACCTGGAACTGAGGGCAGCCCGCCCTCGGGCCCCTCCGGAAGCTCTACAGCAGGCTGTAGACCTGACGTGGACTGCTCTGCAGCAGCAGCTGCGCTCTGGAGACCTGGCGTGGGCTGCTCTGCAGCAGCAGCAGCGCCCTGGAGACCTGGCGTGGGCTGCTCTGCAGCAGCAGCAGCGCCCTGGAGTCCTGGCGTGGACTGCTCTGCAGCAGCAGCAGCAGCTCCCTGGAGTCCTGGCGTGGACTGCTCTGCAGCAGCAGCAGCAGCTCCCTGGAGTCCTGGCGTGGACTGCTCTGCAGCAGAAGCAGCAGCTCCCTGGAGTCCTGGCGTGGACTGCTCTGCAGCAGCAGCAGCAGCTTCCTGGAGTCCTGGCGTGGAAGGAGGTGGGCGGCAGTAAAATTGCCTTACGGCCGCCCCATAATCCTCCTCCATCTGCCTGATTCTCTCCATCAGCTCCGGAGAGGAATACATGAGACTGGTCTTTCTGAAGGTCTTGATCTGTCGGGCAAAAAACCTTAATCGCTCCTCCAGCTCGTCAGGTGTTGCCTCAGAACACCGGGCTGGAGCGAGCGAAGACGGCATGGGCGGAGGTGCAGCGAGCCTGGGAGATGGTGCTGTGGCAGGCAAAGAAGCGGGCTTACTTGCTGCAGCCCTCCCGCCAGCTGGCAGAGAAACCACTGCTCCGGACGTCACAGCAGTGGCCATGGGATACTCCTCGGCGGCTGAAACGCAGGAAGGCACGCCGCGCCGATGTTTCTTGCGGCAGAAGGAGGACATCGGCTTTGCTGCCGGACCTTGGTGAACAACAAGGGAAGCAGGCGGAGAACGGAGCTGAACCGCTTCGCGCTCCATCTGCTCCAGCAGCAGTGGAGAGGGCAGCACCTCCAAATCCTTGGGCAGGTTCCTCATTGCCTCCTCCTTCTGCCGCTGAACCCAGCGATCCAAGCATCTGCCTTCTGCTTGTCTGCGGGGTCCGTAGTTGGCGGAATCATTCTGTTACGACTTGCGAGACATTGGACACCAGGATGCAGATGAGGAGGCAGCATGACGGTAAGTAAAACGGTTTAATAACAAAAAAAACTCACTCACTGCAGGACGCAGGAACAAAACAGAAGCGTGCTGGCTTGACAGGCATGGCATGGTCCACAAAAGAAGACATGAGTTGAGACAATGATTCCGCAATGACTAACTGAACAGGTGTGTATATATGGAGTGAAAACCAGGTGGAGCAAGACAGATTGACAAGGTGCTGGTGAACCGGATCAATTTGATTAACAGAACAGAATGTGGCTGGAGCAAGAACAGAGACTCTTGAATACAAACAAAAACTAAAGCATGACCAGAACCAAAAACCAAACTTGACAAAACATGAACAAGACTAAAACATAACCAGAAAAATAACAAACAAAGCATGATTCAAAAACTGTGAGAAATATAAGAAAAACCAGAAACCAAAAAACCAAACAACCCCAAATCATAACACTCATCTTGAACGTGACTAAAACAAAGGACATGATTGTAGATTTTAAGTAAAACAACAATAGGTCAAATAACATTTCCATCATGGCAGAAGAGGTGGAGGTGGTGGAGGAGTATAAATACCTCGGTGTTCACCTAGAAAACAGATTGGAGTGGAGATGCAACTATGAAGCTATCTACAAGAAGGGACAGAGCAGACTGTACTTCTTGAGAAACATAGGACCTTTTGCAGCAGTCTGTTGTGGAGAGTGTGATGTCTTCTGTCATAATCTGCTGGGGTAGCAGCATCAGAGCCAGGGACTTAAAAATGCTCAACAAGCTAATAAAGAAGCCTGGCTCTGTTCTGAGGACTCCTCTGGAACCTCTGGAGATCATTGTGCAAAGAGTGATTCTTCATAAAAGAAGAACATTATGGAGAACCCTGTGCATCCTCATCATGAAACTGTCGTACAGCAATCAGAGGCTTCTTCAGATCTGCTGTAAGACAGACAACTACAGGAGACCCTTCCTGCCCACAGCCATCAGCATCTACAACAGCTCCTTGAAGAAACCTGCATAATATGAGCTACAACAACATTTAATTTCCCTTTGGGGTGAATTAAGTAAAAAGTATTTGAATTGAATTTAATCGAATTAAACATTTGTAGAATCAGTTAAAGTTATATTTATTAATTTGCTGCCATTTCTGAGTAAATTCGCAGAACCCCCACATCTAACACAGCAGAAAAGAATTATATCTAATTCAGTTTGCTTACACAGACTACAAGGTGGTCAGAGAGAAATAAAATTTGATTAAGGATGACATGTGAGCTGAAAACTGGGGCGGCAACAACATTTAACTTCCTTGTGACATTTAAACTAACATTTAAAGAATAATGAATCATAGTTTATAAATGAACCAATGTATGCTCAATATTAGCTGAAAAACTAAGTTTCTTTTGAGCTCGCTAATTTAATCACAGAACCTGGAAAGTCATAGATTCTGACTGCAATGTAAACTGATAAAAGAATACAGATTGGCATTTAAATCAGATGGTTAGTAGTGCAGTGTGCTAACTTTAGAATAGACTTTAAAACCATGTTACTATGTAACATGGTAGCATTTCCTTTGTTCAGATTGAATGATTTCCTCTGACTATCGTGTGCAAGGCACATTTCTGTGCTTTGCACCTCAACCACAAAGCTAGTGCATCCAAATTGGCAGATTCGCTGGATGTTTTGTTTGTTTTGGGTAATATTTAATGTAAATGCAACATTAGCACAAATTTTTAGATGTGCTTAAAGTTTACTTTCTCGTGCTGGTTGTTCTAATGGAAAAGAAAAACACCCCTAATAATGATTTTTAATCTATTGATTATTATTGCTCTGATTAAATTATATAATTGGTCAAATTACTTGCTTAAGGATCAAAATTCTCGATTTGGGACTTTCATGATTTTACTACGGACTTAACTTAAGACTTGAGTGGACAGACTTGAGCCTTGCAAAACAATGACTTGGTCCTCCCTCTACCTGAGGCTTCCACCACTCTGACGATTTATAGGCTTTTATACAAACTCACAGATATGACATCTACTACAGTTAAGGCAACAATTACAGATAAAACCTTCTCAGAATCTCTTAAAAAGTATAAGCATGCCTTGAAGTCACTTTAGTGCCACACAATGTATAGATCCTTTGTTTGTGTCTCGCCACATTCCCAGCGGTTTTTTTTAATCTTAACACAGTTTTGCTTGAACCACTGGAGGACTTCAGTTGGTGAAATAAAAGCCCATCGAAGTGGCCCAAAATATTTGTTGGGACCCCATCCATGGTTATAAAATGAAAGGCCAGTATGAACTTTCCTGGAACTTTCAAAATAAATTGCTTTAACCTACTTCCTTCACAGCCAGGAAAAGGGGTAACAGCGGACTTCCCGTGACGTCACTGTCCAAATAAAATCGGCGCTTTCGCTACATCCTGTCTCTTCTACGCGGGTCCCCCAGGGGAACTGGACGGAGGGACACAGCGCACTAATGTCTCTTTGCTGGCAAACAGACATAACTCTTCAAACTGGATCCAAGAGTGTCATAAGATCACGCGATCATATGCACTAAGTTAAGTAGGAATGAATTGCTGTTTGTGTATCCGGTATTCATTCATGAACAGGGTAATTAAGGTACAAGCGTTTCGTGACTTTCTCTCTGAGGTCTACAGAAGCCGAACTGTGTTCGAAAGAGTTCCCAGCAGAGACCCTGTCTCTACAACGCCGAGTGGACCAGTTTTCCTGGTCTGAAGGAAGGACTCGGGACCGCATCACCATGGCTACAGCTGTTACGTGCAGTGTGGCTGGTTGACAGAGCGAGCTGCCCCACCCCACAGCTATGGAGGTTAGCTGCAGCTAACCCTTTGTTCACTGTGGATGTTTTCTTCAAACTTCGTCGCCTGGACAACTTTTCCTCAGCACGGTTCACCTGAGAGGTTAGGTTTGGGCAGAGAGAAGTAATTTAGAATGAAATAATCTAAACATTTTTTCGTTTTATGAAGTTTGGTTTTGTTTGTGTTGAAACTCAGCTATCTTAGTGCTAGCAGATTATCTGCAAACACGTGCTCAGTTTGTGTTTTGTGTTTTTTTTTTAAGTTAAGACAAACTTTATTTAAAGGGTGATTTTAAACACAGAAGATTGGCCATAACGTGCTGCCTGCGGTTATGCATTTTAACCCTTTTATTAATGGTATTTTAAAGGTATGTGTTTGATTCTGATGATAAGCTTCTTTTATTAGCTTTAACTGCTAACAGCTAAGAACACGTGCTTGCCTGCTAAGATCATTTACCCAAAAAGGTTTTTGGTTTTCAATACAGTAAAATAATATTTCCCTTAAGCCCCATTTCTCCAGAAATATTTGGTTCTTTTTCAAAATAATATTTCCTTAAATATTATTTTTCTATTTCCTTAATGATATTTCTTTAAATATTTTAATAAACAAAGGCAGCTAATTAAACACCGCTGAGAATTGGTTATCCAGAAGGTTGGTTATATTCAGCAAATCATTCTTTAAAATATTATTGTATTAAAATAATATTTTATCTGATCTTGCATTGTGAATGGTTGTCTAAAGGTATGTCAATTATTGCCTAAGTTGGTTCCAAGACTAACTTCACTTCACTTCCAGATTCTTCAAGATAATCCTTGATTCTCAAACATAAATGGTAATGTTGCATCACTCTTTTGGTCATGATTTTCAACCATGTTTGATCAACTTGTTTATATTGTACATAGCCCATTAGTCTTCCTTATTCTTTCATTCTGCTTGGTAGTTTAGTTGGATTGTTTTAGCATGGTAAAGAGTTTGTTGATTGAAATATGTTTGACTTTGAGTTGACTTATTTTTGTTAATAAATGCTTGTATTTTAAGAAATTGTGTGAATTCATTCCATGTGTGTGCAGAGTTTTGCTGTTCAATAATGTCAGAGCTTGGCTCATCCTTTTCGATATTGTCCTAATAACATCGCCTTATTGGGCTGGTATTCACAGGACAACCCTTACCAGACCAAAATATTATTTAATAAAATATTAAAATATTGATATTAAAAATTAAATAATATATTCATATTCATAATTACAACATATAATTGTTATGCATGATTTGATTGCATTTGCATACATTGATGGCATGATTTGATTTGGCCCCAGAAATGTTATGGCCTAGCAAGTACTGCATTCAAGCAGAGCAGTCCTTTATGATAATGATACTGCACATGTATTTGCAAAGACAATTGAAATTTAAAGGTTTTCACACATCTTAGCGAAAGATGTTGTCTAAGACACTGACGATACATAGCTACTCCACACTACCCCCTAGAACAAAGAAACAAGCAAAAAAAGCTGTTTGTTGGAACTGAAAAAAGGCAAGTTGACTATCTTGTTTATTTTTTACCTTTTCTTTAAAATTTCTATGAAGAGTTGAGGAATCGCTTAAAAGCAAGCTTTTTAAAATTACTATATAACATCAAAATTTCCAAATGAAATTTGTCAATATTACAACACAGGCGTCTTATGCTGTTTGTTGAAACCAAAGAGATGCAAACGATTTCTTTTTGCATGTGTCCTCAAATGACTTTATATTTTTGCATAGTTACAGTTTTTTTCCCAATTTGACACAATTTCTGTTACTCCTCATCTTACATTCTCTCCATGTATCTTGACTTGTTAGTACACCGAGTCATGTTTTTTGTACTGATGGGAGTTCTTTCATATGTCAGCTTGATTCATGACCAGGCCACACCTTAAATGCACACAACCATGCATCTGCAACCTGCTTAAAACGTCCACACACAAGCACAGAACAAGTGTTTAAATCATACACCTGCACAGAGGTCCATATGTCTATGCACATATTCCAGAATGAAAAACCTGGAAACAAAGCAGACACTTTAACACCCACGCTCTCCAGTGTTCACACACCATACAGGGAGAGAGCACAGCTGGGACACACTCTATTGTCCACCCATCTGTTCAAATACATTAACTTTGAAGTATGACACCTGGGTGTGTGGGTTCATGAAAGTCTTTTTATAGATTTTCCTAAAATAATTTTCTTTTAAACTTAGGGTTAGCCAAACATTAAATAATACAGACTTGAATAAAATGAAGAATAATAACCCTACAATTTCCTTTCCTGTTAAGGTTTTCATATTTACTTGGTCATTGAGACTAAGATTGAGCTTTCTAACAATGAAAACAGTTTGATTTGGTGTGAAACATAGCATGAATATGTGGGAAATTACTACATGTTAATGTATTTACTGTTGACCTGTTAAGCCCTAAGGCGTTTTAGAGCAATGTCCACCTGAAATTACATAACGTAAATAAATCAAGTATAGCTCCAACATGCAAAGTTTTGGAACCTGTGTAAAGGTAAGACATAAAAGAATATTTTTCAAGTTTTTTCTAAATGAACATTGCAAAACACCATGAAAATCCTTTGGAAATCTTAGGAGAACCCCCAGGCTGTATTCATTCATTCATCTTGACTATGACTGCAGCAAAATTGGACTCAATCAGTTGAAGCACATTTGTTCCACAAAGGTTTTAGTGGGCAATGTGCCAGGCGGAGCTGGGATTTCAGCACAATTTAGCTAAATGTGCCAAAACTTTGCCGAATGTGTATTTCATCTCATAAAAGGGAATCTGGTCAAATAAAAGTGCTGATTTCCACTGTAGGACTCCTTCTGCATTTGACATAGCCTTTGGTCATGACATTTACCCTGGATATCATCAAAATGTACAATTGTGCACAGCATAAAATTAATATAATGAAAAGAAATCGAACTAAATTGTATCATTTTGTCTCCGACTTTAGGAATTTTATTGGAAAAAAAGATGGGATTCCCTACTTTCCATTGGCACCAAAAAAGACAGGGTTGGGGAAAAGCACATGTTTCCTCTAGCATTTTATGTAAAGACTCAGATATGCCTGAATGACCCCTAAGCATCATCTTGTGTGTTTAAAGTGCTGTAAATCCGAAAGTATTTGTGAAAAGCAAATTGGAAAACTTGTTTCATCAACATTAAAGCCTTCTCCTCCAAGGTATTTAGGGAGAAAAATTACTATGTCTCCTCAAATTGCCCTGTAAACAATGTTAGAGTACATGGCATCATGAACCTCTTTGAAATACATGACATTTTTTGTAACTGAAACTGGGTCATCAATACATCAATTTTAAAAAAGAAACAGAAATGGTTAACAAGAATTGAAAAAAATCAACCTTCTTCCATGGTCATCTCAGACCCCAGGCCTAAATCCTGAAGACAACCTGCAGGCTGAACTGAAGAGAAGAGAGCATATAAGAGCCCTCTTTCTGTGTGTTACAGCCCTGTAAAAATTGATAGAAGATAACAAAGACCCGTCATATTTTCAAAAAGGGGCCATACAAAGTGTAGACTGAAGTGTGCTACTGTTTGTTATGTTATTTTTTTAAATATGGACTTTTTCCCCTCTTAGTAAATGCACTCAGGTTAAAGTTTTTTTTTTCCAACTATTTTAGTGTCAACAAAGAGAGATTTATTTTAGGGCTTTTGACACATATTTACTAATGGTGCCACAAAATGTTGGAGGTGTAAAATGGAGCATTTAAACAGCAGAGCAACTGCAAGTTTGACTTTAACTAGGTTTTTAATAGCACCTATCTATGCCAGATATGTGAAGACTTATCAAGGTGCCTGAGATTTAATATTTCACCTTCCCCCTGAGTTTGCTTTTTGGGTAACTTAGATGATGTCACCATGGAGACAAATTTAGTTCACTTGCTTTTCACTGCCCTATGTATCGCTAAGAAAACTATCCTCATGAATTGGTAAATAAAAATGTTCTTTCTATTAATCAGTGTAGAGACCTTTTGTTGGATTAGACAAGTTTGGAGACAGCATCTGCCTCCACATCAGATCAATCTCTCTTGTCTTCTTTGATCACGTCCATTACCTGGTGGGGGTGGGGGATCTTTGGCCTTGCCCGGTGGGGCATTGTTGCTGATTTAGGGGTGTCTGGGATTGGGGCATTTGGGGTGTCCCTGGGTTGGGGTCGCTCAGGGGTTCCTGTGCCGGGAGCTATGCCCCCCACCAGGGTGGGGCTTTGGTGGCTGCATGTGATGCTTTCTGGGGCCTGTGCTGGTGGACATAGGTTACTGGCCTGGTGGCCATGCTGCTGCTGGATAGGTCTGGGGTGGGCTTGGGGTTAGGGGTTCCTGGGGCTGTGTCGCCCCCAGACTGGAGTCCTGGCTGGGCCTGGGGGGCTTGGGTCCTGGTGGGTATGTTGCCGGGGTTCTAGCCCTGTGCATGGCGCCCAGCCCGGGGCCAGGGGTCTTTGGTGCATTGGTGGGCTTCGGGGCCTCCTAAACTGACAGGGAGGTACCATCTCATTGCAGGTGCTCTCTCATTTAGAGGGTGCAATCTGCTGGTGGGGCAGAGTGCATTCTGCTGGTAGGGCAGAGGGTCTGTGGGAGGGGGTGGGGCGAAGCAAACCTGAGTGACTAATGTCTTATGTGCTCTGGGAGTTGTTCAAATGTTGGGGCGGGTGTAGGTTTCCTTCTGGGGTGGGGGTGGTTGGTCGGCCTTGGGTAGGGATGGGGCTGTTCCAGTTCGGATTATGGTTCCTTGTTTTGGTTCTGGTTCCCTACAATTTTCTGTTCCAATTCTGACTGGAGAAGGGGTAGGAGGGGTCTGCATGGTTTGGGTGGGCAGGCAGAAGGCCAGAGTTGTTCTCAGGGTGAAGTGGTCTCGGCTTCCCTGTGGGTTTTGGTTTTGGCTCTGTGGGTTCTCTTCCTTTTGTGGATTTTCTCGCGGTGCTGCTTCTGGGTGGTGTATTGGTATCGGGCATGTGTTGGATGCTGTGGGTCTTCGCTGGGGTGTGCTTTCGCAGGATGCTTTATTTTGAAGAGGCTTGCGGGAATGGATTTGCGCAGTGTGGTCATTCTGCATGGCTTTTGCTTTGGGTTCTCTTTGCTGCGTTTGGGCTGGAGGGTGACGCTGGGGGGTGGGTGGGGGTCTTGCTATTGAAGCGTGTAGGGTGGGTGGGTTGTGTCCTCTTTTTGCATGTGTGGTTGAAGGCATTTGGATTAGCTGAATGGGGATGGTGGAGCTGAGCTAGTTGGTGTTTCTGCTTGCACTGTCGTTGCAGTGGTGGTGATGTTGAGTGGTTGCAGGGCCATGGTGGGGGCTTGTAAGGTGAGCTTGTCCCATCTTGGTGTGGGGTCGGGTGGTCCGTTGTGAGTCTGGTGCTCTGTGGTGTCTGCTCTATCGTGGGCAGAGGCTGGGATGATGTTGTACAGGGCCCTTGCCTTGCCATTACGGTGCGCTGTGTGGTGGAGGATGAAGGGTGAAATGCGTTAGGGGTGTTTGACGCAGGGCTGTATGTCTTCATTGGGTTTTCAGGGATGAAGCTCATCTGTTGAGGTATGCCCCTGCGGGGAGGGGAATCATGACATTTGGGTTCGGGGGCATGTGTTTGATATCTGTGTCCTGGTTGGGGATGGCCCTGTGGGGAATTTCATGGTGGGGTTCATTGGGGGTGGAGCGGGGCTCATGGGGTTAAGATCAGAATTCACTGGGGGTTGGGACTGTTTCGTCCTGGGACGGCTCTGGTTGGCAGGCTCATTTCGACCAGGTGGACCCTCTTTTTTTCATGGCCCCCTCTCCAGATGGGGACAGGGTTTCGTTGGGGACTGGGGTAGGTGCGGGGGGTCGGGGTCTGGGCCAGAGAAATTCAGGTTCGGCAATGGTCTAAACTGTTGCTGGGGTGGTCTGCCTGTTTCCACCACAGAATAAAGGGGACCACCTCCTGGGTCCGGAGGCTGGTTGCCCCTCTGGGGTATCGGTACCTGGATCTAGGAGTATAGAGTATGTATGGGGAGTTTGACTGAGTGTACAATGTCCATTGTTGTGTGTCTTTAGGTCGGTTGTGTTGGTGTGAGTGTTTTTTTGTATACCCATGAGGGTGGGAATGTGTAATTGTGATTGTGAGTGCCTGTTTTTGTGTCAGGTTGGGTCTTGGGCTGCTCCCTCTCCTGGATTAGCTTAGGCCCCACATTTGATGGGGGCCAGACTCCAAACCGGTGGCTGATGTCTCTGCCTGCTGGTGTATTGGTGGTTCTAAGGTGTCAGTGGCTGGGTGCTTTGGTGTGTGCCAGCTCATTTACACGCTGGCCGCTTGACGGGGCCTGGAGCCCTGGGCTCTGTCAGCCCACTGCTAGGAGTGATGTGGCCTGGGGTCTCAGGTCTCTGGGTCCATGGCCTGCTGGCCGGGCCTGTGGGCTTGTCGCTGCAGCTCCCTGGGGCTTCTGCACTATGGCTGCTGGGTGGTTCCCCTGGGGCTCTCCTCTGCTTTTCTCTGGGGGGTTGCGATAGTTCCCGCAGTGGTCCTCCTGGGGTTCCCATGCTCTGGGGGTCTTTGGATGTCTGTGGCTGAGATCTCGTCTGCTTTACAATATGCGTGGGTAAATCACACATAGTCAAAATCCATGGATAACTTTTAATGCTAGTGGAAACAATGGGATTTAACGGTTTATAATTGTTCATAAGGCCTGGCCTTCTCAAACAGAAGAGAACTCATGAGGGAATATTGGAGGAGTTTCTTTTTTTCTGACTGTCAAATTTATCTGATCTTTGCTTTTGACATTATTTGAAGTAAACATGATTCACTGCCACTTTATTCACTTTAGGATACAACTTTGGTTTCCTACACATGGAACAAACAGGAAGACAGGAAGGACACAAAAAAGCAAGGACACAACATTTAGAAAATGGGATTGGCAATAAAGTCTCGAAATTCAGATATACAGTACTGTGCAAAAGTTTTAGGCAGGTGTGAAGAAATGCTGTACACAAAGAATGATTTCAAAAATGAAAGCGTTAATCATTTATTATCATCAATCAACAAAATGCAGTGAATGAACAAAAGAGAAATCTAAATCAGATCAATATTTGGTGTGACCACCCTTTGCCTTCAAAACAGCACCAATTCTCCTAGGTAAACTTGCACACAGTTTTTGAAGGAACTCGGCTGGTATGTTGTTTCAAACATCTTGGAGAACTAACCACAGATCTTCTGTGGATATAGACTTTCTCACATCCTTCTGTCTCTTCATGTAATCCCAGACACACTCGATAATGCTGAGATCAGGGCTCTGTGGGGGCCATACCATCACTTCCAGTAAGTCTTGTTCTTCTTTACGCTGAATATAGTTCTTAATGACTTTGGATGTATGTTTGGGTTCGCTCAATTAGCATTTTGTTAATTGATGAAAATAAACAATCATTTATATTTCTGAAAGCTTTCTTTGTTTACAGCATTTTTTCACACCTGTCTAAAATGTTTGCACAGTACTGTATATTAATACTTTCATTTGTTTTCATACTTATCCAGACCTGTAATATATTAAAATAAAATTCCATACTTTCCAGACTGCACAGTAACCCTGAAACCCATTTTTGCAAGGTTGTCTCGCAAAATGCATCCTAGTTACCATCAGAATGTGAGTTCATCTGGTAAAATGGGACTACCCTATCATGAGCTTAGCATAAGAAGGTACATTCTTTAAACCTGACTTCCTGTATCCATTTTGGGGACGTTTGTTCTTAAGTAAGAAGGGAATTGATTCTTGAACCACTGTTGTGTTGACAGAGTCAGTACAGTTTTTAAAATCATTGAGGCGGCCCCCAACACTTATAAATAATTTGGTTTGCAGTATTTTGAGTACAGCAAATCAAATGATACTAAGTTTTATACTTCGTATAAAAAACAGAGTTTACATGAAATTCTAAAATGCTTGAAATGGTTAAATGGGAGCTGGATAATTATACAACAGATATTTCTCAAATAAGTTGGGATTACTATACAATTAAACAAGCAAACAAACCCTTTATATGGACTAGACCAGCCTGGACACAATTAGTCCACATTGATTTCAGATTCTTACAACCACAGTTTAAATCATCTCCTAAACTGGATTTATCACCACGCCTCTATTTTTTACCTAAATAAAATAGCTCTACTTCTAAGAATTCACAACAGTTTCACAACACTATGCCATTGCTAACTTAATGCTTACTTGGCTAAGTAATTGTTAGGGCTATTAAAGCAACTATCCACGCCTTAGTCTTGGTGTCCTGTGATGCCTGGAAATGGTTGGTCGACGGCCACGCCTTCCATCTCCTCCTCTTCTGCTAAAATCCTCCTCTGGAACTCCTAAAAGAGGAAGTGGGAGGGTTGAGAACTTAAGGGATTTTATTTAAAAGCACTTTTAGCTCTAAACCTTGCAGCTGAGAGTATTGGCTAAGGTAACCAGCAATGCAAGTAAAAATAGATATATTCAGGACGCTTGTATGAAATCCAATGAGTGCAGAATTTAAAGTGCCTTGAAAAGTATTCATACATCTTGAACTTCAACTTTTGTCACGTTACAAACTTCAGTGTATTTTATGGACATTTTATGTGACACAACTAGTGCATAATTGTAAAATGGATGGACAACCATACTTTAAAAAAATATATATTTAGAAAGAAAAATCTGAAAAGTGTGTTGTAAATTCATACTCATCCAAGCTGAGTTGGTACTTTGTAGGACCACATTTTATTGTAGTTTGGCTCTAAGCCTTTTGAGGTATGTCTGTTTGCTAAAAAGCTCAAACATCAATTTTCAAGTTTTGTCAAATATTTGCAGTAGGTTTTAAGTGTGCAGATTAATTGGACTTATAGTACATGACTGTGCATTGATCCTAACTTTTCAATTTAACTCTGGCTGTCTGTTTAAGGTTATTGAAAGGGGAACCTCCACTTCATTCTCAAGTCTTCTGCAGCCTCTAACAAGTTGTCTTACAGGATTGACCTGTATTTAGCTCCATCTAGCCTCCCATCATCTGTGACCAGTTTTCTTGTATGAAAAAAGCTGATAAAAGGAATCTCTGCAGCACTGTACTGCCAACACAATGTTTCTCCGTGCAGATGGTGCATTCGAGGTTATATGCTGTGCAGGTTCTTCACCACATACACATTTGCATTTGGGCCTAAAAGTTCTGTTGTGGTGTCATACGACCCGACCCCTTCTTTCACAAAGTTGCTATGTTGGCTAATGACTTTCTTTCAACAATCGTTTATTTTCTAGGCCAACTTTGTGGATTGCATAACCAAAAGTTGTCCTGTTGACTGATTTGTCCACTTGAGCTTTTTTGATTGATCTGTGTAGGATCGGTTGGAATGTACTTTATTGACTTGGACTCTCTAAGATTTGATTGAACTCACTTTGGAAAGTGCCTTGAGACATGTTGTGAACTGCAGCTATATAAATAAACTAAACTGAAGTGAATTGAACTGAAAAGTACCGTCAGAGTTACCATGGATGTTTTGGCTGCTTTCCTTGCCCAGCCTGTCAGTTATGGTGGATGGCCATGCCTTGAAAGGTCTGCAGGTGTGCCATACTGTTTCTATATTGAATGATAAATTCAAGAGCACTGATGGTGATGTTGGGACATTGTTTTCTAACCTAATACCGCTTTAAACTTCACAACTTTCTCCCTGACCTGACTGCTGTGTTCTTTGGTGTTTATGATGCTATTTGTTCTTTAGTATTCTCCAACAAACCTCTGAGGCCTTCATAAAACAGTTTGATTTACACAAACAGGTTCACTTCTGCAGGCTCATTTGTGTACAAGATTTCATTCAGGACTATTTAAAGGGGGGTGAATACAAATACACACACTTTTATAATGTATATACATATAATGAGAGCAATGTTACCATATGTTACAATAATTTGCTATCACATAAAATCTCAAAACATCACATTCAAGTTTTTGGTTGTGATGCAAAAATTGTTCCAGGCATGCATTGCAAAATTTATATGCAATTTTCTTTGGTTTTAAAAACTAGACAATCATTTGAATGATCCTGACTTGAGAACATTTTGCAGTCCTTGCTGTTAGATATTGCCTGCTTCATCTCCTTGTGTGTGCTGCAGGAGCTTTACAACATTACTCATTTTATAGCTGTTGAAGCTGTCACATGGTGATGTTCCATTTCATATAGTTAACAGTAAGCCTGACTAGGTCAGGCATGATAAACAACAGGAGATGTTTCAGTTGACATCAACAGTCTGCAGTCACGAGGCAGATTATGTAAAGGAAATGCACAGGATGAATTGGGGCAAAACGATAGTGTCCTCCTGTTCTGCTTACTGCGTTTTCTGTCACTATATCCTTGTTCTAGCCATTCATGTCCATTGCAAAACAGTGTATAAAATAGAAATCATAAAAAAGGAAACAGTTTCAATAATCAGTGTGCTTGTTTGTTTTCCAGGACAAACTTTATAGTTTCTCATTTGCTTTTTGTTCAGTCAAGATGTAATCTTAACTGCACAATAAATAATTCAAGGCCAAATCCTAAACTTTTTGGTTGTTTTATTCTAGTAGTGAATCTGATAAACGGACCAATCTTTCATGCTGTATATGTATATCTGCATTTGTCCCTCTCACTCTGAATCTGTGGAGTCTCGTCAGTCTGTCTTGCAGAGTCTTCTTCTGGCTAGATGTCACTTCTGCAATGTGAGTCCTCCACTGCTGCTCTTTTTCCTGAAACACCACAATAAAGTTTCACATGGACAAGTTTAAAAAATAAACAATGATAAATTGCTGAGTGTACGGTTAAAAATTTTGTAGACAGTATATTATTTCTGGTAGATGTTAAATTTTGAGTTTTCAGATCTGAGAAAATTATTGAATTTTACAGCTTAACATTTTGGATTTGTAAAACGTGCCCGAAAAAAAATACTATATATAATTATTAATACATCATCGCATGTTCCTATTAAGTGCTGTTTATGCTCCGTTTACGCACATAAATAGGTCTGCCTGGTTAAGCTGACATGGCTGTTAGACACTACATCCACCAGAGTATGGTTCTGTGTTAGCTTCCGAATTCAGAGGTAAGTTTTAGACAACAGCAAACTTGGCAACGCTCGAGAAAATCATGATACTGTCAGGATCTGTCTGTGTTAGGCTGCTTGTTTACTTTCTGCTCAGCCAGGTGCTTTTCTGTTCATTTCTGGTTCTTTAGATTCCTTCTGTTTAGTTTTGTTGTTTTTCTGTGTTCTGGTGTTAGATACTTTCAGTTATATTCTGATAGATCTGGTTCTTGTTTATGTTCTTAAGTCTAGTGATTGTTTTCTCGTATTCTGGTCACCTGCCTGCTCTCTTGCTCATTTGTGTAATTTGTCACTCTCCTAAGGGTGCATTCTTTGCATCCTTTGGGCCCCCCGCTGTCTCACATTCCCTTTATTAGCTCCTCCCCAGTTCTTTTTTTCACACCCAGTTCCCTCAGTATTTAAGCCTTTTTGTGTTTCATTGTTTTGCAACTGGTTCCTCCTGATATCTACCTGGTTTGTTTATCACCCTATTGTACCTGGACTTACCTGTTTTACCCGGTCTTTTTGCTTTGGGATCCCTTCCCTGGAAAAATTACCCTGCTTGCTATCCGGTTTCCTGTCCTCTGTTAATATCCCCTTTTCCGCTGTTTTCCTTTAAACCCGGTCAATATGTAATTTTGGGCTCAAAAATTCCCTCATCTACTACGTTTTTGCTTTTTGGGGCCACCCCCCCAACAAAAAACCATGACCGATAATGTACATTCTCAGAAAGAGACGTTTAAAGAGGCATCAACAAAGGTGGTCTAGGTGGCCCTTAAATACATTGCAGCATGTAGATCCTCATCTACTTCTTTTTTCTTTTCATTGATCACATGTGAGCTATTCTGCGCCACACGGCCGTCAGGATATCCGGTGTTACTGCTACTAATTTGTTGTGATTGGGTACAAATCAGCTTCAAAAATATGTACATAAAATGGACAGAATACTCTGTCAAGTGGTCAAGGTCAACCACACTGAACTTTGTAGCCATCAACAAGCTTCTTGCATAGTTTGGCTGGATGTGTGACCACTTCTCATTGCAGAATAGGTAAAGTACTTTCTATTTCTTGGTGTCCTGGCACGTCCTTGGCTATTAAGCATATTCCAGAAATGTTCATGGTTGAGGTTGGGGCTTTGTGAGTGCCATTCAAGTTTCTACATGCTTTGCGGCCATTTTCCTGTTAAACAAACCAATTGCTCCCTTGTATGGAGCCACCTAGCTGTTCATTTGTAGTGGAATAATTTAAAGTAGTCCTCCGTATTTGTTATTTAAGCCATTTAGTGTTATGCACCAGTTGGACTCAAACTGGCTCATTCTAACATACTACTTACAATTGTTGCCAAATAGCTCAGTCTGTCTTACTTGATCACAAAATGTCTCTCCCTGAAGGCATTTGGTTTGGTACCGTGGGCAGCTTAAAATTTACTTGAGCTTTAGCTTTTACATTTTAGATGTTTAGAACTTTATTGGTTAGCATCCTCTCAGTCAATGGTGAAGTAAATATTGCTTTCCCAATAGTTCCCAGGTAGCTGTAGCTATCTAAATCAAAATCTTCACCGTAATGCCCTTTTAACGTGGATGTCATATTTCAAAACTTCAGTTTAGGATTAAAAAAAAGGTTCACACAGCCACCAAACCTAATCTTTTATAATTCATCTTTAATAATTCTTCAGCTTTTACAAGCTGCAAATCCCCACGGTACATCAATATATCAGCAACTACATTCTCCTGGAGCTGCACCCTAGGTTCTGAAGTTTATATGTAATGAAAAGTGCTGGGCCTGCTGGAGGTTTACCCCTGACCTCAAATTGGTCTCACTTGGATCAAGTTTCTTTCTCTCTGTGTGTGTGTGTGTGTGTGTTTGTGTGTGTGTGTGTGTGTGTGTGTGTGTGTGTGTGTGTGTTGTGTGTGTGTGTTGTGTGTGTGTGTGTGTGTTTTCAGGAAAAATTGTGTGCCTAAAAGAGAGAGAGAGAATTGGAAATAGTTTGTCCTTGTGTATAGAAGACTTGACATGGGATACATATAAAACGGCCAGGCATAGTTGCTCCAAATGATCTTCGTCTGCCATCGATTAACATTTCTGACATTTGTGTGTATGTGCGCGAGTGTTTCGACAGCTGTATAGTGTGGAGGAGGTCGATGTGAGCAAGGGAGACATTTAGCTCAATGTCTGTCAATTTAAAGAGAAAGACTAGCTGAAACACATGTGGAAGAGGGGAAATCAGTTAAACCTTTACCTCATCAACATTATACTGAACACAAGTACTTGAGTGCTATATTTGGGAGGAGCTGCCAGTACAACTTATTCTCTTTGTATTGAATAATGATAATTTGTCTAATCCATTTATGTATATGACAATGACATTGATTTAGCCACACCTAAACAAACTGGATGAATTAGTTTCTGCCTCAGATCTAACCAGAGGAAAGCTGATCATGTGGCCTGTTATAATGGCTATGGACTGCAAGTGTGGAAATAAGTCATAGTATTATCTGGTAACACACCAAACGATTTGCTGTGGTCCAACTGAGGCATTTATAGACAATCAGTGGAACTTTTGCAGTTCACTGGATTTGCTTAATTTGGAGAAAACTGTTGATAGACTATAGGCAAAAATAATCTGTCATATATTAAACAATTTCCAAAGTAACCAAAAAATAATTTATAACGGCATGCAATCAAGGGCATCTGATATGTAAAAACATTGTTTTACCAAGGTTTTTAAAGGTGTCCCTGAAAAACACTACTTCTTCTGGCCCACAGTACCAAAACCAGGCCCTTTACAGTAGGGTTGAGGTTTTGACTTTAGCATTACAGAAGCTTATCATTAGCCTGTTCTCCTGCATGGGTTGGGCAGGGGTTGTGAAGGTGGGTAAGTGGCTTGAGCTATCACCAAGTGAAAAGTGGGGATTTGGAGGCTGTGTATTTGTCACCTGCCTGGGGTCCTGGCCTGACTGACAGTTCTCTGGGTTCTGTGCTGCTGGTGGTGGGCCTGCTTCACTTGGCTGGGCCTTGTTCACCTAGATAGCTCCCTCCCGGGAGGGCAGGTGCTCTGTGGGGACTCCCCCTGGCATCTTGGGGGCTCTCCGTGGGATCCCTGGCCTCTGTTGGTGCTGTATTAGTAAGGGTGCAGGTGGGTTAAGAGGGAACCAGTTGGGGAGCTGGCCCCCTGGGGCGTTCATGCTGGCACCTTGGCGCCCATCCCCTTGTCCCTAACGTATGCAATATGTACATCAGAATAGGCTTCACGTGTGGGAAGATGAACCTTGCAGTGCCCTTTGGCCCTTATCCTGCATCTCACTTTTAATACACTAAATAAGCTTAGAGCTTTGGGTTTTGTGTTTTGGGTGGGGAGAGTCAGTAAGCTTTGGGATCTTGCACACCGCAGCCACAACTCCAATTTGATTACACTTAAAACATACTTAACTGCATTCATTGCCTTTAAGGCCTCTGTGGGCGGAGGGGGGTTGCCTCCCTTAGTATGGTGTTGTTTGCATGGGTGCTTAGACCATGTACCAGAGTGGTGGGCTCCTTTCAGGTAGCCTATGACTCTGGGGATGTGTTGAGCCAGCTCTGGGCACAGGTGGCATGCGGGGCTCTAGTGGCATCCCTCCCTCTTGACCTCCCAGAGGTTAGCTCACCAGGTTGGATGGCAATGAGCCTTCTCTACCTTGGTCCCTCCGAGTTCCAGCTGCCATGGTGGGCTGGTGCATGCCTGGCGTGTTAGCCAATTTAGGGGAGCCTCACCTGCTTGGTGCCATTGGCCTCAGCAAACCCTCAACACAATGCTGTCAGGTGGGTGAAAATAAAAAAGTTTAATAAATAAACAAAAACTTACAGGCAGGAGGTGGATGAAAGCATGGAGCAGAGACAAAAAGGCCTGGACAAGAAACTGGCTTGGCATTGCAAAAATAGTTGTGGAGAGCAGATGAGATGAATAAACCAGCAAGGAACAAACAGAAATGAGGAGTAAATATGGGGCATGGCACAGGTGATGCAAGGACACTGAATGACAAATTGCAGGTGGACCGAATGAAGCTGATTGCAAGCTGACTATGGCAGGAAGTGGAACAGAATACAAAAATCATAAAAAAAAAGAAACCAGAGAAAAACCCAAAAGGGAGTGACTGTGCAGATGAAGCTCATTTTAGCTGCTTGTGTCTGGGATCTCATTTTTTCTGACTGGCCAGTAAATTGAGAGCTTTGTCTCCGTCTTTACCACAATTGCTTGGTTCAGCATCCGCATTACTGCTGCAACCGCATCAATCTGTCTGTCGATCTCTCTCTCCATTCTCTCTTCACTCATGAACAAGATCCCAAGATACTTAAACTCCTCCACTTGAGCCACCCTTTTCCGGGTGAGAACCATGGCTTTGGACTTGGAGCAGAATGTCCCTGATCCTCAAAGCCTTAACGCCGTGAAGATTTTTAACCATCTCTGGCAAGCCACAATTCTTACTGTCGAGAACCTTGGCCTAGGATTTAGTTCACACTGCTCTTCCTGAAGCCAAGGTTTGACTATCGGCCAGACTCTCCTCTCCAACACCCTGCCATAGGCGTTCTCGGGGAGGAGTGTGATCACCCTGTAATTGGAACACAGTCTCTGGTCTTCATTCTTATGAAGGGGTCCACTACCCCCAGTTTGCCAGTCCAGGGGCACTGTCCCATCACCACCATACAGCATTGAAGAGACCCATCAGCTATGACAGCCCCACAACATCCAGAGACCTAAAGGAACTCAGGGCGGCTCGCATCCTCCCACTGAGCCTTAACCACCTTGGTGACTTTGGCCTGAGTGATGAACGAGTCCAGCTCAAAGTCTGCAGACTTTGCTTCTACCAGGGAAGGTTTGTCGTGTGTCAGAAGGGTTGAGGAGATCCTCCAAGTACTCTTTCCACCGCCTGATAATGTCCCTTGTTGAGGCCAGCAGCTCCCCACCTGAAACAATGTTGGCAAAGTACTGGTTCCACCTCCTGAGGCACCGGACAATTTGCCAGATTTGCTTTAAGGCTGACCGATAGTCTATCTCCATGGGCTCAACAACAGAGGTATAGAACATTGTTTACTCGGACTCAATGTCTCCAGCCTGCCCTGGAATTTGGGAAAAGCTCTCCCACAGGTTTGAGTTGAAAATATCCCTGACCGAGTGCTCCACCAGACGTAACCAGCAGACCCTTTATCAGCCTGTCCTGCTTCCTCCTCTGTGAGCGGATCCAACTCACCACCAGGTGACAGTCAGCCAAATGTCCAAGATAAGTGCCTGAAGGTCAGAAGACATGATTACAAAGTTGATCATCAACCTCCGGCTTAGGGTGTGCTGGTGGCAAGTGCACTGATAAACACCCTTGTGCCTGAACTTGGTGTTCGTTATGGACAATCCATGACTGGCACAGAAGTCCAACAACAAAAACACCACTCTGGTTCAGATCGGGGAGACCGTGCAAAGACATGCAGAAAGACCCCCGGCCAGGAATCGAACCCAGGACCTTCTTATCTCAAGGCAACAGTACTACCAACTGCGCCATCGTGCAGCCCCTTATAATATTTGTAATTTATGAAAAACCTAAATTTTAATGACAAAGGTCCGAAAAAGAACTTCAAAACCTTTCAATTCAAACTGCTGAGTTGTGGAAAACGGGATTAAACTTAACACTGTTTTAAAACTACAGTAGGTAAACTACATGCTGGTTGGCAGTCTTTTTTACGTTATACATTATTGTACATTTTTGAGAATCTAAGACCAGAACATGCCTACCTGGCCTTTTAAACAGTTTGCATAAAAAATCGGGCTAAACAACTCTGCAGTGAAGTGAACTTGCATCAAAGAGTGTTGATTCCAGTCTAGATTCACTTCATAGCTGCAGGCTAAATCAGATTCTCTCCCATGGAAACACAACTCTGGCCCACAGTCAGGTCTTATCATTCAGTTACGCCTGCACAGACAAACACAAGCAGACACAAACATAGCAGCAGCAGGAACTCATTTGGCACTTTGGAAAAGGTAAAGAGTTTGGTGTGTGGATTCATACAAAACAACATAAACAGTTGGCAAAACAGATGGTCACTCTCACGGATGTGGAATGTAAACATACGAAAAACAGCTGTGAAGGCCTCATTTCTAACAGGTGTGTGTTAGATGGGCAAGGGATGTAGCCTGCTGTTACTGTCAGTGTGTTTGCTAGGATCCAAAGACAGTCACTCTCACCTTAGTATGGAGTGTACATTCCATTAAACCCTTACCTAAACCTTTAGTCATGTATACTTTTTCTGGACAAATCACATGCATACAAAAAGCTGATCAACATTAAATGAATGCAGACTGGACAGCTGCAACTATTGGAAGTTCAGGGATTTGGCAAAACCTCACACTCCCTAATGCAGACCTCTAAATAAGCAAGACAAATACCAGAAGCATTTTAAGTTTAAAGTCGACGTCATGAACGGCTCTTGGAGTGGACCGAAATGCAGACAGGCAGGGACAGGTGGGTGAAAATAAAAAGGTTTAATAAATAAACAAAAACTTACAGGCAGGAGGTGGATGAAAGCATGGAGCAGAGACAAAAAAGACCTGGACAAGAAACTGGCTTGGCATTGCAAAAATAGTTGTATAGCGAGTGCCGCCTGTGTTTTGACAGTGTAAATAGCTAAGAGTCATCTTTAGTGCTAAACTAAAGGACCATTTCACTACTTTTTATGAGACTGGGACTCCTTTTTTATCATGCCTAGCCTAAAATAAAGACTGGTGAGGCAGTACCTGAAATTATCTTCAATAACCCTAGAAGTAGAAAAACGCTTAAAAACATAGGTGTGAAAAGATTTTAAGTTTCTGAGTCACTGCAAAGATTAACCATGCTTTAGGAAGCAACGAGCTTTTTAAAAGACAGTTTGAGATTTAATCTGTTTTAGATCAGAAAGGAGCAGACACAAATAATTGAGGTCTGTCCAAACATAGGGAAAAGTTAGTTTTTTGAAAATGTTGTTGTTACTGATTATATATTGAGACATTTTTTTTTTTCAAAACTGAAATTTAACACAAACAGTTTTTTAGCTGGAAGCTTTTGATGAACGCACACTAAACTATTTAGGGCAACAATCCAAACTCCTGAGTCTTTTTTCCCTTAAGAGCCCAGCCTTCTACTAACTGTGCCGCCAGCCAGAATGATCTGTCATTACACCTATTAGCTTCAGTTCCTACTACTTGGCTGCTGTGTGACACCTGTGTGTGAGTCTTGGCAAGCATGTGGTCTCATCATGCCGGCGAGGACAAGGTTGAGGTTGAGCTCATGTCATCTAATAATTAAAACCTTCATTCTGTGCCAACATTTGGAAATAAATATGCTGTTTGCTTTTACAGCTGTACAGACTTGTTTCATTTGGGGTGTGTGTGTGTGTGTATGTAATAACCTTCTTGCTTTCTTCTATTGCTCTGAGTCGTTCCTTTTCCTGGTGCTCCCGTTCCAAACGCCGACAGGCCTTATGCACGCAAACATGCACACTCAGAAATTTGCATTTACTGACATTTGATGTCCTGATTGGTGGCTGTCACATCTCTTACCCATGCATCATTTTTGTCTTTCCAGTCATCCTCCAAAGCTATCTTGTCCTCTGTGGAGCCTTCGGTTAAGCCTCCTGATGTTTCCAGAAATGCATAGTCCTCCTCTTTACACAAACCCCGCATGGACTAGAACCAGACAACTTGTATCACTATCACTGGGAGATCTTATCTCCAAAAGTAAACTAAATTATGGTAATGCTCAAAGACAGAAATAGTGGTCTGTAAATATAAAGCAAAATCTCTTTTACAGCTAATTTTTGTATTCTGTATCTGATGGCTGAATTAGATAAGTATTTCTTTTAACTGTTACTTTACATAACCAGCAGATAAGAACAATGTTATAAAAAGCAGAAATAAGCCATTGTTAAATGCTGCCTAGCTACCTGCTGTAGGAAGTTAGTGCACAAGTTAAGAAGCTTTCACATCAAAAACTGTATTATAATTGATATTATACAAAAAATCTGTAATTTTGTTTATTAAATGTTGCCATGTAGCAGCTTATTTCAGCTGATAGCTTTTTAATTGAGTGTGTTCTTTAATTTCCAGTACTGATATTGCAGAAGATATAGCTTTGTTATATGATATGACCAGTCAACAAATTATACCTTCAACACTGAATTATATTTGGCCAGATTTTGTAGTTAGCGTAAAGCTAAGGCAATAACACACTGTTCTATCAATCCATTGTTTTCAGCTTATCCTAGATCAGGTTGCACGGCTAAAAAGTCAATGAAGGATATTGCTCTCAAAAGGGGCACTCTTCAGATAATTTTAGTTGATCCCAACGCGTTACCAGGGCAGAATAGATATGCAGTCCCCCCAGCAAGTTCTGGGTCTGCCCCAGGTTCTCCTCTCAGTGGGATGAGTCAGGAGAATGTTCCAAGGAAGCTCCCAGTAGGCATCCTTATCAGATGCCCAAAACACCTCAAGGGACTCCTTTTCATGCAAGGCAGTAGTGGCTCTACTTCCTACTCTCTCCCGGATCCAACTGGACAATTTTGCAACAGTGTTGTCACGGTCCACACTGGCACAAGTTTAACATCAATGTGGGCTCAGAGTATACCGGTTGTGCCCCAGCCATGGGATGAAACATGGATTGAACTGTACAGAAAGAGACTGATCAAAAACTGTAATCCCTAAATGCACCGTATTAACCTACCTCTAGTACAGCCCAGGAAGGAGGAGTCAAAGCTGGAATCCTTGTGATGTCATGGAGCCACAGCTCTATCTCTTTTACCTGCGACAGCTCAGCTGATTGCATTGGGAAACAGCTCATCACCAACTGAATGTCTTTTAAAGTCACTGGCAAGTAACATTTTACTTCAAAGAATCCTTGGATCCAAAAGTTAGGTTATGATCTGGTGTTCGTGTACCCGGTGATCATGCTACAAGGAAATTAAGACAAGCTGTCTTAAACCTTTGTTTCTGAGCTTCTGCAGAAAAGGATTCTGGGCCAACAGTTCCCTCAGAATAGATAGTGACCCCAATCAAATAGAGTGAAGTGGCTTCCTTCTTCCACTGCCCTGTGAGAAGACAGCGTAGGATCTGCCAGCATTGCACACCTTCCTGTGTGCCGGTCCGGAGAGCAGAATCTACCCCAAGGTGTTTGTTAATCGCCCTCATCACACAACCCAACACCCTTTGGATCATCTTCACTTCTGTTCATCAGAGCAGTTCGTGTTAGAGGTAGTGTCTGGGCAAAGAAAATTAGTATAGGATGAGATAATTTAAAAACTGTTTATTTAAGTGTGTTTTGCTGTGCAACAGAGCCTGAGGTTACAAGCTAGACTGGCTTGGTTTTAAAGTTGATACAATCTTTTATTCCAAAATAAACCTTGGTTCTCAAACAAAAACGAACTAAACTGTTACATCATTGCATCATTTTGTTGGTTATGGCTTTCAACCAGTTTACTTGGTGAATTTTTCCTTCATTTGTGTATAGTTTATTATATTCTTTATTCGTTCAAGTTTGCTTGGTAGTTTTAGTTTATCTTTATTAGCCTATTTAGAGTTATTGAATAAAATAAGTTTGACTTGGAGTTGAACTGTGTCTGTTTATAAATTGTTATATTTTGAAATGAAGTTGTTGTGAATTTATTCCATATGTGTGCAGAGTTTGCTGTTTTGAGAATGCCAGTGTTTGAATCACTCGTTCATCTATTGTTTTAATAGCACCGCCATATTGGGCTGGTATTCGCAGGACAATACTTGACAGACCAAAAGTTGTTTGAATAAATATAAAATAATCATATTTAAATATGTAACTGCACAACAACACCTAAATATATTTGGAACTTTTAACAAACTTTCTTTAGTTAATTCTGCATAAGTCATCATTCAGGATGCAGGAGGCCTCTGACAGCAGCCGAGAGGGACTGCAATGAAAAGACAAGACCTCAGGTCAGTGCTTTGGAATGGGGGACCCACGGCAGCACCTGTTGTGTGCTGTTGATGAGAATATTAAGAATGATAGATGCTTACAAGTGAGACTAGGAAAAACACCATGTTGCTAGCTGAAATTTTAAAAAGAGTTACGAAAGAGTTCTGAAAAACTCAAAATATAGAGACAAAGTTGTAAGTTGGGAACATTTGTTTGCTCTGTTTGCACCTCCTTTCTACATACCGAGGTTTTGGTGACTAAAGCAAAGATTAAAAAAAAAAGATTATTTATTTAAAATTTGCAACTGTTCCTCTTGTGACTGACTTTAATATTAATTAAATTTGAAGTGTAATCTAAAGAAGTCCTTGAATGAGAATTAATTATTTACAGTGTCAAGGAAAACATGACCTCCAATTTATTTAGGGTAAATCTATAGCCTAGCACTGCATTAGCCATGTTCAGAATGTTTTTTGAGTTTTGATAGAGTTAATGTCAACCTTATCTCTATGTGCTGGTAGAGAATATACATTTTAACTGTTGATTGGAATCCCACTGATATTGTAGATGCAGTGTTTCTGGCAAAATCACCTTTTAATTTACACACATTTTTAACTTTTCTACTGATCATGCTACTTTAGAAAAATCACCTCAATGTGTAAAGGGTAAAGAAATGGGGAAAATGATTTACCTTCAAGGTACATGCAATGCAGTAGCTGTTAAAATCATATTATTGTTATGCTTTCATATTAGACCAGGCTAAAGGAAACCACATGTGGTACAGAAGCAATCCAGCTGGATTAGTCAAAGTCAGAGCAATTTCACATTATATTGTGTATCTTTCAAAGTAAAACGTCAGCATGAAAAATGCCAAATGGCAAAAACATTGCTAGGCAATCGTTACAGGACTGAAAAAAAAAGAATTCATATAAATTAAAGTATCCGTTAAAACACAGATTATGTTGTTTTGTTTTCACACACCTTTGACATGGGGATACTTTGGAATCGCTTCACGTGGCTCATCTTTGCAGAAGATAGATCTGTAGCCCCTGTTATGCAGACAATTAAGTCTAATTTAAGTTGTAAAATTAATTCTAGCAAAACCTGAACCCAAGCAAAAGATAATATACTCACCAATATGCCCACATAAAATGTCTCTTCTGCTCTATTTGCAGTGTATCAATCAACAAAATATAAAGGCTTCCCCAATGACCAGTTAGTTGATCAGTTGTTGTGTTTTTATCAGGATGTCCGTCCCTTCACATCAGCCTTATAGAGGTTTCTGACCACTGATGGCGCACAGCTTCAGTCCAGTCATTTACACAGTACAGTGACAGAAGTGTCACTTGTCTACTAATAAAAACTCAAGAGTTTAAAAGAGAATATGTGATCATTATGCTGGCATGTAATAAGCTAGGTTTGCCTGAAGGCCAGATATGGAGGTACTCTGTTTTGCAGCCTTTTATTAAACAAAAATCTAAGATTTTGTTTGGATGGTAATTGTTATTATTTTCATATTATTTTTAGTAATCCTTTTTAAGATATTTTAATAAAAAATTATAAAAAATAAATCTTTGCAGCGTTAATTAGGGCAAAATATAAAGCTCTAATGATCGGAGTCATACATCTTTGCAAATGAAATCACATCTTTCTGCTGCAGCAACATTCATCAAATCTTAACATAGTTAATAGGATTTTCAGCAGGTTGCTAATCGGAAGTGATGATGTGATGGTAGTTAATAACACTGAACTCATGGATCAGCAGCTTCAACAAGTAAAAGCTTGTGACAGCTTCTGAATTGTTTATGTGTAGAATTTGTATATAATAACAAAATAGGTCATGCTTTCTGGAGTGGTTTTTCTGCATGTTTTCTCTCCTGAGTCAGGCTCACCTGCAGATCAAGTCAAGGGAACAGGACCAAGGTTCTTTTCCACCACTTGCCTGGTTGTCCACTGACAGTACTCAACCTCATCTAGAAAGCTTTCTTTGTTTGAACTTTTCAGGTTTAACTCCTTGTGTCTCTGTGAACATTAGAGAACCTGAACCATCTTGAATTGCACTCTGTAAACACTACAACATTCTCTTTACTTAGCAAATTCCTTCCAAGCCACCCTACTCATCTGGATAATCTACCTACATAAGAGGAGAAGCTGAGCTTAGTTACCTAAAGTACTTACCTACACCTGCTGCCCTGCTCATCAATCCATCTGAGAAGCTTTTACTATTTTTTTTGTTCAATCCAGAAATAGTACTTTAAGAAAAGATCTGGAGTTGAACCATGTATATATAAACAACTGTCATAAAGGGCGTAAACAGCTGCACACCATAATTATGATAACTGTGTGTTGATTAAAACAAGCTCGCTATTAAAATTTAGTAGATGGTCTACAATCTGATAAGACTGCATTTGGGTCCAGATCTACACATTGTTCTATCAATTAGTGACCACTCCCTTCTGAGGAATTCCCATTCTGAATAGTGCATGTGTTTTGGGAAGGTAGGGAATTCTCAGTGTTCTGCTGCATCAGGATGGGTTGTGTTACTTTTGCCAAAACCTTCTTGCCTTATTTATTTATTTTTATTTTACAAGATCAGCTGCCCATTTTGTAATTAAATTTCAATGTTCTATCAGTAAGTTGTTCAATATTTTCTTGATAAATAATTCGTATAGCAAGTAATGCTGTTAGTTTCACTTTGAGGTTCAAGGATCCAAAATAACAAGGTGAATGATTTTTCTGCATGGAGGAGCTTGAGATTAAATAATGTTAATATTTAGGCCAGTGCTATAATGTTTAGGTTGGAGCTGCTTTATTCTCTAGCAGTGGTGCATGTAGTCACATGGTATGTGAGATATGTGACATTAGTGCATGTTAAAAAAACTGGTGGTAGCCTGGCCTATGTGGTTATCAAAATGTGTATTTGACATTGTCAAATGCCGGTAAAAATGATCCAGGAGCATTATTTTTCCACAGCCTTGTTTCATTTTCCATCACTGAATACATGTAATAGTGTGACATCGATATCAACCACCAAATATACGTAAAGACAATGGTGAAGTGGATATGTTGTTGAAAAGTTATAATCAATCTGAAAGAGAGAGGTATCCCAATCGTTGTGGTTTTTAGTATAACAATGGCCATCAGTGAGCTCTAGATGGACAAACTGTCTACTTTAAAGGCTAGGCTTAAAACTTTCCTTTTTGATAAAGCTTATAGTTAGAGTGGCTTAAGTTATCCTGAGCTATCTCTGTAGTTATGCTACATCATACAGAGGCTGCAGATTTGTCGGCTGTACATCCATGATGTGAATCTCCCGTTCCACCACATCCCAAAGGTGCTCTACTGGATTGAGATCTGGTGACTGTGGAGGCCATTTGAGTACAGTGAACTCATTGTCATGTTCAAGAAACCAGTCTGAGGTGATTTGTGCTTTATGACATGGCGCGTTATCCTGCTGGAAGTAACCATCAGAAGATGGGTACACTGTGGTCATAAAGGGATGGACATGGTCGGCAACAATACTCAGGTAGGCTGTGGCATTGACACAATGCTCAATTGGTACTAAGGGGCCCAAAGTGTGCGAAGAAAATATCCCCCACACCATTACACCACCACCACCAGCCTGAGCCGTTGATACAAGGCAGGATGGATCCATGCTTTCATCTTGTTGATGCCAAATTCTGACCCTACCATCCGAATGTCGCAGCAGAAATTGGGACTCATCAGACCAGGCAACATTTTTCCAATCGTCAATTGTCCAATTTGTCCTAGTAGATCAGCAGTCTCTGAAATACTCAGACCAGCCCGTCTGGCACCAACAACCATGCCACGTTCAAAGTCACTTAAATCACTTTTCTTCCCCATTCTGATGCTCGGTTTGAACTGCAGCAGATCATCTTGACCATGTCGGGAGAGCGGCAGGGCAAAAAGTTAAAAAAGAGAGGAGATAAGAATAGAGGAGAAAAAGAATGATAAAGAAAATACAAGATAGCAACCTAGACGTCTGCTTCTAAACTTGCAGAAAAAGAGAGAAAGGAAAAAAATAAAGAAAGGAAAAGAAAAAAACTACAGGGAAAAACAACATATGCATATATAAGAACAACGTTACTCAAAAGTACACGGTACTAATTAATACAGGATGTATTTAGTGGCAAATGCAAGTCAACATAGAGTATATCTGTAAATCTGTTTGTCTGTAAACACCTGAATCCAAACACGTGTGTGTATATGTGTGAGAGCGATTGTGCATTTAAGGTTTATCCACAAGAATATTCAATAGTGAGGAGCCACAGACCTACTCCCCAGGACCCGAGGTGGACACAGAGGAGATTGGAGTCACAGATATCCAAAGGCCCCCCCTAGAGCCCTGGAACCCAGTGACAACCGGAATCACCCCACAGCTCCCAGAAAAGAGCAGACTAGAGCCCCGGAGGAACCGCTGAGCAGCCACAGTGCAGAAGCCCTAGGGAGCTGCAGCGCTGAGCCCACAGTCCCCATCTGGAGCAGATCCAGCCATGGACGCAGAGACCGGAGACCCAAGGGCACACCACCCCCCCAGCAGAGGCCTGATAGAGGACTGGCAGGTAGAGACACCAGCCCCTTGCAGGGAGTGTGACGGGGGGAAAAAGGCCCCACATTTGATGGGGGTTCTAAGATGATACAGGAGAAGGCAGCCCAAGACCCAGCCTAACAGAAAAACAGGCTCACACAGTCACAATTACACTCATGCTTACACATCCAAACACTCACACCCACACATCCATCATAAAGACATACAAGAAAGAGCAGTTCACCGCTTCATGAGGACCAGTATAACGAGGCATGTGATGTCACCCAGTACGACAGTGTGATTGGGTGGAATGGCTTTCCCGATCTGAACCAGAGTGGTGTGTCGTTATTGGTCTTTGGGCCAGTCATAGATTGTCCATTGCAAGCACCATCTTCAAGCATGAGGGGGTTCATCAGTGCATATGGCACCAGGACATCCTTGGCTGGAGGCCGATGATTGACTTTGTAGTCAAGTCTTCTGACCTTCAGCCGCATGCCTTAGACACTTGGGTGAAGAGAGGGACTGAGCTGTTTACCAGTTACCACCTGGTGGTGATTGGTGGAAGAGGAGGAAGGCCGGACAGACTTGGCAGGCCCAAGTGTATAGTAAGGGTTTGCTGGGAATGTCCTATGGAGCCCTCGGTCAGGGACATTTTTTAAATTCCTACCTGCAAGAGAATTTTTTCCCGGGGGAGGCCAGGGACATAGAGTCTGAGTGGACCATGCTCTCTTCCACCCATAGCTATGAACCTAAGGTCTACTGTGCCTATCACAGCGGCAATCCCCAAAACTTGTGGTGGACACCTGCAGTATGGGATGCTGTCAAGCTGAAGAAGTCCTACCAGGCCTGGCTGGTTTGTGGGACTCCTGAGGCAGTTGATGGGTAGAAGCGTACTGCGGCCGAGGCGGTAGCAAAAACTTGGGCCTGGGAGGAGTTCAGGGAGACCATGGAGAAGTCCAAAGCCATGGTTCTCACCCGGAAAAGGGTGGCTTGCCTTCTTCAGGTTGGAGGGGGAGTTCCTGGCTCAAATGGAAGAGTTTAAGTAACTCAGGGTTTTTTTCATGAGTGAAGGGAGAATGGAGCGGGAGATAGTAAGACACTGCTCAGGAGGTGTTTCAGGCACGTCTTCCCAGGAAGAGGCCCAGGGGATGGCTCAGGACAAGCTGGAGGTACTATGTATCTCAGCTGGCCTGGGCTTCTTTTAGAGGAACCGGAGGAGCTGTGTGGAGAGAGGGCATCTGGGCATCTCTGCTAAAACTGCTGGAAGACAACAAGTACGAGTATGAGTTACTTATTGCTAAAGGAAAAACTCGCAATGAAAGTCTGGTATCTTAGATTTTTTTTTAACTACTTGAATGGTTTTTGATGATTTTTAGCATTAAGGAGGTTGATACGATGCAGGAAGTACAGATCTAACAAGCCAATCATTTGCTACATTCTAGCTAATGCAAAATTTGCTAACTGTTAGCCTCATTTTTTTGGATTGATGTGTTAAGTTAAAATGGTTAATGGTACCAAACCTGATACAAACTGTCAAACTTAAATCAATCACTTTCATATCCATGGTTCATAATAAAACTTTAAACCTGTTTCACTGGAGGAAATCATCAAATGATCTGAAAAGAGCTTCACGAGCCACTTTGAAGAAAATATGGTGCCATATTACTACTGATCTACCAACCACTCATGCATTTTTTTGGTGTGGAAGGCTTTGAACAGCATTTTCATCTATGCATATTATGTCATTGCATTTTAAAGAAGCAATGAGTGGGTCCTCTTACGGATTAGTCAAATATTCTTTGTCAGATAGCAAGCTCCGGACCGCAGCATCTATATTGCACTAGTTCGACACAAACACGCACACCATTACACACCTAGTGTTTGGTCTACTTAATTTGTTGTAAGTGGGTTCTTTATCCAAGCGTTCATACACATGATAGAGCTGCTACAGCAGTACCAAAAGACTTTCTGCCAAACCGTTCCCTTATATGTGATGATTATTTTGTTGATAGTTTCGACAGCAGCTATGAACCTGAGACCCAACTTTCACGTTTAAGTTTAAATTGAAACCCCAAATAACAAAACTGAAAATACTCTAACATTTCAAGGTCATTGTAATAACGTAGAGTATCCATCAACAGTAAAAACAGTGGCGGTAATGCTACTTGTATCATGTTTTTGTACTTCAAACTGCAATTAACATCTAAGATGTTTTTGTTATTTAAACAAAGCAGGTGTCGAACACCTTGTAAAAGTTTTGCAGTAGGTTACAAATTTGATGAACATTTAGTTGAGAGGAATTATCAAACATGATCAGACATACAAGCCACCCTGTACAGTTAAGGAGGAATACAGAAAATTCTTACAAAGGTTATCTGATAAACATTTGATAAGAAACACATATACAGTACATTCATGTACATGCCTGAAAAAATTCCTGAATTTATCTTCAGATGAGATATGACCAGTCTCCTGCTCATGTATTCATGCATCATTGTTGTTATTTTGTACCTAAAAATAATGTTGCAAAAACAATCTGTGAACAGTTTTGTTGTATAAAAAGACACATACTGTAGTGTTTATTTTACCAGTCAGGAATTGCAGAATATATCTATTTGCTAAGCTTTGTCTTAAATGTAAAGCTTCTATACATTTCCTTTTTGTTTGGTATAATTTCCTTCCACAAGCTTCTCACAATAGTTTGCTGAAAAGATTGTCTTAATAGTTCTTAAGGCACTTTGTAACAAATTTTGCAGAATGCTTACGGTCATCGTAAAGCCCATTTGTCCCGAAGATTTGACATTTCTGGTTGGTGTCGTGAATCCCCACGATGCCATTTATTTTTGTTAAGTGCAGGAGTCCCTTCTGCAGCATTGGGATGATGTTGTTAGGCTTCCCCTTTTTCCCCATCTAATGTAACGATGCTCATTATGACTAAACACTAAAACTTTATTTTAATCAGCCAAGAGGACAAGTCTCTCATGTCTAAAATCTTGACATTGTAATTTGGCCTTTGAAGTTGCTTTTAGAGTAATGGCTTCTTCTTCTCTGAGAGGTCTTTCAGATCATGTACTGAAGCTGTTTCACTGTGAATAATGACACTCAGCAGTTACATCCAGCAACTTCACTAGGTCTTTTGCCTGAGGTTCACATACATAAAGGGATACTGACATTCTCCCGTTTAATACCATATCACCATAATGAAATTTAGCTGAGACACAGCTCAAAAGGTACACATGTAGGTTATAGACACTTACAAAATTTCAAAACACTTATAGAGAAGGAAAACATATGTACATGGAATATGGCATGTAGTATTTAGTATTTACATAAAGTATAGCTTGTGCTGAAACAGTCAGAGATGGGCTGGTGGTTTGTTTGATTGTCAGCAGGGATGTTTAGTGTCTGCCTGCCAGGGGACAATTTTCTTCACTGCTTTGGGAAAGAAACTGTTTGAGTCTATTTGTTTTTGATGTGATGTTGAATTTAATGTGAGAGTGAGGAAAAAAATAGCCTTTTTAGACAATATATATGGAAATATATGGTTTTAACTGCAAATCCATCTGGATCGATCAAATATGTTGAAATAGTTGAATGTAATATGTAAAGTCTGAAAGTTGTATGGAAACCAAACTTGGAGAAAAATAACAATGTGCCTTGTGAAGTGAAAAATCATTAATGAGATCTCTTTTGGTGATCCATGAGCACTTGAGGCCAATGTTGTCTTTTTGAGAAAAAGAAAAATTTGATGATGATAAAGAAGGAAAGATAAACACAGTTTTATGTCCAAAACTGGAGCACTCGAGTAGTGAGAGCCAATGAGATACTATTTCTAGTTCCCAGGTCAAGGTTCTGGTTGAACAGCGACTAAAATAACATCATGTCAGAGACGTGTGGGAACACAGATCCTGTTGAGAAGATCTCACTTCACCAAGGCTGAGTGCTCAAACATCTCATGTCGTCTTGTGGTGAGGCATGACCAGTCATGTTGGACTTGACAAAATAATCTAAATGATTTTATATTTAAACAAGTTCTCAGCAGATTTAAAACAAGCACCCAGAACCCCTGCTTCCACAGAGATTTAAGAATATCATAACACCATTAAAGAGAATGGAGGAAATATCCCTGTGAAAAAAATTTGCAGCATATAAAGTAACTATTCAGGGTAATTGGAGAAGCTACATACATCAGTACCCTGGGATTAAGAGTCAATATAAAAACAAGAATAAATTCCCAGCATACTGTAAAGTAGCAGCGGTTGTGGAATCTGATATATTAGACTAAATCTCTGCTGCCTTGGTTCTGTCTTAGTGTGGCTAAATACAATCTTTTCAAATATTTCTTAGGAAAAACTGACTTTTGTAGGTCAGTTTTTGTAATAAGAAAACATCTCTATAGCATCCGAACCGTAAGCAACCATATTTGCCTAAATTTTATGTGTAAAAACCAAACAGTCGCTAAAAGAATTTTATGTTTTTGGCAGGTATTTTGAATATTTGCTGCAATTAGTTTTAATCTTTGCTTCCTCCACAGATTCTCTATGAGAATCTTGTTGACGCTCTGGCTGTGTTACACTCTGAGCTGTGCATAGGTTTGTGTGGTGCTTCTCTGTTGTCTTCCCACTGTTCTCCAGAAGGCTGCAACTGGCAGGTCCTGCAGCTGTAGCTCATCAGGATCATCAGGAGGTGCTTAAGAGGAGCAGGAATCCCTGAGCAAAGACACCAGATTGTTTGCTCACATAACGTGGTAATCAGGCCAGGTCTTGCTGACTCCTTCATTGAGAAATCCAGAACTGATCTTATTACCTTCTTGCTTCCAGTGTCCTGTCCCAAGACGACAGTGTCGGGTTTCAACCTCAGTGGCTGGTGTTCCTCTGGTTTGGGGACTTCCTAGGAGGTCTTTTCTCAGGCTGCTGCTCTTAGTCTCCTAGCTGCTCCTCAAATCTAGCTACACTGTGGCTCAGCAACCCATCGCTCAGCTGCCTGTCCACCCTCAGCCCGCTGTGGCGCTCCCATCAGTCTCACGTAGGAGAAAGACAAAACAGATGCTCAAGCTAGCACAAACCTCTAACGTAGCCTACCTTTATTAATACTCGCCTTCTCCCTTCAGTGTCCTGATCCGGTGCAGAAATCTTGAAGTCCTCCACGTGTGTTTCTTAATAAACCATTCTAACTGGGGAGTGGTGTGTGTGTGTGTGTGTGTGTGTGTGTGTGTGTGTGTGTGTGTGTGGTGTGTGTGTGGTGTGTAATTGCCTGCATCAGAGCTGTAAAATAATATAACAATAACAGGCTGGGCTTTTCCAAAGCAGTAAATTATATATAATAAAAAGCTGGTATCTTTTGTTGTGCTTTGAGCTCTTTTTAGGAAGTAAACCCACATACCTGTCTCTAATCAGCCACTCTTCTCCAGAATTTCTCCTTTATTGTTTTTTGAGGTATCAGAATTGGGTTTTTTTCATTCAAATTGTAAAATCTTAACTGTCATGAAATGTTTGGCTTCAAGTTTTAAACATTTTTTTATATTAAAGATAACATATTGTAAACATATCATTGTTTTGTTGACTGTGTGTAACTTGGTAATCTAAAGAGACACACTGACGTGCCAGAGTGGAAAACGAAGGTTAAGTTGCAGTATTTCAGCCTCCAGGGAATTTCAGGGCAGTTTTAGTGTTGTGAAAATGAGTAATGATGTCTGGTTGCCCTCAAAACAAGTCAAAAACAGTTAGTTGGCCTACACTGTATCCAGCTTTGCTTCAAAATGGATGTCTGCACTTGACTTGAGCAACTACAAAGTCAGTTTAGTATCTGCTGGAATTTTTATAAGTCAGCCACCATAACAACAAGAGTCTTAGTGCCAACATTCATCCTGTTCATTCCAAAAACCATATTCACAAATCCAGACATTATCTGGGGATTAGGATTGAACAGGATTTAGGGATTGTCTTTAAAAGCAATGGCTTCCAACATGAGAGAAAGATATCCATATTTAGCCAGGTCGAAGGGTCTTCAGCTTGTCTTTTTATTGAAATGTCTCGATGAATCATGCTGAACCCTAGTTTCGCCTCCACAGACCTATTAACCCTTTAGAGTAAACTCCTTGCAAATGCTGAACACTTGCAAATGCTAAACATAAAGACAGACAGATGGATAGAAAGCAATAATGCTCTTAAAGGCATAAGCTTTTATATTGTGTTTAGTTTTTTACACTCCATTTTTATTTACTCATGAAATACTTGATCTAGATTTGTTCATGGTCCCCTTGGACAAGATTGTCTTCATGTGTAACGTTTTCTTTTTGAAGTTCTCTTTTGATATTGATAAATGATCAATGTTTTGTATTTATTAAAGACTTCCTCTTCTTTTCCAAACACTTTCTTCTTCTCAGGACAAAAGTCTGAGGTTTCAGGTTAGTAGCTTAAATGTTCAACAATTATTGACACCCTGTCTTCCATAATCAAAATGATCATACCATCATGTAGGAATGCTTTTCTTCAGCATAGCACATTTAGAGGACAGACGGCCGCAAAGAGGGTGCAACAAAACAACTCTAAAGATACAGCCAGAGCTACATTTAAATGGTTCAAATCAAAACATATGCATTTGTTGGCCTAGTCCAGCCCTGAGTCCAATTGAGAATCTGTTGCAAGAAATAAAAAATAATTGATGTTCAAAACCTGAATGTATTCTAGAATTGCGCCGCTCAAGATGGCAGCAGGTTGGAGTGGCTCTGTTACTTTTTATTCTGATTATTTCTTTTTAACAACACATTCCTCTTGTAGTGGATAAAATGTATATTTTTTTGGATGATTATCCTCTCTGGTGTTGGAAGCTGTGCAGCTGGAAGGATTTTTGCTGATCCTTTTTTACTTCATGTTTAAAACAAATCCAACATTTTGTTTTCTCTGGCAGAGCAGCTGACGAACTGCTTAAATTTTAGAAGTGTAGCAGAGAGTGAAGCATGGTTAAAATCATCAGATTTTGCCACAAACACATTGGGGTGTTGTGTCTGTACGTTATCAACAACTGAGCTGGTAGCATCACATGCAGTGTCGGCAACAGCTAAAGGTGGAACATAAACTGTTGCCAAAATAACACTGATGAACTCTAGGTAAATAATATGGACGAAAACTTACTGCTAACAGTTCAATATCTGGACTGCAGAGATGACACTTCACAGAAACATGTCCTGGATGACACCATCTGTTGTTCAAAAGTACTGCCAGTCAACATCCTTTGCGTTTGGCGCTCCTCTTTAAATCGCTGTCTGCAAGTATGGTCAAAAAGCCTGGCAGAGAGACACTGGAGTCAGGGATATGATCCTGCAGCCATGTCTCAGTGAAACACATAATGATGCATTTCCGATACTCTGGCTGGGTCCTCTGTAGGGCTTGGAGTTCATCCAACTTGTTTCCCAACGATCTCACATTGCCCATCATAATCGATGGAAGGGATGTTTTGAACTTCCTCCTTCTCTCTCTTCTCTTTGCTCCTGCTCTGCATCCACGGCATCTCCTTTTCAACTCATCAGGGATTTGGGGTTGTAGTTGAAGTATTTTTTGAGCTTTTGAGATAATAATCAGCTGCTCCCGGTTGTAAGAAACAACCCCATTGCCATGACAATGCATCAGAACAAATGTCCAAAAGTAAAATAAAGTCTCAGCAAAAATCCTTCTAGCTGCACACCATCCAATACCGGAGAGGATAACTGTCCATACAAATCAATTTTTATCCACGATAAGAGGAATTTGAGTTATTAAAAATAATTAATCAGAATGAAAAGTAACAGAGCCACTCCAACCTGCTGCTACCTTGAGCGGCACAATTAAAAAAAATTCCTTCAGTTCAATCCCTAAATTCTTACAATTGTACGTTGAGAGACGTTGTTCTTAAATTGTTTGGCTATTTGCTGATGCACAGAGTGGTGAGCCTCACCCTATCCTTGCCTGTGAATGACTGAGACTTTCAGGGATGCTCTTTTTATATCCAATCATGACACTCACCTGTTTCCAATTAAGCTGTTCACCTGTGGAATGTTCCAAAAAGGAGTTTCTTGAGCATTCCTCAACTTTCCAGTTTTTTCTTGCCTCTGTTCCAGCTTTTTTGAAATGTGTTGCAAACATCAAATTCTAAATAAGTCAATATTTACAAAATAGCAATGAAGTTTATCAGTTTGAACATTAAATATTTTGTCTTTGTATTGTATCCAATTGCATATAGGTTGAAAAGGATATGGAAATCATTTTACACAATGTTGCAGCTTCATTTTAATTGGGCTTGTACCATAATCTTTGTAATTGATAGTACCATGAATTCTGCTGTCTGATTGTATATTCTAAAAGAGAATATCCATCCATCAGCTCATGAACCTTAAGCTAAACTGTACCATTTGTTTGATGATTTCAGACAATTAAATGTGTCACAAAAAAGCAAAATCTGTATGGAGACAAATACTTTTTTCACAGCACTGTACACATGCAGGAGTACACAACAGTCCTCAGAAAATATATCTGTCATCTTGGTAAGTTTTTGACTGAATGATAAAAATGACCAAACAGTCATGCACTAGAAACTGTAACACAAGCACGAAATGCTGCATAATAATTATGACTAGAAGGGAAAAAAAGTAGTGTTTGGAAATCATCTATTATATCTAATCTGATCTCCAAGCCATCGGCCATAAATTCCTTCCAAATTATCATTGAAATGTTGGAGATATTTTCAGAACAAACAGATTATTATAAGTGAAACAGAAATTTGTTTTTAATAGTCGCTTAGAAGTAGTTTCCCACCATTTAAATCTAATGATTTAGCTCTAGTTAGATGCACAAGAATTACATTTATTAACTGTTGCTACATCTTATAAAGTCAAATCCTTGTTGTGGTTGTCTCTTTTCCAAACACCTGTGAGCTGCAACCTGAATCTTGTCAACAGGCTGCAGAATCATCTGAAAGTCCCTAAACAGATTTTAGTGACTTAGTTAAAGTTTAGAATCTTCTGCAGCACTCAGTGTAAATGGCCGGGAATACTCCTAACCACAAAACCTGGCTTTTCTGACATTGTGAAATCATGCCATCAATGTTTTATGCCCTACCCTAATCATAACATAATTAGAAAAACAACACTCTAACACTAAAACCAGTCAGACTGGAGGCCTGACCTTTTTTTAAACCCAAACCTAACCCAAAAACCTATATATTTTTTCCTAATCTGCAATTGCCACAAAGCTATAAGACTATACACATTGATTCGCCTAGCTGCTTTAGATCCCCACCAATGTAAAAAAAGAAGCAACCACACAGATGTCAATGAAGGATTGAGAGGAATAACCTCTTAAAGTTCAGCTCGTCCTCTCAACACCCACGTCTGCCAAGCCATGTTGCCAAATGCTAGAAGAATCCTATTTCCTTGTTTAATCCATTGTCTTTTCTTGTTTGTCAAACATGCAACAGGGATGCAAGTTAAGATCCTAATACCCTGGTCAAGCAGCTACACAACCACATCCATTGGAGTAAGTAAAAAAGCCCTGACATTTCTAAGAGCTTTAATGTATTAAATCAGCAAGGATCATAACAAGCAGGCTAATAAGAAAAACACATTTATTAAGGTAGAAAGCTAGTTATAAAGAAAATGTGTTAATCAGTTCTATCAACTCTTGCAAATACATAAACATTCAGGCTACTCCAACCATGACCCCTGCTAATCCTGATAGGACCTACATGTTGTGTACATGTTGTGGCCTAGTTGGCATTGTTGTCCATTTTAGCTGCCACTGTAAGAGAGAAAAAATGGACACCTATTGATGGTGTTGAACCTACCACCCCATAAATCACTTAAAAAAATCATAAAGGACAGCAAAGGTATTTTATGTACCTTTGTATGTATGACATGAAGTCAACTGAATGGAGGTGTCACCGATACATTCTCCTCTGTAGCCTGACAAGTGTTAAGATCCTCTTAGAGTGGAGATTACAGCCACAAATCCCAGCTCTGCCAGTATGTGCGTCTCTTTAAGACAGCTTTACCCTTCTGTAAAATTCCTGGGTCATTAGAAGTAACACACTCTGCTGCTCCATCCCAGCGATTTACTCTGCGCTGTCACATTATAACCAGGTCAAACACTTCCACAAAGAGTCTGCTGCATGTTTTTAACATAACACTCGTGGTTGGCTTAAATGTCATATTAATGTTGAATCTCTGTATTTGACTTGAATTCTACATACAACCCCACTAATTTTTGCTGAAATGTTTCTTAACAAGTTGCACACAAAACATACACTTCTTGTGGCATAATTCTGATTGGATGTTTGACCATTCTTCTAGAAAATGGTACAAGTAATTTAAAAGGTTTGTTTCCTGCCACGGGCTCGGCACGCTCCATTAGTTTTCAATGGAGTCGAGGTCAGGACAATTCCAGAAGCTTAACATTAGCCTACTTTATCCATTTCAAAGCCAGTTTTGAAGAGTATTTTGGCTCACCACTTTGATGGAGCACCAAGTTATTTCCAAAGGTGAACTATGTAGCAGTTGATTCAAAATGAAGATAAAGAACTCTGAGGTTGTTCTCCTTTGTGAATAATTTAACATTTTGCAATCTTCCACCACCAGTGGCAGTGAAGCAGTCACTCAGGCCCTGGATGCCAGCGGGGCCTATGGGCTCCTTGCTGCAGATCCCTGGGGCATCTGCACTGTGGCTGTTGGGTGGTTCCCCTGGGTCTTTCCTCTGCTCTTCACTGGGGGTTGCAGTAGTCCTCCCTGGGTTCCTGTGCTCTGGGGGGCCTTTGGATGGCTGTGGCTCTGATTTCCTCCTTGTCTGTCTCGGGTCCAGGGGGCCAGGTCTGTGGCTCTTTACACTCGCTATTATATACACTTCGCACTTATATACAGGCACGCTCACACATTCACGCACAGGTGTTTAGATTCAGGTGTTAACAGATACACAGATGTTCTACATTGTGACACAGTTACCACTAAATACATCTTGCATTCATTAGTACCATGCACTTATATATGTTTCTGCAGATGTAAAAGCCGTCTATTAGGGTGTTATCTTGTATTCTCTTCATCCTTCTTTCTCTCCTCTATTCTTTTCTCCTTCTCTCCCTTTTTCCTTTTTGCCCCACCTCTCTCCCTTTCCTGCTTCTTTTTCTTCCTTTCTGTTTCTGTCTCCTTGTCCATTGCAATTAAAAGAATCCCAAAGCAGTTTATAATAAAGTTTCTTTTATTAATGTCAAGCAGAGCATTGAAGCATTAGCCATAATCCTCCACTTGTGAAAGTAAATCTGTTGGATTTCTTCTTGGCACTTAGACACCAATTCTGAGTGCTACTCTGCCGGAAAGGACATAGTTTAAAAAAAAAAGGACAAAGCGGATGGAATTATAATAATAGCTACTTCACCACAAATCAACAACTAGATGGTTGAAACTTTCGGGTGTTCCAACCTCAAGACTATTGGAAATTTACCAACTATGTTCTGAAAAGAACAGTGGTGAAATATCCAGTCTGAATTATGCTGGGACTTTGGTGATGGCTCCAAAAAGCATGTGGTTTCTGTCAAACCTGGCAAGGAACATTAATCCAAGCATATTTGATCCCAAAAAGCTTGAGCACCTAATTCTTGATTTTACAGTTCACGGAAGTTCTGTGTTGTATAGTAATTCTATCCTTATATAGAATGGTGCAAATACATCATTAATAGTCCGTTATTGTCATTTATGCTGTAAGTCAAGGTAGGGTTGAGGAAGACATCTCCTCCCAGTGGACAATATTAGTTGCTGGGAGAGAGAGAGACATGATTATCATAGACCTGGCTAACCTCTAAATCCTTTACCTTTACTCATCCTGTACTCTAACCTTGTGATACAAACAAGGTTATGATTTTCAGCATTGGACTTGTGGAGAGTAGCACACTTCATCAAATCTAGAAAGCTGAGGGACCCCGTGAAACCAAAAGAAGACAGTCAAATTTCCATTCAAAGCTCCAAACACATTTTGCTTCTGGTAAATAGAGATCACCAGTGTTGTAGAGTGACTAATATGGTGCTCGAGTTTAGTTCAAAACTGTCTGCAGGAAACACGTGTTTGTGGTTCACACAGTTCAGTGTCATAATAGCAAAGGCCCAGACAAAACCCTTACACTCACTCCCTTACACTGCAAAATCCAATAAAACATAAGTAAGAACTTGTGCAAACAGTTTATCTCAAGTCGCAGACTTTTACAGTTATATAGATCCAATAATCCTGTGGATGACACATTCTGCTGTGGCAAAACAAAGTGTCCTTCGCTATTCATAGTCTGCTGTAAAATTGTACTCACATTCATTATTTTATTTCGTCTGATTTGATTTATTTGATTCATAATCTATTTAAGGAAGTAGGCTGAGTTGGTCAAGCTTTGAATGTTTGTTGGAAAACTGAAACATTTTTCTCCTTCCACAAAAAATCTCTTAATAACAAAGCTCAATTTTATTTTAAACACTTCATTAGTGCTATTTGATCTAAACGGAGAACTTCACTCTCAGTGCCGCGGTCCCTGAGGTTGGGGTTTGGCCATTAAGGTTAAAGTTAAGGTTGTAAAAGCTAATAAAATAATCATAACAAACCTAAACACCTCAGGAAAGACACCGGATTATCTTTCCAAGGAAACCTGGACTCCACTCAAATGAGGAAAATGACTTAATAAACAGCTTCAGAAAAGAATAAGTCGCTTTATCCATAAAATCTGATAAAGCGCCCTCACCGGCTGTTCTTAAGATGATGTATTATGTTTTACATTTGTTTTGGAATAACTACTGGTTTGGACATTATTGTTTTCAGACTGTTTTTTACATTACAATTTCTCTTAAAAAATTTTACAAGAAAAGACTATTAAAACTAGGTAAAAGTCTAAACATCATTGAGTTTGGGACATTTGCTTTGAAGCAGAAATGAGGATCAGTCCCTTAATTTTCTGTTAGATTCCAAACTACTACCTCAGAATAAGAAAGTCAGAACAAAAAAAAACAAATGAAATATTATTCTGAGTAAAAGGTGCTATAACGGTACCTATACTTTCCAAGCAAACATCAATGATGGAGTCAGATCTTGTGATCGTGCGTACTTGTTGCCAAGCGTTACGAAGAGGTACGCCCACTCAGGTGTTATTGATCAATTTGGTGATGTCCTTATGCAAACTATTAAAAGTGGAGAATAGTCACTGTAGTACTTTTAAATGAGTCCAAAACAATTGTTGTTTTTGTGTTGGTATGTTGCTAGTGCATATTGTTTCCTTCATCTGCCCTAGAAAAACACGCCCGGACTTGTTACAATCAGATGTCAAGGTTGCAATGTTGCTTGCATTGTCTCACTAGGCAACACATCAAGCTCTTAGTGGTGTGTTCTTCCAAAACACATTTTTTAAATTTCTGAACCCAAGTTTTACCCATCAACCAATAATGACACGATTAGCGAGAATCTCTTGGTAACATTATATATTTGGCCAGTTTTGTGAGGAGAACAACAAAGCTCACAATAAGGAAACATGTTTAGAAAGCATTCAAAATCTTTCATCTAAATACAGTACCAGTAAAAACATTGTGCTCAAATGTACTCACACAAAACAAATGGGTATCTCTGGATGGGTTAAAAATGGCTTTTCTAAGGTTTTATAGACTGGGTACAACACTTAATGACCACAGAAGGCTTCATTCCAATAGCATCTAAAAATCATTGTGCTCCTAGATCTTGAAAACCAGACTGCTTCTAAGGAACATAGTGGAAGTCAGTTGTTTTTAGTGTGAATATTTGTTTTGCCTCTTAGAAACCACAGAGTAAAAAAAAAAGATTTATTACACAGATCTCAGTGGCCTGCAGTAACCTCTAAGGAATTTGATAATGACTGATTCATATCGTTGTCAGTCAAATTGCCATAGCTGCATTACTGAAGTTGCTTACTGCTGCTGATCTCCAATCTTTAGCAATTGTAACTGCAGGCATGAGACCTTTTAGATTATGTTTTCGGAGGGAACAGTCATAACTGGTCTAGTTATCACAGACCTTCAGGAAAAGATATATATTCAGTTCTTTTTGTCTTGTTTCTACTGAATACCCCACTACTAAACGTATTGTGGCTCATTTATTTGACCTTTCATATTACCCAAAACATCATGCTTCGTTAATAGTTTTTCGACTCCCCATTTTAAATGCTGTCACTAATGTAAGAGAACAGAAGTGCCATGCTAGAGCTGTTAAATCCAGCATCTTCTACAATGTTGCTGTGGTAGGAGCTGAGGTAGTTGTAGGAATGAGCTCCTACCAGCATCATGCACTTACATAGTTCTCAACATTATTAAATATAACATTATCCGATTTGACAAACCAACTTTGATCCAGCTTGAAAACCAGTGTTACATCTGAAAGAGCGCCTTACAAAGGTCTTCAAACTCACCTAAACCTTTTTACATCAGTGTATTTTATTGAGATTTTAGACAACAGGCTAACACCAAGTAGGGCAGAATTGTTAACTGGAAGGAAAACAACTCATGATTTTAAAAAATGTGGCATGCATTTGTATTCTGCTAGCATGAGTAAAACCAGCTTCTACAGCAGTTACAAGTGCAAGTCTTTTGAGGTGTGTTTCTACCAGTTACGCATATATGGAGATCAACCTTTTCTGCCTATTATTCTGTGCAAAACAGTTCAAGGTCAGTAAGATTGGATGGAATGCATCTGTGAAGAGTAATTTTCAAACTTTTTTAAAGGTTCTGAATTTTATTCAGATTTGGACTTTGACTGGGTCATTCTAGTACATAGATATGCTTTGAGCCATCCCATTCCAAAGTATTTTAAAGCCTCTATGGAGCTTTATTCTGGGAATGCCCTGTACCAAGCCCAGGGCATTCTGCTTCCATTTCCCTGCTGGAAAAACGCAGTACCACAGCACTATGATGATGGACAATGTAGGCCTACAAGTTAATAGTCTTATCAACCAGTGCATTATCTTCCATCTATATGAGTTATGGCAAACTTTATATTCGACTTCTATGAATAACGACTTTCTTGGGGTGCTGGGTGGCTGAGGTGGTAGAGCAGAGGCTATAATCCAGAGGCGCACCAAATGCAGAGGCTATAATCCTCGATGTGGTTTTCCTGAGTTCTATTCTTGGTCTCTGGTCATTTGCTGCATATCTTTCCCTTCTCTCTACATCCTTTCCTGTCAAGTTACTTTTAATAAAGGCCACTAGTGCCAAAAAAATCTTTAAAAACAATGACTATCGTCCTGCTACTCTTCTTTAATGGCCACATTTTGGAGTGCACTACTTAGATAGCTGTTGTACCAATAGACGATCCCACCTGAATCGGTGGATCTCTGCAGCTCCCATGAGCCTCTTGGCTGCTTTTCAGAATAATGCCCTTCTTGCCTTATTTTGGATGATGGGTTGAACAGTGATCTCTACAGATCTTGGGATGTTGTTGTACAACTTAATGCTGCTTGTCCAACAGTGTTCTCAAACAAAACTTCAGGGCCTTTATAGGACAGCTGGATTTCTACTGCGATGAAATGACAACTAATTGGGTGAAGGCAATTGGTGGCACTGGATTTTTATTACAGGGTACTCAGAATAAAAGGGGCAACTGAAGGTTTTTAGTAAGACAAAAAAAATGTAAACTAAATCTTTGCATCCCTTTCCTTCCACTTCACAATTATTAACTGCTTTTTGTATGTCGGTCATATACAACCTAAATGAAACACACTGATGTTTGGGGTTTTAATGTGACAAACTGGGCAAAGGTCAAAGAGGAATAAATATGTTTTGCAGGGCACTGTAAATTTAATTCAGTCTCTGAGTTCTAACTTTAGTGTAAGCCATCTGATCAGAAAGCAGAAGTATTGGTTATGGATTAGCCACCTGACGACTTATAGATGACAACAAAGATTGTCTCCTTAGCTGAGCTGTTTGTTCTGGTAGACTATAATTTGGTCTTCACATCTGGTTGACCTGGTTGTGCCTCAGTGTTATAATTGAATAATAAGGATGGTGTACATGCTTGTGATTATCATGGAATTACCAAAAGGTAACCGTATAAAGTCTTTTTGTCCGTGAACTCTAACTGTGGGATTTAATTAATGTAAACAAGGTGACAATGGATTCTTTCACCCTGCTTTAAAGGCAATCCCCTCAGAATGTCTGTTTGTGTCCTGTGCTACAGAACTCTGGTTTCAGAATCCACTCTTTATAATCTCTGGACTGATCTGGAGCCTGTTAACATCACAGTGTATGACTCATGCCATTTTTATTAGCCTTCTAACAAAAACATAATGTTTTAAAAAGGAAACTCAAACTAACTGCACTGGTTTCCATTGTACATTTATGATAAGGTTTTTATTTTAATATACCTAGATTGATCTTAAAGGTATGGAGAACCAATGCAAGTTGCAGCCTTTTTTCAAATTTGTCTCCTCATTCTATGAGTCTCCTCTGCACTATAGAGTAAATTCAGCCCTTTGCCAGTTTTGTCCCTGAATCTTGTTACATGCCCATTTGAAGGTATTTGTTCCAAACTAGTTCCGTTTCATACTAGTGTACTTAAAAGTCCATTTTGTAAACATATTTTCACTATGAAAAGGAACCGTCTGCCACAAGTAATTTCATATCAACCATGTCTGAATTTGTTCCAGCCTTGGAAACAAACTCTGACACCCGACACTTTTAAGAGGTCATTTTAGATGCTTTAAAGTGAGTTTCTGTAAAGTTATCAGCAATATTTTCCGCACCTGTAGTAAGCAAATTTTGTAGTGAGTTTGTAAAAAATTGTTTTAGCTAATTTAGCTAAATAAAACAAACTGAAAACGTTCATATCCACAGGATGCAATACTATTTTAGCAAGAGATTGTTGTTTTGTTTTTCACAGTTTTTCTCAACCAAACAACAACTGGTTCTATAGAAAGTTACATTGGTCGAGGCTGCCGGCTGCATCAATCTATGATTATATTTTGCAAAAGGCTGTCATTTGTTCAATGACATCCAAAATAGTACATCCATGTGCTTTTCTTGGTTGTTTCAAACGATCCCGGCAAACTAACAAGCAGCCGATACTGGAGCTTCACGCAACATAGCTCTACATAGTAAAAGGGTGAAAGTTGAGACCTGTCTTTCCAGCTAATACAGCATTGCGTCCCACAGATATGATACCCCACAGACATTTTCTGTTTGAGTTGTTTTAAATTGCTAAGATCAGCCAGTTCCCCCTTCTGACTAGCTGTTAGCCCTCCACTGCTCGGAGGATTTCCTCACTTCCTCTATAAACATGCCCTTGTCTTTATTCAGTTCAATTCAGGTCGATTCAATTTCATATTCAGTTCAAAAATACTTTATTAATCACAGAGGGAAATTAAATGAATTATTTGCACACCTTTAAAGTTTTTGCTTTTCATCAACATGTTCACGCTGTTTTAGGCAAAGATGGGATTTTTTTCTTTATGTCCAGGAAACAACATTTTATTCAGGTAGTACAAAACCCTCACTCTAAAAAATCTGAACTGTCGCTTGAAGCCATGAGCAGTTAAATGGGGTCACAAAGATATGATTTAAGTCATGCTCAATATAAAATGTGTGGCAGAAGGCACATTTTCATATAAAGCGACACAACAACATACGTTTGTTCAATATTTCAACCAATATCGAAGATATTATTTCAAGTGCTGGGGACTCACTCCCTGCATATAAGTAATATTTTGGCCATATGGATGGATGCTAACTGCCCCCATAGCCCAAACCTGAAAAATGTTGCACCAATTGGCCAAAACTGCTTATGTATAAAGTTGCATTTGGACAAAATAACCAATGGCCATTAAAAACAGGGTCAACCACCAAAACCGTGAAATCAAAACAGATGTGGAAGATAAGGTGTGAATACTAAATAATTTTATTATCCTCTAACATTTGTTATCTTATCTTTGGCACTGTAACAATTTGAAATGAATATTTTTTTTAATACAAACTTTCCAACTTTCATATAAATGGGCTTTTTATTCAAAGGAAGAAACAAATGAAACCACAAGAAGCAAAACTTTACTAAGAGTTGATATAGTGGGTGCATTTACTTGAATCCCTGTTGGTCGACATCACTGTGAAGACACTGAAAATATGGTTTTTGTTACATATCTGCCTTTTGGGTGTCTGGTAAACACCCAAGTCACCTGCATCGTTGCAGCTTAGAGTGTGGGCTCCATGTCGGTCGATGGGGTAGGATAAGTCCCTGCTGATGGGTCACTTTATTACAGACTCGCTGCCAACACATTTACGGCAACTGTTGTTGCCATGTCCTGTTACTCACACTTCAGTGAAGGCACTTATAAAGTCTTACTGTGAAGCACCTTTGCATTATAGTCATAAAGTCAGTTTTAAGCTGAGTTGCTTTTTTCTTATTCTCATTTTAAGGAAAACTTCTTTCAATAAATAACACAAATATATTCATACATCATATAAAGATAGATAACCATGTATTCACTACATGCATTTCATATAATTTAAATAATTTATATATACAGGTTTACTTTGCCAAGACCTCCCCTCCCTCCCCTACACTCTCAAATGAGTTTTTTCGTTACAGCTTGCAGCACATTGGTTTAAAATAGCATTTAAATGGACCCAAGATTTCTTCAGATTTATGATTTGCAGCAGAATGTTGCTTTTCGCTCCCACGACACTTAATCCTGTGGTGTGGGTTGCTGTGGAAATAAAATCCCAGAAAGGAAGTGGGACTCCACACAGGTAGTTCCTAGTGGAGCTCACTTGGTTTTGGTTACGTCCTGTGACGTTTTCTTGACAACGCACAGACACAGGAAGTGTTTATGCGTATCCACCTCCATCCAACTTGGCTTTTATCTTGTGTGAGTGCTCGGACAAATGTCTGCACTGTCTTGCACTCTGAGTTCCAGTTCTTGTCGTCGATTCCCCTGCACCTATTTCTTTGGGACATGTGGTCCCGACACTTCGTCTCATAAAAGAACTGTTTGATCTCTTTCTTGTCAATGGTTTTAATTTTGGCCATAACAGTTACTTTTTCTCCCTTTAGGTCCACAGCATTGGTTTTGTCCATCACCCATTTGCTCTCGCTGTCACAGACAGAATACTCTCCACGGTAACTCCGGTGTTCGGCTTGACGCTTCATCCGTGTCTTGTTTCCTCCCGTTCCTTCTTCAAGCCCGCCGCTTATAAAGTCGTCCGGGAGGTACAGTGGAGGTGGCTGCAGTGGCGGCCGGTCACTCAGCACCACCCGAGGTGAAATGTATCTCTTCTGCTTTCTCAGAAGGTCCGAGTTCATCAGCATCACTTGCTGCTCAACAGCCCCTTCACTGCTCCCACCACTGCGACCCTCTGCCCCCCACTGCTCTGCATCCTCCTGCTCCGTGAATGGTAAGTTTGGACCCAGGAGAGGGAGGAGGGCATCCTCCCTGTCCCTGCTTCTCCCCTGCTGGCTGTGGTTCCCCCGGATCCTCTCTCTCGTCAGGTCAGCTTGAAGCAGCTGAATTATGAGGGAGTTTAATGGGTCAGGACTCGGCGGCTGCTGTCCATGGTGGCTGCTGTTCATGCTGGATGCTTGGATACCATACAGGTACACAAGGACCATCACATACAGCAGGATGGACATCACTAGATTCACCTGCAAAATCTGCAAAGACAGAAAAAGAGACATTTTCAGAAAGATATATATCTGGTATGTGCCCTTAATACATAAAAAAATAGTTTTCTTTCATTTAAAGAAGTACAGTGCCTCACAAGAGTGGCTCGCAACCCTAACCATACGAAATGTCCACTGTTAACTACTTTACAACCAAAAACATGTAATGTATTTTAATATATTTAATCAGAGAGGCAACCAAGAGGTCTAAATGAACCCTGTAGGAGCTGCAGAGATCCTCAGCTCATTGGGATCAATCTTTTAACAAAACATCTATTAGTTGAGCACTCCCCAAAACCTGACTTTATGGAAGAGTTGCTGCAAATTTAAACATGTTTTGGCCTACAAGGAAAACCATTTCTGTGGCTGAAAACTCAGCCATTCAGTCTGTGCTTAAACTGTTCTGCAAAGAAGACACACATATCAGTCTATATGTGCAACACTGGTAAGAGACGTTCCCCAAAAGACTTGCAGCTGTAACTGCAGCAAAATGTGTACAAAGTACTAACCCAGATGGCCTAAATTCCTAATTTTCACATTTTGAAAGAAATACATATTTTATTTGTCAGTAGTTCCAGTTTCTTTATTTAATTATCATTTCTTATTAGGAAAAATGTGCCCCAGAGCACTTTTTACATCTCCAGATAGACCTTTTGTAATTTTGCTTTTGAGTCATGAGAAAGATATGAAATTAAAGATTTCTGTGGCTTTCTAGTTATACAGTGTGAAAATATGAATAATAATTAAAAACATTTAAAAGGGCTGATTTGTTTCCCACTTGCGTAAAGGAAAAATAACGCACTCACTACATTAGGATGTGTGTTTGAAGACTAAGCATACATGTTTGGGAATTAACATGTGCCAACTTGCTCAACATACCTTACTTCCACAAAACATCTTTTACTGAAAAACATTTTGCCTGCTAGTTCTAATAGAAGCTGTTGACAGTGTCCATCCCAGTGGATTCGTCATCAGTTAACTAATAATGTTTTTCTTGCTTTATCTTACCAACAGAAAATTTAATTTGTGCGTAACAGTACCGGTCTATGGCAGATCTCACAAAATAAAGCAGGAAACTGTAGATATCTTTGGAAAACAGGTAGTTGTTTTTTTTTTTTATGAGAGAATTGCATTTTACATTTTTGCATCTTCAGAATGATGTTGAAAAAGACCTACACTATATTACCAAAACTATTTGGTCACACCACCAAATCAATGAATTCTGGTGTCCCAATCACTTTAATGGCTGCAGGTGTAAACAGTTTGGTGTGGAGAAACTTGACTGGCCTGACCTCAACCTTCTTGAACACCTTTGGGATGAATTAGAGCGGAGGCTGAACTTCTGGTTTTCTCATCTCACTATAAACACAATCTTAAACCTTGAGGAAGATGTTTACAGAATAGTTAAAGTTGCTGTTCCTGGCAGTGGTGGATCCATCAACAAATTGGACCTTATAGATTAAGAATAGGATATCATCAAAGTTCATGTACATGTAAAAGTAGACAAATACTTTTTGCAATATAGCGTATCTGACTTCCTCTTAGAATTATTCCACAACCATATACCTATACCCTAGTTTAAATGTGAAAAATGTCTGAATTCTTTCTAGAAGACAGAAATTGTCTTGAAAAACCAAATGGAAATCATTCACTGAGTAACAGAATAGCATCTGGACCCGTGAGCAAACCTTAAGGGCCAAAAATGTAGAGTTGAGAGTAATTTATTTATTTATTTATTTTTTTTCATTTTTACCCCTTTTAACAATTAAATAAATGCTGAATTGTACTAAAACAAGCAAAGTAGTCTGATTTCAATAGAAAAGGGATTGCCATTCTTGGATCAAAACCATAAAAAAGGGTCTCACACGTTTGAGTAAAATAAAAAGCATTTTTAGATTAATTACATTTTTCTACATTTTGTGTGTGCGCGCATATATTTTCAGCAACACAAACAAGATATGCCTCACTCACTTTCTTTTTTAGCCAAGGTTAATAAACGGTTCTGCCCAGGTCTGCTTCTTAGTAAAAGTCACTGGATGTCCATAGTCTGATTTACTATCAAACAACGTGGGTGATAAATGATGAATACTTTGTGTTGCTTCTTACATATTCCATCTAAGAAGATTTTGATTTGTCTCGCAGCTAGCAGAGCAGAAAAATGCTAAATCTGACATAACGATTTGAAAGAGCTTCAGTTACTGATGGAGAGGTTTAGCAAAGTTTTGGTAAATGGCACTTGTCATAACACACTGACAGTGGTTACAGAAATAATGTGTTTTCATTTTTGCAGCAGGAGGCTGTATTCTTACCTTTCTGTTTTAAATAAACCAGTTGGAACTGTCTGTGTAACTGTGATATCATAAAACAGCGATATCTTTACCCAATCTTATCTTACCTTGAGAAACCGACACACGTCTATCTAACACACAACATGAGGTGAAACACTTTCTAGTACCTCAAGTACCTATTTATCTGAGGAATACTAACAGTGCTTAACAAAGGACTCCATGTGTTTTTGTCTATGACCCTGAAACTCAATTTGAACTTTTCTTCTCTTTCTCTTTCAAACTTCTTTCTAACCCACTTACTGTATATGAAGTTCCCAGTTTTCATGTAGTGCAATCTCTTATCGTAGCAAGAGTCTTCTTGTTCAGTCACCGTTAGCAACATACAGATCCATTGCAGATTTGTGAATATCTGCGTATGTGTACTGCACTAAATGGCAGAAACCGGGAAAGGACTGGCATCAAAGCTTAGGAGAAGAAACTAACTCAAATATTGCATGTAAACAGTATTGTTTCTTAAAAATATTGTGACGCTGAAGGATACATTTTCAGTTCTGTGCTTGTACTTGGAATGACAGACAAACACTTTGCATTTAGACATTTTGTTACTTTACCAGCTGCCCAGGATTTTATACATAAAGGACTCTGAAACTAGACAAGTGGTCGGACTTGATATTTATTTTATTTTCATCCAGGAGGTTTCACAGTTTGAGGCATCAAAGGATTTGCTTGGTAGTGAAAACAATTTCACAGGGGATCAAACCAGCCTCATGAACGTACCTTGCCACGAAAAATGAATCTGTCACCAGAGCCCGCCCGGTGCAGCTGTAAAGCTGAGGTAAACTGGAATGCTGAGACATTTACGCACTGTATCAACGTACTAACTCCGTATGGTCTGATAAGGGGACTGCTTCACCGAGCAGATGAAGTGGTCATGAACTTTAAAAATAATACACTATAAAAAAAAACAGAATAATAAAATTAAATAAATATGCCTGTAGTGAAAAGCTAAACAACACATTTAACTGTAATCTAAAAGCTCCCATAGTTTTGGTTGTCACTGATGTCTCTAAAACCATTTATACCATGTTTTTGGTTGACCAGTCATTTTTCCCTGATATTTGAAAAAGTCATGTGATTTTAATGTCCACGCATAGTCATATCAATTCCCCTGTATTATACTACACCTAATCAATAGGTGTAGTATAAATAAGGCAAAATAAACTCCACCCCCAAAGGACCATACTTGCTTTGACAAGGCAATCAAAATGACACATAGGCAAAGTACAAAGTAACGCTACTAATTTCTGTATTCAGGCTATGCATAGACCGCATTTAGGAATGAGTCAATGTTAAGCTTATACGTAACGGTGATTTAGACCAAGCAAGTCCTCTTAATAGTGGTTTAAGCTCATACCCCATAAAAAAATCATACGGCCCAAAAATGTCATCTATAAATCCTGCAAAAATGCCTTGAAGAATTGGCCGTAACTCAAAACAGCATATTACAGTAGTAATATTCATGTGCCAAAGAAAGCATTGTGTCTAATTGTATATAGAACTAATGGTGGTAAATATGAGGCTGTTTTAAATTTAAATATTTGTATTGTACTGGCTGATTGAAGCAACAGAAATTTTATTCTAAAGTGTCATAAATTCAAGCTCTACAGGCTGTGGACTGACAACAAGGCACATTGTCATTATCACCAAACATGCATTTTAGTTTGTTGTCAAAAAGGAATTTTCCTGCCAGAACGACTGCACTGTCCTACAGGGGCAGCACCTCTTGGACCGAGTTGCTTTTAACACAGTGACAACAGAGTGCAGATATAATATCTCTGAGACAGGTTGGTAATGGAATTCATTTCATGATAGAAAAAGTTACTTTTTTCATTTTACAACAACAACAATTAATCTTGCATACTTATATAGTAATCGATCAAAACAAAACATGCTGATGTGTAGTTTAAAGTGAGAAGTAGCAAGTCTGAGTACAGCACATTCCAATTTTTTTATACTTGTCAATCGCTACATTTAGCATTCTGGTAAATGACCAAAAACCAAATTTAGACATCATACAATAGTTCACTTTTATACCAACTGCATAAACAATTAGCTTAGATGCATATGGACCATTTAGACAGTTTAAATGTATTTTTAGCCATAAATTACTAACTAGGAACCTAGTGGACCCAAGGGTTTAAATTTTATTTCAACATTTTAAAATGCTGTTTTTCTTAAATTAAAGGTCGTTTTTTTGTTAATTTGAGTCCAATGGAAGAAAGATTTTTGGCCCTCTGAAAATGCTTTAGCAAAGTCTGTTATGAACAGCACAGAAATTAGGTCAGCAGTAATACTAGACTTGGAAAATGATCTGTTGCAATATATAGTCCTTATTTGAAGGATATGGATGTAGTCAAGCTCAGTCTCTGACTGAAGATAGCTTGACCAATTTTGTTTGAGTGAACATAAATTAACAGAACCTGGTAAGCATTTTTGTAGTTATAACAAATGTTTAGAATAGAATGAAATATAAAGTCCTTACTTGTCCCACAGTAGGGAAATTCAGATGTAACAGCAGCAAAGTAAAAGGCCAACGGAACCATGCAGGTACTCACAAAGGTAATACAGCAGGGATGTAAACACCTATAAAGCTTGTTGGGACAGTGATGGTTATAAAGTCTAATAGCTGCTGGGAGAAAGGATATGTGATAATGCTCCTTTGTGCACCTAGGATGCAGCAGTCTGACAATGAAGGAGCTCTACAGTTCTGCAACAGCTTTATGCATGGGGTGGGAGACATTGTCCAATAGTGATATTATTTTTGCTACAGTCGTTCTGTCTCTCATCACCTGCACTGTGTCCAGAGGGCATCCTGGGACAGAGCTGGCCATCCTAATGAACTTATCTAACAGCTTCCTATCAGCTGCAGATAAGCTGCTCCTCCGACATACTACACCATAGAAGATGGCTTATGCGATCACAGAGTAAGAAAAGGTCTTCAGGAGCACCCAGGCACTTCAAAGGATCAGTCTCCTTAGCAGATAGAGTCTGTTCTGACCTTTACTGTAGAGAACATTAGTGATGTGAGTCCAGTACACTTTATTGTTCCGGTTTAAACCTGGAATGTCCACCTCCAGTCTTCAAGAACCAGTGTTCTGTATGTTTTAGATGTGTCCCTTCTTAAACACAACTTAATTATATGCTAAATAAACTCCACAGCATGTCATGAAGTTATCCTGGTATCAAACCAATCATTTGATTCAGGTTTGTTGAAAAGGGGAATATCTAACACCTACAGCACACCAGTCCAGAAGCTCTTCAGGACCCCTGGGTTAAACCATTTCTAAATGGTCCACAAACATCTGGGTTGAAATTTGTATATTTTTGGTCTAAAAGTGGAGTTGTTGTCTTGAGTGACGGCTAGAGCTCCCCTGTCTTGAAACCCAATGGATGAATCTGGGCTTGGTAATTCCCTGGAGAACGGCATTTGACTGACTAAAGTGGTTCAAGTGGAAAGTTAGATGCTTAGGGGATTATGGTGGGAGTGTTTTTCAGGAGTTGAAATTAGCCTGTTAGTTCTATTGTAAGTAACTCTTAATGCTGCATTATACCAAAAAATGGTACAAGGGACAATTTCATGCCTCCAACGCAGCTGGAACAGTTTGGGGGATGGTTCCTTCCTATTCCAACATGACTGAAATACATGGATGAGAAAGTTTGGTGCAAAAGAATTGATTGATCAGAATTCTGACGTCAACCCCAACCCAACACTTTTGGGAAGAATTAAAGGAGAGACTGCAAGCCAGTTCGTCTTGTTCAACATTAGTGTCTTGCCTCACAAATGCGCTTATAAAAAAAAGGTCAAAATTTCCCCTAATATTCCCACTATTTTCCCACCTTGTAGAATGCATTCCTAAAGGATTTTAATCTATTTTAGCCACAAAGTGTGGTCCAATGCAATATTACACCCAGTGGGTTAAGGAACTGTCAGTCAGTCAGTCATTTTCTACCGCTTATTCCATAGTGGGTTGCGGGGGAGCTGGTGCCTATCTCCACCAGTCTATGGGCGAGAGGCGGGGTACACCCTGGACAGGTCGCCAGTCCATCGCAGGGTTAAGGAACTGGATGTCACTCAATAAAGCTTAAACCTAATTTATGTATTATGTGTGTCTATGTCAAGTGTGTCTGTAACAACTTAACATTGACACGTGTCTAAATGAGGCCTAAGTGTAGCATTGACATTGCAATCAGGTCCATTGCTCAGTCAAATCGTTTAAAGCCCAAGTTAACTGTCAGGAGATCCCTCACATTTCACCAGAGAATTTTCACCGATTTAAACAATAAACAGTCCTCTGTTCTTATTCTTGTTATTGTATCAGTAAATGACATTGAGATCTCTTCCATAGACAGATTTTCATGATCCCTCTTCTGCTTTCAAATGATTTTCGAAAACTTGTTTACAAGATAATAACTGTCCATCTCACGCTGTGCTTCACACTTAACTGGATAATTGTTCTGGGTAACTCTGTTCTTCATGTGATATTCGGATGGTACTGAGCCCTAAAAATAGTCACAGAACTGGGTGAAACTGGAATGCAGGCTTTCCATTTCTACAGATGACTTGTATTAATTCACCATGGACCATGACGCCATTTTGCTTTGTAAGGAAGCACAGGCCTTACTCAGGATGATCCCCGGGCAGTTCTCCAGCTAAATCACTGCCTTAATGAAAAGTAAATAAAGCCAAAACATTTTCTAAATCCAGCTAGTGTGCCATAGTTCAAAACAGTTGTTTTAATCTAGTTTGTCCTTCTACACGGGCAATAAATCCTCCTAAAAAAAGCCATAAGTTTGTAACCGAGATATCAGTTGCCTTCTATTTTGATTCTATATTGATAATCCACCTTGTATGAACTATGATGTAATTCTAGAATTTAATAACCCAACCCATGCTGGGACCAGCCTGCATCCATCCATCCATCCATCCATCCATCCATCCATCCATCCATACATCCATCCATCTTTCCCCTATGATCAAGGTGCCTGATAGTACCTTGCAAAAGTATTCACACCCCTTAATCTTTTTTTAAATCATGTCAACTTACAAAAATGAATTGTATTTTCTTGTAAGTAGTACATGTTCTTATGTTTTTGTAAATTAATATTTAAAACATTTGCCATCCCTGCTGGCAGATGAGCCTCATATCTTCTGCAGCAGCAACAGATATTCTTCCAGGTCCTGCTGAAGAAAAGCAACCCTCATCATAATACTGCTACTACTATGTTTTACTGTGAGGATGGGTGATGTGCAGCGTTAGTTTTCCACATGTCTGCTGTGTCTCCTAGTTGCATAACCGATAGTTGTCCTGTACAGCTTAACCCACCTGACCTATGGACCTCTGCAGCTCCTCCAGAGTTTTCAAATGGACATGAAATTACACAGGTGGACTTTCTTTGTAGTTGAAGGCAAGTGGCTGCACTTGATTCCGTTTAGTTGAATCAAAACAAAGGGGGGCTGAATTCATATCCACATTACACTTCTCAAATTTGCATTAGCAACTATGTGACATTTTGTGCTCATTTCTTAACTATGCCCCACCTTAAGTTGGGCCACACATCAAAATCCCTTTGAAATTTACTAAAGCTTGCTGTAACATCACAAAATGTGGAAACATTTTATTAAGGGTTGATAATACTTCTGAAAGTCATTGAGAAGGGCCAGCTACATGCTGAAGAGGTTCATCACTGAATGCTCAATAATAGATGCACGATTTTTATGTTTCCTCTCACCAATCATTCTTTTAACACAACAATTAGCAAAACAATATATAAAACAGAACATAACTGTGTAATAAATCATCAGTGTAACTTGCTTGATCCACAAGGAAGGAGAAAATCTGGCTATTAGATACATACAGCATCTGCTTAAAAGCTTGTTTAAACACCATTTGTCTTCTGACAGAAGCTGCTTGGATTTGGCAGTGGCTGCATCAGAGAGTATAGACAAAGCAGAAGAGACCCAGCTTGTACATGACACTAAGAGGCACAGGACTAGCTCTTCAGGTTGATGTGGTCAGTTTATGCAGAAGAGACTCAAAAATCTATTTTGCATAAGACTGAGTTGGACATTTGTATTTTAGTAAGCCCACATCTGAAATAAATCATGCAGGCTACCATGAATGTTTTAGGAGAACTCTTTTACTCTGTAAATGGAACATGATTTTCTTACATTAACTTGTGGGGTGGGAGAAATGAGTATGAAAATTATTAAACTTAATGTTGCATTGGTTATGCTTCATATCCGCAGTCCCAAAATGTGTAGAGTTGCAGCAAAAAGGTTCAGGAAAAGCCTCAATAACATCAGTGCTTCTCAGTTTCATTTTGCATCACAGTATCTAAGATCACTGTTGAATCTTTGTCAGTTCTGTGTGAATTTATACCCAACTATTTCACATTTGTAGACAGATAAGCAGCGGATAATGGAATCCAACAATGCAACAAGACGACGCTGCTGGCTTAGTCTGAGGAAGAACACTTCAGAATGGTCTCTTGTAAACAGAGAAACAAAAACAAACTGTTTGACTTTAACTCCACTTACTACTTCAGTTACCAGGGCCAAAACAGACAAAACAAAATAATCATCAAAGATTTTTTTCAACCACAAACTTCAATGTCTTTTTTTTCTTCCTATAAAACCAACACAAAGTACCACATAATTAAGAAATGAAAGGCAAATGGCAGATGTTTAAAGAGCTATTTTAGAAAAATAGATCTGTTCAAGTGCAGTCCAAGAATAAAATGTGAAGTATGGCACAACTCAAACCACCGAAATTGACAGGTCAGGCAAGCAGAACATTAATTAGAAAAACAGCAAAGAAGTCTGTTATTCTGAAGGAGCTGTGGAGATCCACAGCTCAGGTAGAAGAATCTGTTGACAGGACAACTATAAGTTGTCCACTCCATAAATCTGACCTTTATGGCAGACTCGCAGGAGGAGGGCCAGTGTTGAAATAACTCCATAACAAATCATTTTAAATGTTTCTTACAAGTAATGTGGGAGACACACCAAAGGTGCTCTTGACAGATCAGACCAAAATGAATCCATGATGAATTATGCTGATAGCAGCCTCATGCTGTGGTGAGACTTTTCTTTAGAAGTGAACCTGATGATAGAGGATGGGGAAATGGACAAAGCAAAATACAAGCAAAACCTGTAAGAAAATCAGAGTAATAGTTGGTCTATCGCATACACTATCCATGACACTTAGCAAAGTTTGTGGTTACATTGTGATGAAATGTCAAAAGGTTCACATGTAATTAGTGCTTTCGCAAGGCCCTGTATATTTAAATATGACTACAGTGGGAAAACGGTAGAATGTGCACCTCTAAAAAAAGGCGATGGCTAATTAATGTCTGAAAATTATGTCTCATGTTCACGAGACCACTTTATCACATTGTGACCCTAATGAATCCTGGCATTGTGGAGTAGGAATATTTCCGCATCATTATGGAAAAACCAGCTTTTGCTCCAGAGTAAGCGATAGTAATGGCTGCACAGCTGCTAAGTGGTGTTGGATTGATCTTCACATTGATTATGGGGCTTTTTAATAAAATGTTTCTCTGAGATCTACAACTGATTTTCCTCAAATGGAATTCACCAAGTCAAATGGACTGCTGAAATAAATAATATATAACAGATAACCTAGACTCACTGCACCATGTAGGACCAATGGACATCAACATAAAAAAGTACAGTTCAATGTTAAACAAAAGCAACATGGGTAGTAAAAAAAAAGGTATGGGACAAATGCAAGTTTCTAATGATTTATCAAATAACTGATGGATGGTAGATGAGAACCATCTCATCAACTGGAATGCCCCCTGAGTTTCGAATTCTAAGTTAAAAATGCAATATGCCTACCGTTCATGTTAAAGATAATGGAAGTTGCATTAATAAACTGTTTATTTGCCCTTCTGATGGTCTGTATCTTATTAAATCATTGAACATAGCACTGGGCCACATGTATTTTGGGACATTTTCCTTTTGTTTTTGAATGCATAAAATGCAGGAAAACCACTTTGTTTTGGTAATAGCAGTTAGCCTGGTCATGAAGCATGGCAATTAGCAAATCAACTGACTCATCATCTTGCAATGTCAGCATAGAAAGACAAGAAACCAGATTTTTTATTAAAAGTTCTCATACTTTGCTAATACAGCCTAAACGGTACATCTACAGAGAACAGACTAGATTTTAAATAGATCAAGGGTCAATCTGCAGGAAAACATCAGACAAAACACCAAAGTGAACCAAAGATCAATCTCTACACATCAACAATGCATTTATAAATATATAACAATAGAAAAACTATATATCCATGCAAGAGAAACTGTGGTACATGACCAAAATATAGCTTCTAATCAATTAGAAGACACAAAACATTTTAGATAGCAATCGAGCATATGCTAAACTTATTTTGCTTTTTGGCAAAACCAATCATAAAATGCGTTCTGATTGATATGGAAAAACTAACACAAATAAATAAGTAAAGACATTTTACGTGAACTTTCTGCCTACAAATCTAAAACAGTCATTTGAACCATAATTTATAAAGACTAAAACTAGCTTTTAACAAACACCTATGCTAATACAACTCCAAGATTTTTTTTCCAACTTGCAACAATTTTAGCATTAAAAATTTCAACCACAAACAGAACTACTTGTCTTTAATTGACAACTTCTTACATGGGTCTAAAGGTCTAAAGAAAGGCAGCTAATTTTGTCGTACTTTAAGTTTAGTTGTCCATGGATTTTGTTTTTCAGTTAAAATGCATCCAATGTTTTATATTGCAGGTGTATTGGGATAAACGGTGTAAAATACATGTACACACACTGCGACTACTGTAAGACAAAGTTACTTTTACCAATGTGACATCACTATCTTATTTCTTAATCATCCATCCATCCATCCATCCATCCATCCATGGCCAGAAGCTTATAAGTTAGGATCTACATCTCATGACCAAATGTGAGCAGTGTTACATATAGTGAAAGTAAAACAAGAGCTTAACTTTTTAGAATTTTCTTCACTATGGCGAGGGCTGCAAGAAGGGAAGAGCCATCTTTTGCTCCATCCTACCATTGCTTGTGAATAAGTCAAAAAACTAGAATTTTTTTTAACCAAAGGTAGGGATGGACCCCTGACCTGGAGTGAGCAGTCCATCTTTTTCCAAGCTAACTATGAAGCCTTAACAGCATCCTTGGCACCCCTTACTCCTGCAGAACATTCAGGGAAAATGGTCATAAGCCTGTTTTTTTTTTTATTCCATTCTTCATAACTGCCTGACCATTTGGGAATAAAGTTTAGGTCCCACTTACTGTTCAGAGAACTACTACATGAAATATGAAGAAAATAGGTCAGACTTTTCTGTGTAGCATTTGGAATACTGAGGCGAGTGCATCGGCAACATGAGATAACGCTGAGTAACGCTGGGTTGTACAACAGTATATATACAGTATATATTGAATATATATTGGTGGTATGCTCATCCCACAAAAAAGGAATAATGGAATTTTATTTATTTAAAGCCTCGTATCTTTGTACACCACTGAAACGTATGGTAAATATGCAGTATTGTGTTGTAAGTTCATTTTTCATTTACACAATGGTGTTTTTTTGGTCTTTGCAAGAAAAATAGTTACACAATTAGTACATGAAAATGAAATCTTGATGATCAATTCAGCATTTGCCTCAAAAAGTCAATATAGGAAAAATTTAATTATAGTTTGTTTATTTTGGATTTCAAAAACACTATCTGTAGTTTCAAAACAAGAAAAATGGCAATGTCAATGATAGTTAGGCAGATTGAAAATTTTCCAAATGTCACTTAGGGTTGATAGTACAATTGGTCATTATTCAATTTGTGTAATCATATCAGCATGTAGAGGAATTACTGCTGACCCTGAAAGAAAATGCAAAACAACCCAACCTTCCATCACAAGACCAACAACAAACCAACATGAACAGTTTTGGAAAATGTTTCTTGTTTAAATGAATAGTTTTATTTTTAGAGGAACAATGCGTTAATGAGTTTTGGTTATGTTTTTCTCCTGCGGTGGAAGTTGTACTTTTAAAATGGGCACATTTTAAATGATCATTAACGGTAAAATTTGTGGCACTCACATGATGGAAAAACAAAGTGTAAACCAAAATATCAGTGATAAACATAACTTTTCTCTTTCATTTGAACAAATCTGATTTTCATTTTCCCACACGTCTAACATGCCTCACTCAATTCTCCTAGCACCTCTCTAAAGCTGTTCTGCATGTAGTTAGTTCTTTAAATGGAGTTAAGGCTTAATGCTTAGGCCAGGTTTTCTAATTGTATTGAAGGCTTTACTATGGCCATCTACTTGTAATGCCCTAACTAACCCCTACACGCATTGAGGCTGCATGCATACACAACTGTGAGAGAAGGGCAGGTTTGTAAAAGGGAAGAACATATGGTGCTATAGCAAAATTGTATCTCAGGCATGTATTGGGTTAAAGGCTAATGTTGTAGCTTTACACCGTGTAAGCTTTTAACACCTAATTAATAGGATTGATGCAGATAATCACCCTTAAGGTAGCAACGTGTTAGTAGGCACACTCACAGGGTTTCCTGAGTTGTTGTAGAGGCCTCGTCGCCTCAGTGTGTTGGCCTACAGAGGTGACATAAATCTGATCTTTGGTTTTACGTAAATGAAGCATTATGATGGTATGAGGTGTTGAAACATGAATACGTGCCACCACCATTTTCTGTGAAGGTCTTCGAGGTGTGTCAGTGAACGTTAGTGAATTATGAAGACCAAGGAACACAGCAGACAGGTCTGAGAGAAAGTTGTGGGAAAGATTACAGAGTTAGGTTATGAAACAGAAGTGCTGGGTTATATGGACAAAAAAAAATTCTGTATTGAATAATTTCAAAAATGATATTAATACAGTTTTAAGTGTACATTCCAGTTTTTAAGATGTCTGTTTCATTACAAACCCAGAGAAAAAAAAAATACACATTTTTAACTGAGATTTATTTTTTTTTAATTGCCATAAAATAAATACACAATTTCTTCAAACATTTTTGGACAAAATGGATTACAATTACACAGTTGAAAACATGTATTCAGAGCCTAACTGCAGTGCAAATATGTTTCAGTACAAAAAATGCAAGTAAAGTTTACGCTACTAGTTGCAATCTCATCTGTATCTTGTAAAAATGCTAAAATAATGGTGGCCCTACATACTGGCTACCTGTATTCATGGTCCTGTTGAACTTTAAAGCATTACCTTTATCATGGTTATAGTCATTTTCTGTTACTTGGCTATATACTGTAAATGCTTTATTGCCCAACGTTATTCCAAGCTTTTAAAATCTCATAAATCACGGTATAATCATTCCACTCAAAATGGAAACACAGCAGAACTACAAATCTACAAAGAACATGGCTGTCCACCTAAACTGACAGGCTGGGCAAGGATAGCATTAATCGGAGAGGCAGCACAGAGCCAAAGCAAGCATGGAAGGAAATGCTGCGTTCAGATGAGACCAAAATGTAACTTTTTGGGCTACTTGTAAAAGGCTGTGTGTTGGAAAACTAACATTGCACATCACTTTTAACACACCATTCCCACTCTGAAGCATGGTGGTGGCACCTTCTTGCTGGTGGGAGGCTTTTTTTAAGCAGGGACAGAGGAAATTGTGACCCGATGGAAGAGATGGATGGAACTAAACACAGAAAACCCTGACAGAAAACCTGGACACATACCCAGAGCTAAAATAGAATGGTTTAGATCAAACATATTCCTTTGCAAGTATAGCCCAGTAAAAAGTCCAGGTTTAAATATTTTTGAGAATCTGCTGCAAGCCATAAACCTGGAATTTTTAAGAGTTGAAACAGGTAGCAACACTTTTACTTTGATATCCAGTAAATTAACACTAGTGAAACATTTGTGTTTTTGTTCACAAATATTGTTTTTCTAAGAAAATTGTTAAAGCATTAAGAAATATTTTGCAAGTTGCTGTTAAAATGCAAACATATCCTGGAGCCCATAGCACCCGTGGCAATACAAGTCACATCATGCTATCAATTTTGGTGCATGTGATTATGGGATGCCTATGTGTATTCATAAAATGTTTGCTGGATTCTTTTGAATGAATCACCACACCTCCACAGAAAAGTGTGTGTACTCTTTGCATGCTATCTCCTAACAGCAATAGTGCAGGTGCCAGTCTGGTGAGTGCAACATTTTTACGTTGTTTGCACTAGTGTGTCAAACATTAGATGTCTTTTGCCATGCAGTCTAGTCTGAGGTTTTTTTCTGACTTCAAGGCCAGACAAGTCAAGAGCAGCAAAGGGAAGGAACCTCACCTGTGATTGGCTCTGTCTATCTAGACAGATACATGTGCTTGATGGTGTGATTCAAACATGCACAATGAGTAAAAGCCATTAAGCATTAGCCACAGAGCAAGAACTGCACACACAAAAGCCTACAATCCATGCATAGTCAAGCTTCTATGGTACTACAAGTCAACCTCTTTGACGCACTACACTTACTGCAAAACATCTGGCCATAGTCGGATCAGAGCATTAACCTTCTGAATAAAAAGAAACACTAATGTTACAACACTTCACTTCTTCCCATTTTGTTTCCCCAACCAGGTGTTCCCAATTGGTCCTGACCTATTCTACTAGGAGATCCATAGCAGATGGTTCCTTATCAACCCTACCAAAGTTTATAATGACAAGACCGAGACTCAAAATTTACCAACTGACCAAACATTAAAGATTTCTCAATACATCTTGTGATTGGATACATAATCAAGTGCACCGTTAAAATATTTTCTTTTTGAAAACTTTACGTTTGTCATTGCTTTTAAACATCACTTCTGTGGCAGTTGCTTTGTAATTTTTTTTCCACTTCAAGTATAGATGAATATCCTTTTTAAAGTTTATACATGTCTGAGTGTGCCTAGTTGTTGCCCTGTTAGTAGCAGCACCTTTATCAGGCTAAACCTAACCTGTTGCTTCAGTTTATATGGGTTAAAGATGGCTTATTCCTGCGTTCTGTGGCTTAATTCAAACTGGTTTACAAGAGATAGGCATCAAGACGAATGTTACTGAAGAGTCCAAATCTAAAGCAAACATTGAAAGCCCCAGAAGGTGCGATCCTTAAACTATGGAGAAAAATTTGCAAGGAACATGTTTCAGAAATGGAACTTTGAAAAAGCTCTCAAGCAAAAAAACAGTTTTGAGAGTAATTTACAGTGTGTATATAAAATTTGAACCTTTATTTATGCGGTTTGCTATTTTTTCAGATTTTTTATTTTTTATTTTTTTGAAGACCGAGTTTTACGAATTTGTATTCTTTACAAATAGCTTTTTAAAGATTACATTCTCTACGTTTCTTGTCTCCACACTTGGGGCTTGGCTTCCTCTGAAAGGGGGAGAGAGGATGCATTTCTATTGGTCGGCGTGGACACTGGCAGCTAAATTTCTACTGGTCTGTGTACCGGAAGCTCACGTGTTTTGGTCTGCACCTGGCCATGCAAACAAAGGCAGGTTAGTAGGTCACGATGCTGAAGAGAAGACCATTTCTCAATAGTTATAGGAGGCAAGAAAATTGACCTCAAAACGTAATCTATGCAGACAGTTCATCAGGATTGAGCCTACTTTGAAATGTGCTCTGGAGTTTTCGGAGCAGCAGAGCTCCACTGACAGGCTGCTGTGGCTGCAGGCTTAGCGGCGGTTGGAGTAGGTTTTGTAGTACCCCTAATGATCAGGCCAGAGTTGTTGCTTTACGAATGCCTCTTCGAAATTTCCCAACAGAATTCACCCAAAGTATCACATGACCTAGGAATGAGGTGGATTTCTGTGCTCAAGACTCTTATTTTAAAGGGAGTTGTTCTTCCATTGCCCTGTTGTGGTGATAGTGGTGGCCATTGTGTTTTCTCAGAAAAGAAAACAAAAAAAAAACTCACTGGCTAACAATTAGCTGCTAGCAATTCCAAATAATTCAATTCAGTTTTATTTATATAGTGCCAAATCACAACACATGTCGTCTCAAGGCACTTTACAAAGTCAATTCAATCAAATCATACAGATTTCAACAAGTCGGGTGCATACATTCCAATTAATCCTTACTATCAAACAGTGCAGTCAGATTCAGTTTATTATTCAAATAGGTTAAAAGGTTTTCTATCTAGGGAAACCCAGCAGATTGCATCCAGTCAGTGACTTGCAGCATTCACTCCTCCTGTATGAGGATGCAGTGACAGTGGACAGTCCTTGCATTGACTTTGCAGCAATCCCTCATACTGAGCATGCATGTAGCAACAGTGGAGAATAAAATCTCCCTTTTAACAGGAAGAAGCCTCCAGCAGAACCAGGCTCAGTGTGAGCGGCCATCTGCCACGAACGACTGGGGGTTAGCAATGCTAAGTCTGGCATCGTCTTTAAAGCTTCCCTTCGGCACTAAAGACTTATGATCCTCTCTAGTTCAATATCTAAAATGCCTACAATGACCACTGAATGTAGATTCTTTTAAACACAGTTTAAGATTTATAACATCTTTTATCCAGCGTTTGAAACCTCACATAGGCTTTTTTGAAAAATTTAATACAAGACAGGCATAAAAAACCCAATATATGGGTGAATGAAACCTGGAATGGATTATTCAGCACTCGTTATATATTCTTTAAAACACAGTTTGTATTCTATAAAAACTTTATAGAATTCACATAAATTTTGCAAATGACATGTATCATCTCATCCCATTATCTAGATCTATAATTTCCATAATATGTCATTACGCTATCGGTTCATAAGAAACACAGACAGCCTGCAATCAAGCAAGTTACACACCATATTATAAGAACGGCCATGGTAAAAAATTATTTGATGTTTTCACATGCAAGCCACAAATCAAAGCTCATTCAAGACTACAAGAAACTACAAAACAACTAAAAAACAACTTTCTGTTTATTCTGCAGCTGTTTACCGGCAGCAACAGGAACATTTTGGCGCTAAACAGACACCTGCTCATTTGTGTGATTAACACACTGTTGGATCCAAACAGACTGGTATATATCTGCCAAAGAGACATCATCATCAGTGCCATTAAAGGTAGTTACATCATCACAGGCAACTGGAGGGTGTGACAGATTCACCGCAGAAATAGAGTAAAACATGCTTCATTACAACAAATTTCCTAATTGCAGGATTTTCTTTAGAGGCAAAAATCCCACCAGAGCCTTCAAGGCTCAGACAATCCTCCATATTCACTCGTTCCTGTTGCTGAGTCACAATGCAGGAAGTAGTTTTGCTTACGGTTCATTTAATGAGTATGAAGTATGGGGATAGTTGGTATAGCTGGATATGGTGGGATAGACTTAATGAAAGGTTTAAAAATCTTTCATTTCAATAATCATGCTTCAGCCTCTTAGACAAGCTTTAAATCCACCAGACCCTGAAAACCCTCAGAAAGTTGTGGTTATTATTATTATTACAATTAGTTATTATTGCTATTAGTTTTAAGGGCCAAGTGTATTCTAGTAAGTAAAAGAACTTAGTGGTGTACCTCCAACATATCACCTACTATCTCAAAATGAACTGAGGTAGTGAACCAAACATGTAGGATTAATAGCAATGCATCAAATGATGTTTTCACTTGCTCAAAAATCTTGGTAAAAAGTGAGAACGAAGTCAAAGATTAGTTTCTGGTTCCTTTGATTACAGCTAATTTCACCTGAAATACATGAACTTACCAAAATAAAACAAGCTTTCCTGTAATACGATAAAGAGATGATTAACTCATAATCTCTTGATAATGATATTTAGGAATAATTTGAATGTTTCCGGAAGGAAGTGTGGAAGAGGATTAAATGATTTTGAGATGTTGGGATGAAACGGATAGTGACCAACACATCACAGTTTAACCTCTGAACTAAACGCTGCCAGCTTGGTAATCTTTTAAACATTTAAATTAAATTCCAGCTGCTTTTAAATCCTGAATGGAAAAAAGAAGTATGACTGTGGTGAATATTGAGACTTTACTTTACCTTTCCTTCTACATCATTCTTGAAACTCCATATTTCATATCCCTTCCGGGTATAATTCCAATCCAGTTACATAAAGTGTGTGTCAATCAAACTTTATTTTCATGATTTTTCTTGAGATTTACCAAATATTTTAAACCTGTTTAAATTGTTGCAGATTTTTCAGAACAAATATATATTTCTGTTGAACTCTCCAAACCATCATTGGAGTTTTGCTGTATCCAAGCCTGACTAATGCAGAAAGAGTCTGCATCAGGACAAGCAACTAAACATGGCTTCTGGTTTTTCATCACAAACATGTATAGGTAGTCGCTCCAAACAAATTAGTGTTAAACCTCTGCATTCAGAGCCGTAGCAAGACTAGTCTAAACCATTGGATCTACCAAGGAACTACAGTTTCTGCAAAAGTATTTGCCCCCCTAGCTTTTTACCTATTTTGTCACATTCCAACCTGTAATTCAAAATACAGGTTACTTAATGGCATTAAATTGACCTCCGGTAATAAAATAAAAAACCTTGGTGTTATTTTTTACTAGGACATGTCATTTAAATCCCATATTAAACAGGTTTCTAGGATTTCCTTCTTTCACCTCCGGAACATTGCCAAAATTAGAAATATCCTATCCAGGAGTGACGCTGAAAAACTAGTCCATGCATTTGTTACTTCAAGACTGGACTATTGTAATTCTTACTATCAAGATGTTCCACAAAATGCAGTTAAAAGCCTTCAGCTGATTCAAAATGCTGCAGCAAGAGTTCTGATGAAAATTAAAAAGAGAGATCATATTTCCCCTACTTTAGCTTCCCTTCATTGGCTCCCTGTTAAATCCAGAATAGAATTTAAAATTACCCTCCTCACATATAAAGCCCTTAATGATCTAGCTCCATCATACATCAGAGATCTGATTGTTCCATATGTTCCTAACAGAGCACTTCGTTCTCAAACTGCAGGTTTACCGGTGGTTCCTAGAGTCTCTAGAAGTAGAATGGGAGACAGATCCTTTAGTTATCAGGCTCCTCTCCTGTGGAACCAGCTCCCAGTTTTAGCCCGTGAGCTTTTAGTCCATGGCCACTTTCACTATCTCTGTTACATTCTCATTCTACTCTCCAATTTTGCATTATTTGCTGTTATTTCAGCTTTTAACTTTATGTTCTCTCTCGTTTTTCTTCCTAGAAGCTACACCTTGCCTGACTCTGTATCTACCTGTGATACCTTCCTGGAGAGGGGGGGGGGGTATCGTCCACCCAAGCTTCTGCTGCCAACAACTTATCATTCACCTTCTACCGATGATCCACATGGCCCTGTCTTTTAGTGTTTAACCCTTTCTCTCTCCTAGACATGGCGATTGACTGAGCTTTTACTGTGACTAACTCTATGTGCTCTCTTTCAGACTCTAACCTTGAAAACTGGCTCAGATTTTATATGTTCTTTCTTTCTAGGTGAAACGACTAAAGGAGCTACATCCATTAACATTTACTTTTCCTTCCCATAGAAAGTACTCCTGGATCAGTGCTTCTGTGTTCTTTTTGTGTCTCAGCTCTGTTCTCTCAAACCTCCAGTCGGTCGCAGCAGATGGCCGCTCACACTGAGCCTGGTTCTGCTGGAGGTTTCTTCCTGTTAAAAGGGAGTTTTTCCTCCACTGTCGCTACATGCATGCTCAGTATGAGGGATTGCTGCAAAGTCAATGCCAGTGACTGTCCACTGTCTCTACATGCTCATCCAGGAGGAGTGAATGCTGCAAGTCACTGACTCGATGCAATCTGCTGGGTTTCCTTAGATAGAAAAACTTTTAACCAATTTGAATAAATAACTGAATCTGACTGCACTGTTCGATAGTTAGGATTAATTGGAATGTATGTACCTGACTTGAAATCTGTATGATTCGATTGAATTGACTTTGCGAAGTGCCTTGAGATGACCTGTGTTGTGAATTGATGCTATATGAATAAAACTGAATTGAAATGAATTGAATTAAAATGTGGCCTGCACGGTAGGGCATTTAGTAGCACTGTTGTCTTGCAGCAAGAAGGTCCTGGGTTCGACTCCTGGCCGGGGGTCTTTCTACATGGAGTTTGCATGTTGTCCCTGTACATGCGTGGGTTCTCACCGGGTACTCCGGCTTCCTCCCACAGTCCAAAGACATGCCTGTTAGGTTAATTGGTCTCCCTCAATTGCCCTTAGGTGTGTGAATGAGTGTGTGCATGGTTGTTTGTGTGTTGCCCTGCGATGGACTGGCGAGCTGTCCAGGATGTACCCGCCTCTTGACCATAGACTGTTGGAGATAGTCACCAACGTCCCCGCGACCCACTATGGAAGTAGCAGTAGAAAATGACTAACTGAATTAAAATGTTTTTAAATTTAAATGTTTAAATCTTATTTTATGTGATGGGTCTGCACAATTAGTCTACATTGTTGAAGTGAAATGAGAATAGTATGTGTGTATATATAATATATATATATATATATATATATATATATATATATACACACACACACACACACACACACACACACACACACACACACACATACATACACACACATATATATATATATAAATATATATATATATATATATATATATATATATATATATATATAAATATAAATATGTGTGTGTATATAAATATTTATACACTTGTATATATAAGAGACCAAAAAAAAAAAGAAAATGAAAACTGGTATGTGCCTATGTATCCACCCCCTGTGCTATGAAGCCCCTAAAAAAGATACCAATTACCTTCAAAAGTCCCATAATTACTGAAATGAAGTCCATTTGTATGCAATCGAAGAGTCACATGATCTGTCATTGTAAAAGCACATTTTCTAAAAGGGCCTGAGAGGCTGCAACACCACTAAGCAACAGGCATCACACTATGAAGACCAATGAGCTATCCAAACAAGTCAGGGACAAGGTTGTTGAGAAGTCGGGATTTATAAAAAATATCCAAATGTTCCCCCTGAACCACCATCAAATTTATAATCTTCAGAAAGAAAGCACATGGTACCACAACAAACCTGCCAAGAAAGCGGTGTCCATCAAAACTGACAGACCGGGCAAGGAGGGCATTAGTCAGAGAGGCAGCACAGAGACCAAAGGTAACCCTGAAGGAGCTGCAGACTTTCACAGCAGAGACTGGCGGATCTGTCCATAGGACCACAATAATCTGTACACTCCATACAGTTGGGCTTTATGGAAGAGTTGCCAAAAAAAGCCATTAAGAAGGCATGTTTTGAGTTTGCTAAAAGGCATGTGGGGGACTCCCCAAATGTATGGAGGAAGGTGCTCCGGCGCAAAGTCTGGTGCAAACCCATTGCATCCTATCACCCAACAACACCATCCCCAATGTGAAACATGGTGGTGCCAGCATTATGCTGTGGGGATGATTTCGAGCCGCAGGGACTGGGAAACTGGTCAGAGTCGAAGGAAAGATGGATGGTGCTAAATACAGGGATATTCTTGAGCAAAACTTGTGTCAATCTGTCTGTGATTTGAGACTGAGACAGAAGTCCACCTTCCAGCAGGACAATGACCCGGAGAATAGTGCTAAAGCAACACTCAAATGGTCAAAGAAGAAACATTTAAATCTGTTGGAATGGCCTAGACTAAACACATCTGTGTTTTATAGTGGCTGGGTTGCTAATAGTCAAGACATCCCGTGGGTCTCAATTGAACAGAATTATTTGGAAAAGGTTATCACGTGTTATGCATATTGTGGGTAATATTCAATTTCTACCATCTATTGCAGATAAAGTCTTTAAAAGATGGGCGGATAAAGGTCTGAGTGTACTGGAACATTTATTCCATGGGCAGACACTTACACCATTCTCACAAATGCAAGAGCAGTTTTCTCTACCTTCAGGAGATCTTTATAGATACCTACAGATTAGAAATTATATATGGAATGGAACAATATTAAGAAGAAACCTACTGACATTGAAATATTGTTTGTGCAGATGCTTGAAAAGCAGACAAGACAAAGAAATTAATCTCTGTAATATATGGGATACTGTTGATGAATTTGTCAGATAAATCATTACATATCAAACAACAATTGGAACTGGAGATGAATTTGACACCAACAGATGATTTATGGCGAGAAGTGTGCTCTCAATGCCATAAAGGGATCGGAAGCCAGATCTGGAAAGAGTTTGACTGAAAAATGAAAACAAGATTTTTCAGAACTCCATTAAAAACCTTTATCTCTAAGAGTACAACTACAAACAGATTTTGGAGGAACTGTAGTATGGTCGGTGATCACACACATCATCTCGGAATGCCCAAAAATGAAGACCTTTTGGGGGAATGTTAAAGACTGAGGACATTCTAAGACCAGATCTCCCCATGGACTCTCTTTTATTTCTGCTGGATATATAGCTCAAGAATCTAGTCACCAAAGACCAATGTCACATATTGCATATTCTACTATTAGTTGCAAGGAAGATTATTACTTTAAATTGGATCAAACCGTGTTCGCCAACTGTATCCATGCTTAATGGATGCAAAAATTTAAACGTGTATACGATAGAGTGCCTGACTGCTCAACTACAAATGTAAATGCGTACTTTCTCAAAAAAATGGTCACATCTGTCTGTTTTATTTGATAAGATCGCTGTTCACAAGCAAAATCCTTCCAGTGTGATAGAGTTGTAACAGTTTTGCCTTGAGGAATGGGCAAAAATCCCAGGAGCAAGATGTGGCGAGCTCAAAGAGACTTATCTAAAGCAACTTGTAGCAGTAACTGCCGCAAAAAGTGGCTATGCAAAGTATTGAGTTTATGGTGGTGAACAGTTATGCAAGTTTTCTGTTGTTTTGTCCAAGTTTTTTGAAGATGTAATGTTTTTTATTGTGAAACAAAGTTGTGGGCATGATCTGTAAATGAAATGGTGCAAACTCTCAAACAGTCCATTTCAATTCCAGGTTGTGAGGCAACAAAATTGCAGAGAGGTGGGGGTGGGTGTGGGGGAGGTGAATACTTTTTCAAGGCACTGTACATCTTATTGATTATGCCCAGTAAAGCATGATTGGTACTGAACCTCCTAAATAAACTTGTCTCCTGATACTTGTTGTGGTGGTAATGTCAGATTTTTGTAAACTGAAACATTCTCTGCAGCAAGTGATATGTGTAGCCATGTCTTCCACAGCCAACAGTATTTTAGGATGATCAGATTATTTGCTGATATAAAAATCTGGGTTCTCCTAATAATGAATATTCAAGGCAAAGTCCTACATTCGTGAAGCAGAACAGCTTTCTCAGTAAGTTTTGTCTGCAAATGATATGAAAAAGTTAAGTTCTGAATTGTCAATAAGTCCTAGCAAATCAGAAGGGAAACATGCTAATGTTCAGCTTCTTCAAGCTGCTGGAAAACATCTTCATCATAAGGAAGATATAAATTTACTGAAGATTCCAGCTGTGTGTATCAAGTCAGATATAGCATTAGAAATGAATGATAAAACTACATACACTTCAAGCTACGTCTTATCAGAGTCATTTAAAAAAAGAATAAACATTGTATCAATAGTGAAATCAGTAAACTTGGTCACATTAAAGCATCATCACCAGGAGTGAGATGTGAATTTAATCAAGACTGTGGCTGTAACAGTCAAGTCTGCTATATCTTTAAAAACAAATTATAAGGCTATGCATGTTTTCTGTGATATATTTTTAGACAATGTAAGGTGGGTTGCTAAAGTCACCATATTGTTTAGTTTTTTTAATCTTAACTTTAGCTTAACTTTCTTAGTTAAGGTAAACATGAAACTGAAGTTAGGACAAAATTCAAGCATATACATCTAGTCTGAGGGTATTATGAAGAAAAAAATCATTATCAGGACATTCCTAGTCTGAAGCTTTTCTAAACTGTTATATTGACTGAGCTAACCTGGACTAAATTTGATTAAATGGAACAGACCTGAGTTGAATTCAATTGTTCAAAACTAATTTGGATTTTACTGAAATGAGTCGGTTACGATTGCAGATTTGAATGATTTAAATAACTCATTTATACAACAGAAGTCAATAAAATGTTTACTCTGTGGTGCTGAGTCCTGTTGTGAACTGGTGGTATTTAAAAATATATTGAATTCATGACTAGTTTTACATGGTTAAACTGAAATGCTGATTCTAACTGGTTTATAATGTCAACAGAAGCAACAGAATCTCATATAGTTATAAATAACATAACAGAATGACTGGCAACTCTTATAGATGGATTGGGCTGCGTATTAGAAAACCTTGAAAAGAAGCTCAAGCTTTATCCACTAGAATCCCCACGATTAGTTCTGTTGGGGGATAAATCTCTCTTGATGAGGCTGGTTTGGCAGTCAAAGTCACATATGCCTTAATTTGGAGTCAATTAGAGGAAACAATTAATGCTGAGAAGAAATAAGTTAGAAGCTATCATAGCAAACATAAAAACCAAATAGTAAAAATGGCTCATCTTTCTCAAATAAGTAAATACATATTGTGAAACTAAAGGTACCAGATTTGGAACTTTTGACCCAAAATTGATAGTGGACCAGTAATGAAACCTATGTGTGTTCTGTACATGTATATTATCAGCCATAGTCAATAATAATTATTATCACACAATATCACTATGCATAAACACTGCCTTGACCCACTTGTTCAAGCTTAACGTTCCTTGGGGGTCTCTACTGGAAAGTAGTGTTTCAAGAAACCACAGCTTTATCATTTTGAGGCCATAAAATGGGTGGTTGAGTTACCACGGAGAACGTGGTTACAGCCAGTCCCCACCCCCAAGTCAGGAACGCTTAGTGACAGGCTTAGCACTGTGAAGCAGCGTGCCAAACCAGCAAATCCTCTAGAGGGATTTTCACCCTGCAGTGTCTGAGCCCTATCCCTGCTGTCCAATTGACTCCAGATGTTTCAGCACATATAAGCCACATCCAGGTCAGTCTGTAGGGTGATTTCCAGCCACAAATAATAATTCTTCAGCACAGACAGAATAAAAAACAGCAAGGCACTGAACTGCCACCCAATTAAGTGGGAATGTCAGAAGTGATAGACCTAATCATCTATTCAGACGCTCAAAATAAAAATTTGCAATAACCTCAACGGTTTTGTGAAATTATGCAAGTATATACAAGTAACTCTTTTTCATCAGTAGAGAAAAATGAAAGGACATAAAAATAAGCATGTGTAAGTTGAGTGTAGCATAGGAGAATGATTGCAGCTCATCTAGCCAGATTTCATTAATCCCATTTTCAATACTGGGCATCAATCGGCATGAGAATCTCAATGCCACAGAATAAACATATTTACTCAAATATTTTAAGGTTTAGAGGACAATTTGGTTGAGTTTTTGTTGAGTTTCACTCACCACACCCAGGTCTGATTACTGCTGGAATGGTAACCAGATCAGGAAATCACTTAATTAGAGCCTGTCTGACAACATGAAATAGGCAAAAGGATCTCTAAAAGAACAGCACGTCCCAATCTAAAGAAACTCAAGAATAGATGAGTTGATGATTTAAGAAACCAAATAGAGAGTCATTACTCACAAATGGAGGGAACCTCCCAAGAATGGCCAGCTTACCAAACGTATTCCAAGAATACATCGACCATTCAGCCAGAAGGTCACAACAGAACCCAGAACCAAAGCATCAGTTAAAATCTGTAATCATGACTCAACACAACAAAAAAGACTGGGTTATTATGCCAAAGTTACAAGGCGAAAACCACTGCTGACAAAACAATAAGTCCTGATCACACTTGCCTAAACAAAATTCTGATGATCCGTAAGACTTTTGGTTAAATATTAACGTGCAGATAAAGAACATTATACCTGCAGTTAAACTTGGCGGTGGTAGCGTGATGGTCTGGGGGTGCTTTGCTGCTTTAGAATGTGGATGACTTCCCATGATTGATTGAACCATGAACTGTGCTCTCTGACAGAACATCCTGGCAGTTCATGTTCAGTTCATGGAAAACCTCCCATGTAGTCAAAGAATTCTGCAAATAAGAATATTCCAAAAGTGATTGACAATTTTTTCGAAATTACTCAATGGAAGGTTTTTTCGCTAAGGAACATTTACTTTTCCTTCCCATAGAAAGTACTCCTGGATCAGTGCTTCTTTGTTCTCTTTGTGTCTCTGCTCTGTTCTCTCTAACCCCCAGTCGGTCGTGGCAGATGGCCGCTCACACTGAGCCTGGTTCTGCTGGAGGTTTCTTCCTGTTAAAAGGGAGTTTTCCTCTTCACTGTCGCTACACGCATGCTCAGTATGAGGGATTGCTGCAAAGTCAACGCCAGTGACTGTCCACTGTCTCTACATGCTCATCCGGGAAGAGTGAATGCTGCAAGTCACTGACTGAATGCAATCTGCTGGGTTTCCTTAGACAGAAAAACTTTTATCCAATTTGAATAAATAACTGAATCTGACTGCACTGTTCAATGGTTAGGACTAATTGGAATGTATGTACCTGACTTTTGTGAAGTGCCTTGAGACGACATGTGTTGTTAATTGGTGCTATATAAATAAACTGAATTGAACTGAATTGAACTGAATTGAAGGCAGAAGCAGTTATGACCTTTAGGGGGAGGTTATTTTTAACATAGGAACAAAAGAGTTTGTTCCCTTAATAAATAAAATCCATCATTTCAAAACCGCATTTCAGATTTATTAAGGGTGTATTTATTAAGAGGGATAATGAAATTCACTTTATGATCTGAAGCATGTAGGTTTGATACAAAGCAAAAACAGAAAAAAATACATTTGTATATTATATTTATTATTACAGTAACATATTTATAATTTGTTTTTTAGATTTTTATAACATACTCTAGCAAAAATATATTAGAGACTTTAAAATAATTTTGGAATCCTTTTTTAAATAAACATACCTATTGCAGAAAATTTTATATTTTTTAGCAGTTCTGCTAAGGTTAAACTGGGAGTCTAACAGGCTGATTTAACTTTTTGAATCAGTTGGTATATTTGTTTTGATAGAGTTAACACATCCTACTCAAAGTTTGCCGTGTGTGAGGGTGATGAGCTGTCCATGTTTGGACACCTTATGTCATAATGGGGTTTTCTTAGACTCTGAGATACAAAACCATGAGGACAAAGACAGCGTTTTTACAGTTTATTTAGAAACACGGATAAAGGTCGGACTGGAACCAGGGCTGGAGCTGGTGGACAAACGCGGGGTCTCTAGGGGTTGGGTTCTTGGCAAGACCGAAGGAAAATAAGTCCTTCTCCACGGTGGCTTGAGGTTGACAGGCTGTGAACAGTTTTCGGAGGATGAAGTGCTTTGTTTCATCTCTTCCAGGAAACTCCACTATGGTTGGAGAGTTTTAAGGTTGGAGGGTGGACAGGCAGGTTGATGGGTGGTTTTCAGGTGACTGCTGAGAAGCTGGGCTTGGAGTTGCAAGCAGAGAGGAGGCTCAGGGCTGAGGTGTCGAGGCTGGAGTTCCCAAACTCCTCTGAACATGACACGAGTGAAAACAGAGACTAGAAAGGTTTCACGACTTCCTTCAGCGAAGGGTGATCACGCCAAGTGAAAAAAAAACGAGCTGACGCCTCCCTCTGGGTTTCCACTCCATAAGTAGCCCAGCTGATTGCTCTCAGATGAGCAACACCTGTGCAGCAGCACCTGCCAGTAACACCCTGCATAGAGAGAACACAGCACACAAACACAGCCTGCATGCAGCCTGCACACAGCCTGTACACAAACCACCGTGGATATGACACCTTAACGTTTCATCTTTTGTGATTGAAAATAGTATTTGTGTGAATCTGCATGCTTCCACGCGCCTGTTACTCTGTTGCTGGTATAACTGAATTTCTGCTCTGAGGGAAAATAAATTATATTTAGATTCTGTTTTATTCTATTCACAGATTGTGTGTTTTGGAAATCGTATTAAATGAAAGATAAGAATACACTGCCGGTTTTACCAGGACCGTAATCTTGCTTAGAATAGCTAGGAAATGCTTTCAGGGGGTTGATTTTATTATTCAAAACATCTGCTGGCAATTGGAATCTTTGTACCATCGTTTTTTTCCATCAAAGACTCAACGAAAAGTTAGTTGATATATATTCAATAATTACAGTATTAAAGCTACAGAAAACTCTGGTCACCTCAGTAATTTCTCTTGAATCTGGTTAAGAGGAAGCTTAAGTTGTGTAAACGTCAATTTTATTTAGTTTTCAATTAGTAACTTTTTAAAATCTGGTTTGCAAGAAAACTAGTAACCATCCCATGCACTTTTTTTCCATCTTCTCTGCCTAGTTAGAGCACTGAAACTAATAAAGAGTCATGAAGTGCACGTCTACTAGTAGAAATGTCAGTTTTTTCCCATCAAAGCCTCAATAAAAAGCTGGCAGGGATGGTTTTCAAAATTACAATTTTCTATGGACAAAATTTTATCTGCGGGTGAACAACTGGTCATAACTGATTACATATTTCATCCGAGTGAATCTGACACCCCTAGACACACATGAATCTAACCTGTAAAGGTGCTTGGCTTATCCTACCAGGCCTCCTCCACCTCTCACTTCCCATCTTTGAACCCCGAGGGTGTCAGGGTGAGTGGAGGGAAGGGCAGAATTCCAGTCATAACAGTGAATTACCCTCTGGAGGTTTTGTAGCTCTGAGCCAGGTGACTCATAGGCATTCACGGCTGATTATCTCTTGAGAAAACGAGTTTGTGCCCATGCATGTGTTGACGCAGAAAGTGGCTTTGTTGTGGTAAGTGTTTGTGTGCGTCTCAAAGAAGGGGAAAGTAAAGCCAAAGCTTTTGCACTGATGGATGCTTACTCTGGTGGAGCAGGCAAAAAAACATTTCTTAGCAGGTTTAGGTCAAAGTGTAACGAGTGAGGACAGAACGTAAATCCATCCACACACACCTACAGGTATATATTCATTTATGTGGAGGATAACGTTTCCGAACCCACACCTTGCAGCTAGTAAGAGTGGACTGACTTACAAAAGAAGGCTGAAGAAGAATTTCCCGTTGACTCTGAACGCATTGCAGACCAGTCTTAACATAATAAGATTTATACTGGTTCGTTTACTGTATGATTTTAAGTAACATTTGCAGAGTTAAAATAGGACCAATGTTACAGAAGTGGCTAAGTTTATGGAGACTTGCATCAGCTCACATTCTGTTGCGTCAAACGTTAGATTGAGAAATTATAATGTATTTGTGGGAACTTCTGGGTCCTGGCAAGAATTTGTACATTGTAACTTTTTTCTGTCCATCAGCATGTTCACCCATTAGCAGAAACCAACACTAAACTATAATAAATGAGCAGAGATTCTTACTGTAAATATTTCTGACAAGAACACCTTTTTTCTAACCTAGAATGAACTTACTACCTCACATTTTCGCTCAGACTGCCAGTGCTCAAGATGAAAAAAGCCCAACACTATTAATCTGCTTCAGCTATCAGCAAGTTTCCTAATAGGTAATAGAAAGTTGTGACTTTAAAGACAGCATAAAACAAACAAATACTGCTCCATAATTATTATGCTTAAAATTTAAACTCTGCCATATAGTTTAAACCAGGTATTATAAAAGGCAACAAAAACCAAAGAGCAAAGTGTACCGGAGTCAAATTCCTTGTTTGTATGTACAAACTTGGCAATAAAGCTGATTCTGATTCTGATTAATTTTTCATATGCGCCATCTTTGTTGTGCAGCAAAATCTGATGCAGATTTTACAGTCACAATGATAAGAAACAAACCTCTACCAAGAGAAAGTTTTGAAGGTAGTCTCAATGTTCTGGATATGTGGAATATTGTGGATGGCTTTTCTTATTTTTGAAGGACTAAATTAGGACAGCCATTCAGAAGATCTCGGTATTATTGGAGACCTTCATCAGATATTGAGTAAAACACAGACAAAAGCCTTTTTTTCAACTCTGTCAGAAAAGTCATATTACAGTTATTTATAATTTCTTTGGAAAACTTGATATTTAGGCTGTGAAGGTGAATGACTAATGCAGTTGTTGTGCCTGCCATCCAGAAACTGAGTTGTTCTAAAACATTGTTCTCAAACTTATTCAAGTCAGTCAGTTGATCAAGTTAGATGTAATACATCAGGTAATCGTCAAATCACCCTCAAACAAGTTAAATCGTTCTCTGATCTTTTATGCTCAATGGATTAAGACTGTCATTCTTGAAAGAAACATTAGCAGTGACAATTGGTTTTAAGTGGGCAAATGGAGCCTATAGAAAATATCTGTCACAGAACCAGATGTCCTGGTTTGCTAATAGCCCAAAACAGTGGTTATGGTTTTCTTCTGTTAGACAGTGCTAATTTGACAGTCAAATGCTGTGTTATTAATGCATTTTCAAATCTTTTGCCTTTGTATATCATTTCGGATCTAAGAAATTAGTATTTCTTCCGTTTTACCTGCTTTTTAGAAGTACCAATACCTGCAGGAAATCTTTCATATTTTGCCAAGTAAAAACCACAAACCTTAATGCATGCTGTAAGTATTTTACAATTAAATTGTGGTGGCATTGTCATGCTGTGGGGATACTTTAATTTAATTGGGGATACTGTAATCTAGGAACACTGGAACTGGTCAGTGATGACTGGAAAACGGATAGAACTAAAAACAGAACAAAGATGGAGGAAAACTAGAGGCTGGTGCACATGTACATCTTCCAAGCCCAAGCCCAAACATTCCATCATATTTGGTCTGAACTTTAGCTATTATGCACAGAGGGATAGGAAAACATTTCAGTCTCTAGATGTGCAAAGGTGGGAGAGACATACCCCAAGTCAGACTTGTAACTGTTATAAAAGCTAATGGGATTACTATGTGCAGATCTCAAAATCTAAATACAATTTGAAGGTTGGAACGTTCTGGGGACAAAATGTCAGGGGGTGTGTATACTTTTGTACGATACTTCATCTTTGAGACAGCATTTGGACTGTTACCTTTCCAACTGTGTCTTTTAAAGCTCCAGATCTTGAATTCCTACTTTGTCAAAGCTGCCAAGTTGCACATTTATCTTCGTCTAACTAAGCAAGTTTTTCCAAGCGCACAGTTCACATGTGCAAAAGAGAGATTCAGGAATAGGTTACCACTCCTCACAGTGTGAAGACTATCATCAAAAAAGAACCCATTGGTGAGAAAATATATTTTAACTGTCACACTTCAAACAAAGAAAGCAATCTCAGAAGTGAAAGCAGCTGCAGGACTATTTGTGTGGCAAAGCGAGCTATCAGTCAGCTAAAATTCAAGTTGAGAGTGATTGCCACTGCTTGGTCGACTGGATAAACAAACACAGTTTAGTCCTTGTGTAAAAGAGAGGAAGTAACAGAAAAGTGAGGGCCTTAATTTATAGTTTTCTTATATGAACCGGGCAGACGGACACAGTATGGCTGGCCGGGGTTACATTTCTGTGCGGTTTCTTTAGGTACAAAAGAGAAATAGGCTTATGTTACCTTGATGTGCTTCTCTTTGTGCTCTTCATCAGACAGAGATCACCATGACTGACATCCCACACACCTACATTAATTAGTGGTAATGGTCTCAGTTCCAGCTAGCCTTAATTTAAAATTAATCTTATATTTCTTTTGTTGTTTCTCAATCTCTTAGATTTTCAGTTACATTTAGGCAACTCGTACATTAAATCCCATGTTTCCCCCCTTCAAACAGAGCCTTAGTAGGAGAACAAACAAACACAGGGCTCAGGAACAAGTTTGATGATCGAGGAATCCCCAAACTGCAAACTCGGTAAGATGAGGGTAAAAGGATTGCCAGCAAAGGTTGTGCGAGTTAAAAGAGGGACAGAGCAGTAATAGTTTACCAAACAAAATAAGACAAAGAGATCAGGGGAGCTAATCCTGCATCAAGCCTAATACAATCACTGAAGCAGGAATAGACTGTGGGCTCAGCAGAGGCTTTGGCTCATGTGTGTGTGGAGTGTTTAGCCATCCTGTACGCACACACCACTTTCAAACGTCGTAAATTGTAGTAAAAGCAAAGAACTCTAATAGTTTCTGAAAGCTCAACGATAATGTTTGACAGTTTAAGACTCAAATGATGGTAACCTGGAGTGCTTGGTCGAAATTTAATGCCACTTCTTGGGAAAACTAAACTCACATTAGGGTTTTTGCATTGTTACAAGTCACCGATATTAACTGACAAAATTCGTCTCTGGGTACAGAAGTTTCTCATTGGCTTACAGTCACAAATATAGTACTGCATCACATGCAGTGGAACTAGGTCTATGTGAAGAGTAGGTCTAGTTTAAATGCTAATATCGAAGGTTCTTCTACATTAAGATGACAATCAGAAGTCTGGAATGTCTGGAGCTTCATCTGACATCTATCTCATATCATTTAGCATGTAGCATATAATGTCAGAACCAATCATTTTTGTTCATTTGCAGACAACTTGCTGTGTAGAACTGGCATTGGTTCAGTCAGGAGAGAGAGAGATCTGTGGTTGCATGTTCAGCAAATAACTACTCAAGAAGAAAGGCAATGTCAAAAACACACCCTACATTTGCATGTCACACGCAATTTCTTCCTGTTCATCTTTCCCAACCAAGCAACACTTTTCACAAGGACATGATCCGACAGAGTGCCGTCTTCAAGTTTGTCATCTGACTAAGCTTACATTGTAACATAAATCTTAGCAGAAAGTTGTCCATCAGCATCAGTTTTGTTCTTTTTTCCTTCTTTTGTTTTATAGACCATCTAACGTTAGAAGGCCCAGCAGGGTCTGTGGTCGCTGATGGTTCTTACCGATTTGCATAGCAGATCTGGGATGAGGTCGTACTCCAGCTCTGACTAAGGAGGATTGTAGTCTTACGCAGAGCACAATCTGTATTCTCTTGTGATCGTGATCTTACTAATCTCCAGAAAATCCTGTTGTCTCGTGTGCCAACTTGCAATAGGGGTTAATGGAGGTGAGAGCAGGTCCATAAAATCAAACGGAACATGTTACAAACATAGACACTGAAATCAAATCTGGAGATCCACACGTTTAGCAAACAACATTCATTGTTCTGTGATTTAACTTTTCCTACATTACTGTAAAATTCTGTTAACAAACAGGTAATCAGCTCTAAAACCTGTTTGGATCAAGATCCAATAATTCACTTATATAGTGTGTCGAGTTCAGTAACGATGACACACTGTGAGCAATCTTCCCTCCAGCAAATGATGTACCAAATTTCCTGAAACAAGTCAATTATCTAAATCGAGAATAGCTGAGTTTCCAAAACAAAAATCATGGAGAGTTTTGACAAAAATGTCCTGATCCGATCCCAAGTTTTCGGCCAGGGTCTCGATCAACACACTTTTGAATCCTGTCTGTGGTTCTGTCAGCAACACCCTTAGTGGGTCATGTAGCTGCATTTAGTGTACAAAATATTCTTAAATTCTGGTCTATTTTAGCATGCCCTACTTACAAAACTAGTTTATGCTATTCACATGAATTTATTCATCTAACAAATCCGGATGTTTTCTAATTAAGTGGTCATTCTTTTTAGTTATGATCCTTGTGATATAAAGAATGTATTCGCCGCTGCAGCTTTCCTTCCTCATGTGACTTGCTCTTCATGCTATTATAAAACACTGGTTGGTGTAGGAGAGGGCTGCTTAGTGAGAATATGAAACATTTGTCATTAAACTTTGCGATGTTTAAAGCAAAGCATTCATTTTATAAAGCTAGACAGCTATTATGTTCTGTACATTTTGTTCATATTAACTGAATCATCAAGTCCAAACAAAATGGAAAGAAGCCATGCTAGCATTACCCCAGCACTTCAAAATACTGCTATCATCAGCAGGAGCAAGACCTAATTTTGTTGAGGAATGTAGCTGTATGTCCTGAGTCAGATATAAGTTAGATTAAGTATCTGTTATATGTATTATATGTTATATGTATTGGAGAAAATACAAATCCTGACCATCACTAATCGTTAGCGTAAAAACATCCATATCTGAAATTGCCAAAATACAGTCATCTCCTTACTTAATGATCATGAATAACTTGCATGTATAAACATTCAGATCACACCCAGGTTACCCAGATGTTATAAGATTTAAATCTATTAATCTCTCTCTCTCTATCACTACATGATATCCTTCCCACATTTCTGGAGAGGGAAATCGTCCAAGCTTCTGCTGCCAACAACTTAATGCTCACCTTCTACCAATGATACACTTGGCCCTGTCTTTCAGTGTTTAAACCTATTTTTCTCCTAGAGATAGCTACTGACTGAGCTTTTACTGTAACTAATTATATGTGCTCTCTATCATACTCTAAACTTGAAAACTGGCTCAGAGTTTATCTGTTTTTTCTTCCTAGATAAAACCACCAAAGGAGCTACATCCATTAACATTTACTTTTCCTTCCCATAGAAAGTACTCCTGGATCAGTGCTTCTGTGTTCTTTTTGTCTCTGCTCTGTTCTCTCAAACCCCCAGTCAGTCGCGGCAGATGGCCGCTCACACTGAGCCTGGTTCTGCTGGAGGTTTCTTCCTGTTAAAAGAGAGTTTTCCTCTCCACTGTCACGACATGCATGCTCAGTATGAGGGATTGCTGGAAAGTCAACGCCAGTGACTGTCCACTGTCTCTACATGCTTATCCAGGAGGCGTGAATGCTGCAAGTCACCTATTCAATGCAATCTACTGGGTTTCCTTAGACAGAAAAACTTTTTAACCAATTTGAATAAATAACTGAATCTGACTGCACTGTTCGATAGTCAGGATTAATTGTAATGTATGTACTTGACTTGAAATCTGTATGATTCGACTGAATTGACTTTGGGAAGTGCCTTGAGATGATCTGTGATGAATTGCCGCTATATAAATAAAACTGAACTGAATTTAATGATATAACAAAATGCTGTGTATTCTCTAATCAGGTCAGAGATTACCATTTGATTTAGTCTACCATCTCAATCACTTCTCTCATCTCTTGTCCTCGTGTACGCTGTTCTGCTGGCACTCGTGACATTTAGCTGAGAGGCACACCTACACAGAGTGTACTTGGTGGAGTTGAAAAACAAATTAACGTCAATGCGGAAAATTACAACGGTAGAGCTTGCATTGTACAGTAGCTCTTTCTAAAAAGAAAACCAGCCCCAATAGGCTCTCATTTTAGCTTTAAGCCTTACAGCAATTAATTAATCACTGGAAAACAGTGCTTACTACAACGTAGCAACGTTTGTACAATGACTTCAAACGTTATAATAAAATGTCATACAAGACAGCCTTGAGTGGCAAGAAAACTACATGCAACTGAGTAGTGCCACACCCTAAAACGTTCCAGTGAAACAAACATATTACAAACGCTAATAAATACCACATGGCTATTGACATGGCTCCAGTCATCACACTGGAAATGAGAAGTATTTGGGGGAAGAGTGAGACTGTTGACAAGGACTCTTCTTTGTCCTATTTGTTGTTAAAATAAGGTACAAACAGGAGAGAGTCGAAATAGGATCTGCTTTGGTTTCCAGTTCTTCAAAGAACTTAAACTAAAGACAGGGAAGGCAAATCCAATAACTGAACCATTTAACTAAGATTGGTAGGAATTTCAAAAAAGCTGTTTGTAAGTTTGTTTTAATAGTGTGTTTTTATACAGAATAAATCAATTAGAATCAAATATTACTCTCTAAACTAAAAAATGTGAATCACACCAAAATAAAGAGTTGAACCACAGATACTCGTATCACAAGAATCCGATTTGAAGATTACCAACTTATTAGATTTAGCTCCTTGAAAATGTTTGAGCTTCAGGACAGGAGATGCCTATTTCCACTGAATGCACTCCTTTTTTATGTCTAAGTGTAACTCTATGCACATATAAGAAAAAGATGGACAACTTTGATTAAGTAATCAATGATCCTAAATACAGATTAAAGTGAAGAAGCTTAAATTTAACCACAATGACAGGAAATTAGCATGCTTATGTTATTTAGTAATTACTTCCTGCTAAAACTGGATTTCAGTTACTGCTCTTGCTGAAACCTCAGCAGACAGTTCAGGCTGTGAGGAAATATGCTAACTTGTTAGGAAAAGCTCATCTCAGGTTTAAACTAACTTGTGATTAAAAACATTGTAAGTTGTCTCATGTAATATTAAGCAAATTAAAAAAATGTTCTTGTGTCAAAATGTCATTGGCCGAATTCAAGCTTTATCAGTGTGTCATCCTCAGATGTATTGAAACACTGCTGATCATGCTAAGTTTATAGATCATAATCAAGTGTAATTGTGAAAAAATACTTATGTGAGTTTAAACCTTTCTAACTTCTTGTACCAGCAAGCTGTGCTGCAGTGCTAATTTGCGCATAAACAGAAACAAGTGGAAATGTACTTTCAGCTATAGCAGTTCTATAGCAGTTCTACAGTTCCCCTCTATAGCAGTTCTACAGTTCCCCTAATGTAAGTTAGTAAACCATCATATGCCCAAACCTTCTTAACAGCCATCATGCTGGAAAACCCAGAGTAATATTTTAATAACTCTTACTCGCATACAGTATTCCGACATATTCCAGGTCAAGATTTCAACTTCAGGCCCTGTTCTTGAATTTCTGACCTGGAACTTGGAACCATTACAGTTGAGTAAAGAAGCTGATGTATTTCAATCCCCACTTAAATCCTACCACCACACTTCCATTGCCAGAGCAACCTTTTCTGATGATATTTACAGGCGAAAATGTTGTACTAAACCTAGTCAAGATTAACAAGAATAAGGGTCAACCCATTCCTATTGACTGAACATAAAAGTAACCAACGGAAGAGTCATGAAGGGTGCATTTGAGAGTAGCTTAAATTTCTATGTTTCCTTTTTGCTCGTCTTAGGCCATGAAGCCCTGGGTAGACAGCCTTGTTGCCCATAAAGAGCACCCCCACTGGTCCAGTGGTATAAATATTCAGCAAGAAATAGCACCAAAATTCATTTTATATTAATATGCTTCATCATTTAAACATTTTCAGATTCAAAAAAGGCAAATAGCCTACCATGGAAATTGCTGGGCACCAACATTCTTTGAGTCCTTATTAAGTCCTTTAGAAGTCCTTTGGCAAGCATTACAGCTTGTAAACACAATTTATTCTCAGGTTTTTGCTTCTTGTTTTAAGAATGGTGAGATTTTTATATCCGCAGAACCAGTTGGGGTTTTATTCACTTAATTTAAAGGTTTTGTATTTCGAGACTGTAATGGCTGTGGTAAAAGTTTCTTCTTGTGCATTATTTGGATTATCCTGAAATAACAGGATTGGCTGATAACCAGTAACCCTGCCACTGGTTCCAATCATTATAACTCCAAGCCTATTTAACAGCTACTGTCATTTAGAATTTTTACAAAGCTACAGAAGTCAGAGTAATATTGAAATAATTCAGTGTGTTCTGTTTACATACTAAGAATATTTGTTCTTCAAAAGTCAACCTGGGGAACAAAAATCTAATACAGTGTGAAGCAGAATTAACTTGATGTACTGTAAAAACATAGGAATGATGAACGTTCCCAAAAATGAAAGCATACTTAGTAAGGAGATCTTCCATCAAGGCATTTTTAAATGACAGGAATTGTGAACTTCACCCAACTCCCCATAGTGTATATATAGGAAAAGCACATTATTATGTTACTCTAACAATCTAGGTTTTACAAAAAACTATTTGTGTTTTTACCCCTTACAATGACATTCCTACTGAAAAAGAGACTTAATTGGTTGCTAGAGCGTCCCTCTGTAATGTGACCTGTCCTGCCAATGGTGATAAAACAGCTTTCAGCGTAGACAGCTACTTAGAGAGCAGCTGAAACACTTAACATTAAACTTTATGACGTTCATAAAGTTTAATGTTAAACTTATAAAATATGGGGAAAAAATTCATAAACTTTTATCTGCACACAATAACTGAAACCCTATAAAAATATGTTCAGACCTGAATTATCAAAAGGCAGTAAACATGCTAGTGTTAGCCTGTCACAAACTGCTCTGCACGAAAATACTGTTATTAGTTGTGAAACATGCCTGTTGAAGATTGCAGGGGTATCTTTTGATTTATATACATGATTAGAAATAACTTTGGTTTTTAAAACATTATAGTTGCTTTCTCCTACTTAGCTAAACCTAGATTGGAGCACAATACTAATGCTCTTCTGCAGAAACTCTGGGACAAAATGTCTGTGGCTGACAAGAAAAATGGATAGGAGAGACTGCATCATCCAGAACGTCATTGGTGAATGATTTAAAATACTACTGTAGACCAGATGTCCCTGGTCTTCTGTCCCGAGGACCAGCTGCTCAATCTAAAAATGTGAAATTGCCCAACCTAAAATAACTGATATAATGGCCAAAGGAATCCTTTATCATAATATTTAGAGATTTAAGACTTTGATGAGGAAATAAAGCTCTCACTTGTCAAAAAATTTGCCCGTGAGAAGAATAAGACTCCTTAGCTAATTATCTAAAATAAATAAGCCACACGTTCCCAAGAACTGAGGAAAGCAAGGTCAATTCTTAGCAAACACTGCTGAACCTGTGAAGCCTGATTACTTAATTTTACTTATAATAGACTTTTGACTGTACTGATGAGACTGAATTGAATAATCCCAGATTATTTAATTCCATATCAGAACGACAGACAGGAAGTTCCTTTCACATCATTTCCAGAATCCAACGTTGATTACGTTGATTAGTGCCATTTAATTGTTTCTGTCCAGAGGAAATGCAGTAAGATCCTGTGAGTGAAGAATGGGAATCAGTAAGATACAAAAATCCAGTTTGTCTATTTGTGTTGTTGACATTATGAATATTTTTGTACGTGACATGTCGAATTTATTGCACCTGTATGAAATAAAAGGTTTGTGTGCTCCTCAAACAAAGAAGGGAGAAACACCACGAAGCAGAGTTTAGCATTATGCGTGTGATGTTTGCCGCTGCGCTAAAAGTGACTCTGCGAACAGGTTATGGGCCCAGAACAGAACAGAATCAGCAGATCAGGAAGAAGTATGAACAGTTTGGAGATTAATACACAAACAGGTAAATGCCACGACAGACACTGTGTACCTACTCTTTAAGTGACTAATGAACATGAACAGAAGAGAAAAGGATATGGCATATAGTCGCTGGTCAAGACTTCTTTTTGATGGAGACAAGAAAAATTATGAATTATGGGAAACTTCTTAGGACATCTTCGACTACAAGGGCTGAAGGACACAATTTTAGCAAGTCCTATCGATGAGGAAGAAGAAGAGACAGACGCAACGAAAAATGCCGAAGTTTATGCAGAGCTCATACAGTTTTTGGATGACAAAAGTTTGTCACTTATCATGCATGATGCGGCAGACGACGGACGTGCAGCGCTTCAAATCCTGCGTGAACACTATGCCGGAAAAGGCAAGCCCAGGATAATAAATCTGTATACTGAACTGACTTCACTGCAGAAATGGACGAGTGAGTCGGTAACGGAGTACATCATAAGAGCTGAGACTGCAATCACCGCTTTAAGAAGCGCAGGTGAGAGTGATGGACTTTAGATAGCCATGGTTCTGAAGTGGCTTCCAGAGGTATTTAAGCCATTTGCTATTTATATCACTCAAAGTGAAGATGTAGATAAATTGACTTTTGCAGAGTTTAAGACTAAACTCAGAAGCTATGAAGACATTGAAAATATGCGCGTGAGTGTATCAAAAGACAATGTGATGAAAGCTAAGGCACACTCGAGCACAAGCTGCGCACCTAGAGGTGCAAATGATCCTGGAGCTGGAAGTTCTGAAATCGTGCGCTTTAAGTGTGGGATGAAAGGCCACATAAGCAGAATCTGCCAGCGGAAACAGTGGTGCAGTCACTGTAAAAGTAACACACACAGCAACAGAACCTGCAGGCGAAAAAAGCAGTGGGACACACACACAAATTAGCCGAAGAGGAGAGTGGCGGTAAGAAAGAGTTTGCTTTCCGGGTGAGTGACGCCGACACGCAAATGGACAACATCAAGAGGAGAGGTCTGATGGTGGACGCCGGAGCAACGTCACACATTATCACTGACATCAGGAAGTTCCGGAGGTTTCATGAAAGTTTCCAGGCCAAAACACACTGCATGGAATTGGCGGATGGAACAAGGTGCCTTGGGGTTGCTAAGCAGCGAGGAGAAGCGGAGGTGTATTTGATCGACAGCAGAGGTCGAGGTCTTAAAACGGTGCTGATGAACGCACTGTACATCCCATCATATCTGCACAACATCTTCTCAGTGAATGCTGCAACATCCAACGGAGCAACTGTAATCTTCAAAGAAGGAAAGAACCTTCTTCTCAGACATGGTACCAAATTCTCCATTCACGTATGTAACAAACTTTATTACTTACAGACCACGGACAATGAATGTGGGGATCAGAATAAAAAATGTTATGACTTACAAAGTTGGCATGAAATTCTAGGACATTGCAATTATGGAGATGTGTTGAAACGAGAAAATGTTGTTCATGGCATGGAAATTAAAGGAAGAGGTAAACCTATGCCATATTGTGAAGTTTGTACAATGGGCAAATTTATTCAAACAAGGAACAGCGAGCCAGATGCTAGAGCTAAAGTGCCACTGTCAATGATTCACACAGATTTAGCAGGTCCTATAGACCCAGTATCCAAAGATGGTCACAGATATGCATTATCATTTACAGACGATTATTCTAGTGCACTTTTTGTGTATTTTCTGAAAAACAAGAGTGACACAGTACAAGCTGCTGAAAAGTTTATTGCGGACGTGGCTCCTTATGGAAAGATTAGGTGCATGAGGTCAGACAATGGAACAGAGTTTACTGGGAGTGAGTACCAGGCATTATTAAGAAGAAATGGCATCAGACATGAGACATCAGCACCATATTCTCCGCATCAGAATGGTACAGCAGAGCAAAACTGCAGAACTCTATTTGACATGGCAAGATGTTAATAGATGGTATGTTAATAGATGGTGGACTACCAAAGATGTTATTTAATTCAATTCAATTCAATTCAGTTTATTTATATAGCGCCAATTCACAACACATGTCGTCTCAAGGCACTTCACAAAAGTCAGGTACGTACATTCCAATTAATCCTAACCATTGAACAGTGCAGTCAGATTATGTTATTTATTCAAATTGGATAAAAAGTTTTTCTATCTAAGGAAACCCAGCAGATTGCATCCAGTCAGTGACTTGCAGCATTCACTCCTCCCGGATGAGCATGTAGAGACAGTGGACAGTCACTGGCGTTGACTTTGCAGCAATCCCTCATACTGAGCATGCATGTAGCAACAGTGGAGAGGAAAAACTCCCTTTTAACAGGAAGAAACCTCCAGCAGAACCAGGCTCAGTGTTAGCGGCCATCTGCCACGACCGACTGGGGGTTTGAGAGAACAGAGCAGAGACACACGAAGCACTGATCCAGGAGTGCTTTTTATGGGAAGGAAAAGTAAATGTTAATGGATGTAGCTCCTTTAGTCGTTTCACCTAGAAAGAAAGAACAGATAAACTCTGAGCCAGTTTTCAAGGTTAGTCTGAAAGAGAGCACATAAAGTTAGTTACAGCAAAAGCTCAGTAAATTGCCATGTCTAGGAGAGAGAAAGGGTTAAACACTGAAAGACAGGGCCATGTGGATCATCGGTAGAGGGTGAGTATTAAGTTGTTGCCAGCAGAAGCTTGGACGAGCCCCTCTCCAGAAAGGTGAGAAACAGGGTCAGGCCAGGTGTAGTTTCTAGGAAGAAAAAAAGAGGAGAAAAAATAAAAGCTGAAATAACAGCAAATAATGCAAAATTTGTAGAGTAGTGTGAGAATGTAGCGAAGGGGGAAAGGTGGCTTTTATGCCCAGCAGCCTAAGCCTATAGCAGCATAACTACAGAGATAGCTCAGGATAACCTAAGCCACTCTAACTATAAGCTTTATCAAAAAGGAAAAAGTTTAAGCCAAGCCTTAAAAGTAGACAGTTTGTCCATCTAGAGCCCACTAATGGCCCGTTGTTGTTATACTAAAAACCCACAACGATTGGGATACTTCTCTCTTTCAGATTGATTATAACTATTGGAGGGGAGAGGGGGTCATACTGCTAGCAGAAATGGAGGGTGTGTTGCACCTCAACCATAACTGAGCCGGTTTAGACAGGGAGGGAAGAAGACGGAGGTAAAAATAAGGAAGATAGCTCAGGATAACCTAAGCCACTCTAACTATAAGCTTTATCAAAAAGGAAATTTTTTAAGCCTAGCCTTAAAAGTAGACAGGGTGTCTGCCTCACGGACAAAAAATGGGAGCTGGTTTCCACAGGAGGGGACCCTGATAACTAAAGGATCGCCCCCATTCTGCTTCTAGAGAATCTAGGAACCCCCAGTAAACTGCAGTCTGAGAACGAAGTGGTCTGTTAGGAAACATATGGAACAATCAGATCTCTGATGTATGATGGAGCTAGATCATTAAGGGTTTTATTGTGAGGAGGAAAATTTTTAAAATTTCTATTCTGGTTTTAACAGGGAGCCAATGAAGGGGAAGCTAAAGTAGGGGAAAAATGATCTCTCTTTTAATTTTCATCAAAAACTCTTGCTGCAGCATTTTGAATCAGCTGAAGGCTTTTAACTATTTTGTGGACATTCTGATAGTAAAGAATTACAATAGTCCAGCCTTGAAGTAACAAATGCAGGGACTTTTTTAGCGTCACTCCTAGACAGGATATTTCTAATTTTGGCAATGTTTCCCGGAGGTGAAAGAAGGAAATCCTTGAAACCTGTTTAATATGGGATTTAAATGACATGTCCTGGTCAAAAATAACACCAATGTTTTTTACTTATACTGGGGTGAATGCCATCCAGGTTAAGTGATTAACTAAGCAGTTTCTTTTTTAAAGGACTCCGGGCCCAAAGATGACAACTTCTGTCTTTTCTGAATTTAGAAGCAGAAAATTTTAAAGGCATCCAAGTTTTTATGTCTTCAAGACATGCTTGTAGTCTAACTGGTTGGGCTCATCAGGATTTATGGATAAGTAAAGCTGAGTTTCATCAGCGTAACAGTGAAAATTTATTCTATGCTGCCTGATAATTGTACCTGTTGGAAGCATATATATAGTAAAGAGAATTGGCCCAAGTACTGAACCCTGTGGTACTCCACAATTAACCCTGGAGTTTAAAGATGATTTATCATTTACATGAACAAACTGGAATCTGTCAGACAAATAAGATTTAAACCAGCCTAGCGCTGTCCCCCTGATCCCTACAGCATATTCCTCTTATGACCATATGCAGTTCAGACAGCTGCAGTAGTGCGAAACAGATGTTTTAACAACCACACTAAGCAGACACCCTACTTCATGTTGACAGGCAGACAGCCTAACATTTCTAGGATGCAGAAGTTTGGATGTGTTTGTTATACTTACAAACAGCAGAAAGGATAACTTGATTCAAGGTGTGAAAAGGGCATTTTTATAAGTTATGATAAGAATAGTTCAGCCTATATGGTCTACTATCCAAGCAGCAGGAAAATACAGAAGCACAGGCTTGTGGAATTTCTATCCCAAGGGAAATGTGAGAAGGATGTAACTTTGGTTGATGACGATGATGATGATGATATGGCTAGGGTAGGTCCCAGAGCAACCAGAGTGCCAGATACGAATCCAGAAAATGTTCCTGACCGTGAACTATGCATTGGAGATGACCCAGAGGCAAGTTCCAGCAATGTAACAAAACATGAGGAACCACCTGAAAGATGATACCCTGTCAGAGAGAGAAAGAAACCAGGTTATCTGAACGACTATGTTTGTGCCATTGATGAGGATGTAACCAATATTGATTATTGTTACAGACTAATTAGTAATGTACCTCAAACCTACAAAGAAGCTGTAACATCAGTAAATGCGAAAGACTGGGTTATAGCAATGGATGAGGAAATGCAGTCATTAGACGAGAATGTCACTTTTACCCTGAACAACTTACCTGAGGGCAAAGCTGTAGTGGGTGGTAAATGGGTGTATGCAAAGAAAAGGAATAGTGATGGTTCAGACAAATATAAGGCTAGATATGTTGCCAAAGGGTATAGTCAACAGAAAGGAGTGAACTATGATGAAACCTTCTCACCAACTGCTAGCATGATAAGCATCAGGATATTAATGCAAAAGGTAGCACAAGAAACATGTTTGTTCATCAAATGGACGTGAAGACAGCACATTTACATGCCCCAATAGAGTATGAACTTTATATTGAGCAACCAGAGGGTTATAGGAAGGAATCTCAGAAAAATGAAAGACTTGTGTATAAACGGCAAAAATCCTTCTATGGACTTAAACAGTCAGGTAGAAACTGGAACAAAATGTTACATGACTACCTATGTGAAATCGAGTTTATTCAAAACCCTACTGATCATTGTATTTACACAAAGATTACTGGTACTGAAAAGGTGTCATATGGGTAGATGATTTGATCATTGCTGCCAGTTATATGAATACTCTTAGAGATGTGGAAGAGAAGCTTGCGTATAAATTTAAAATGAAGGATTTAGGAGAGATGACACATTTTCTCGGTATTGACTTTGAGCATGGAGCTGACAGTATTAAAATGTCACAGTCCAGATGTGTAGGAAAGATACTGAAGAAGTTTGACATGCAAAACTGTAAGCCAAGGATGACACCCTGTGAGCAGAAACTCAACTATACTGATAATGCTGAAGTAATGAGTGATGTCAGAAAGTACAGGGAAGCAGTAGGGAGCTTAATCTATTTGCCAACATGTACAAGACCAGGTGTACGCTATGTAGTAAGTAAACTGGCACAGTATTTTGCAAATCCTACCATAGAGCAGTGGAATACTGTTAAACATGTATTTAGATATCTAAAAGGCACGCAAAATAAAGGACTATGTTTTAAAAAGGGTGCCAGTGAAAACCTTATATATGCATTCAGTGATGCCGATTGGGCAGCTTATGTAACAGATCGACGAAGTACTACAGGTTACTGCGTGAGCCTAAATAAGGATGGACCATTAGTCTCATGGAAGACTAAAAGAGAGCCTACTGTAGCACTGTCGACGTGTGAGGCAGAGTACATGGCACTAGCTGCTACTATACAGGAGTGCCTATACCTAAGACAACTGTTATTCAACATGGATGGTCTGGATTATTTCGCTAAGGTCTATGAAGATAATCAAGGTACCATATCCTTAGCCAAAAATCCTGTCTATAGACAAATATGTAAGCATATTGATATTAAATATCACTTTATCAGATCAGTTGTAAATAAAGGAAAAGTTATTCTGGAGTACTGTCCAACTAATGATATGGTTGCAGATGTACTGCAACACAGATTAAGTTAAGGAAGTATGAAATGTATATGTTTGGCGTATCATAATTGTATTTGGAGTTGACACATTAAGAGTCTGTGGGAGTCACCCAAATGTGAGCAAGTGGGGGTGTTGAGATTATGAATGTTTTTGTATTTTAGTGCTCTCATTTGTTGTTCTGTTTTCTCATTGGTTTATTGTACGTCACGTGACATGACTAATTTATTGCACCTGTATGAAATAAAAGGTGTGTGTGTGCTCCTGAAACAAAGAAGGGAGAAACACCACGAAGCCGAGTTGAACATTATGCGTGTCGTGTTTGCTGCTGCGCTAAAAGTGACTCTGTGAACATGTGTGATCTTTTTGAAATTGATGCTGCTGATTTTTTGATCATGTTTTTCAGTGGTTGCAACTTCTCGACCCAGTTCACTTTAGGTAACTGTCACTGCAAACTTTTGTTTGGAAATCAAATATGCTGCAAAAATATAAAAATCAATGTAAGAGTTGTTGCTGAAAAGTCTTTAAAATATTGGTTTCAGAAAAATATTTAAACACAACCAATACTGCCATCTATTGACCCTCTGGTATAAACTCCTTGAGGCTCTTCAAGGCTGTCTTTGACATTTTAACTCATGTAAAGAGAGCAAAAGGAGATAAAAACCAGGCATCCAGTGTGTGGTGGCTGTTTGGGTATTTCTTTAAACAAATGTTAAAAAAAATTGTACTAGTCCACTGTAAACACTGGAACTGCTAATAACGTAGGGAAACATTTGTACTTGGTGCCAATTTACCAAAGTCTGAACAGTCTACTAAACAACAATTGATATTGAGGGAAATTTGATTGCGTTTTAAGAATTCTGTAGTGTTGCAAAAAGGGATGGGCTTCTTTACAGATTTCATCTTGTGTTTTTTGTTTGTTTTGTTTTTTGCTTATCAATTGACAAAATTTTGTTGAACAATTTCACTAGCCACACCCAGACCTGATTACTGTCAGACCTGTACATTTCTGAAGACATTTCTGAAGACATTCAGAAAGAGAGGTTCTAGGCTTTGGGACTCCAGCTAACCACAGTGAGAGCTATTATCAACATATGGGCCTTTTATACCAAACTGGTTTTGGTGCATAACTGGTACTTGTGCTTACTAAGCAACAGCTCTGTGTGTTTACGCCATCTGGGTCCAGAAAACTGGTGCTAATCTAGCACCAGTTTATTGCTTTACAAGAAGACCAGCTCCCAGTGAAAATGTTGCGAGTGTCATGTTTAAAACTCAGGAGATTAGTTTGATTTTGAAACTGTCAACAAATAAAACAGTAAAAACACTGTCCTTCAATAATAAAAAAGGTTGGATTAGCATCAGGCAACCACAAACTGACGACTCTCTTCATTTCATAATCACCCATCACAGAATTCACGTAGGTCAATGCGCTGCTTTGGGATGCGTTCACTGCTGATTATTTTCCACCAAATCCATAAACTGAATTTTTATCTGTCAGTATCTAGTTTTTATTATATCACCCAGTGCTGTTAATAAATGTTGCTTTAAAAGCTGCTTAACTCCTGGCTTCCAGTGCTGCTGGTGCTAATAAAAGATCAGCTGATCAGGATTGTGAAGCGCTCACAAGCACTGTTTGTTGTTTAAAACAGAGTTAATAAATTATGGTAGTGATATTAGGGCATCTGTTTGCAAGGATAGTGGAATAAATTAGAGGATTCGCCTGGGGAAACATTTATAAGGACATGGCTCGGATTTGGCTCTGAGTTTGTAGCAAAGCAAACCAGTTTTTTACTTAACCAGTTAAGAACTAGCTCTAGTACTGGCCCTCTTCAAGCTCTTGGTGGAAAAGCATCAAATTGAGAATATTTGGATACGTTTTCTCTGTTCCCTAGTGTGAGACTGCTAAAGACTTCTGGGAAATGTTCTGTGGAGTGACAAAAGAACGTGAAACTTTGTTGAAGGTGTGCATCTCGTTACATCTGGTTTAAAACTAACACAGAAGTTCAGAAGACCACCATAACAACAGTCAAACATGTTGATGATAGTATGATGGTCTGGGTGTATTTTACTGCTTCAGGACCCAGACGACTTCCTGTAATTGATGGAGCCATGAATGCTGCTCTCTTACAGAAAATCCTGAAGAAGAGTGCCCGGCCATCGCTTCATGACCTCATGAGCACACCAGTAAGTCCATCTCTGAATGGCTGAAAAAAACTAAATAAAGGTTGTGGAGTGGCCTAGTTAAAGTCCAGGGTTAAATCTGGATTAGATGCTGTGAAATTATCTTAAACTGTTCATGATCCAAAACCGTCCAAAGCAGCTGAATAAAACAATCCTGCAAAAAAGGGTTGGTCAGAATTTCTCCACAGTGATGATGTGTAATGTGTGATGGCAGCTCTTGCCGCCAAGAGTGGCACAGCAGAATTAGGTTTAGGGAGTAATTACTTTTTCACATAGAGCGGCTGGTTTGGATAGCTTTTTTTCTTTAATAAATAAAATCATGATATGGAAACTACATTTTCTATTAATTGTCATTATCTTTTATTTTAAAACTTGTTTAAAGATCTGAAAGAAAGTGAGACAAAAGCAAAAAACTGAAAAGCTCTGAAAAGGGGTACATACTTTTTTACAGAACTGTATATCTTATTTAATTTTAAGCATCACCAAAATGGCGACCAAAACCAGATGTCGGACAATAATAACTAAAATAAGTTCGGTTTTTGTAGTGAAAAAAACGCTCTTTTCTATCAACAGGGCTAGTTTTTAGGGCTGTTTTGGTCCCAGGTAAAGATTAAAGACTGGATTAGTATTATGATAGCGTTAAGGTCCAAATGAGGTGACAAATGTAGGGGATTGGATTTGTGCGGGGTGATCTTCAGAATGTGTTTAAAGCAGCAGGTTTCACCCTCGGGTCATCTGAACATCTGCCAGCTCAAATATCAAAGGTGGCCACATCAGTCCACGCATGTGTCACTCCAAAGTGTCTCTTTCAGAGGAGATAATAAGGTGGATATTCCTAGTGTGCCCCATCTGAGTCCATCTGCAGTCTGTTAGCATGGTAGTTCAACTTAAAGGAACCTTAAATACGGCATGATAGGTCTTACTGCTGTGAGGGGTCACCTGGGTGAGAAACACATGGAAACCCAGCAGGATTTTTCACTTCTTCATGGAGATAAAGGGGAACGAAAGTTAAATCTCTGCCCCAAAACAACACTTTCAGATTGTGTCTTGGGTAGTTTTTAGATTGACTAAGAAACACAGCATGGATATATAATTCTTTGCAAATGTAGGTCAGCCATTAGCTACAGAGTTACATTTAAAGAAAGATGAGGTGTTGCAAACAAATGTTTCCTGGAATTTTTGAAAGATTTCTTGGATTTCTTTTGATTGTTTTTTGTACATATACATGTACCATGCCCTGACAAAACCATGTTCAGATTAAAAGTCGTGATAGGAATTTTTTTATGAGGTACCAATTGGGCTTTCCAGTATGGATTCACAATGTTACTCTTGGTTGTTTCCTTTTGTTAGGCCATAACAAGACAGGTTTACATCAATATTATATATATGCTAGGAGTCTGCATATGCATGGGGTTATGTTTAGATTTATGCCAGAGAGTCAAGAGTCTTCCTTTTTAACGTGGAAACACACAGAAGACAACAAGCTGGAAGAGAGAGGTCACATGTATACAAAGTCGGAAAAATTGGAAGGTAAAGATCCAGACGATAGATTTAAGGAAGATGGAGATTGCTGGGACAGGGACGATGCTTACCAGGTCGATACAGACAGAATGAGGACAGCTGAGCAGCCATATGACCAATATACCAGGAAGCCTCACCTTTAAACCTCAAGTTCCCTATCTGTTCTGTCCCTGGGAGTTGTAGGAAGTGTAAACCTGAGGATTTAGAATTATTCACATAAAGGGAGGGTGTAAAGTTTATGGGAAAAAAAGTCCAGAGTTGCTGCATCTAACTGCCTGTAACGTGTCATCACACTTCCACTGAACACAGAGATCCATCTAATCTTATCCTTGCGGTATGTTTTGCTCTAACTAGTCATAAGAATGTGCAGCACATAAACACTCTGCTAAATGTGTAAACCATCTCGTTGCAGACGGGACTGTAGACTGCAAGCATATCTGATTGGAGGAACAGCAAACACCAAGAGAAGTATTGAGAATATTAACAATACCCAGAAAGCATAAAAGATCGGGTCAGAAAACTTATGTAACCTGCTACAAACAGCCCCATCTTAATTTAGGTACTTGACCCAGGACCATATTAACCCAAATCTTAATATTGTTGTAAAATACTTCAGCCCTACTTGACTTTATTGTCAAAACCCTATGACGTTCTGAAAAGCAATGACAACGGACAAGAAACATTGCTGAGTGCTTTTAGAGTTGTAGAGAGATGGGTGAAGGACTGCTGCTCTTTCAGAAGACAATGTTTCCTCACAGGATTTGTTTAGACTTTGGCGCATAATATAATCTGTCTGCTGGCCACCTCTATCCAAGTCCTTTCATGAATATTTTTCCTTTGTTACTGAATGCTATATTTATTTTGTTAAATAGCTGTATGCAGGTCACATATTTCATTTTGTGGTGTTACAAATGGGAAGGTCATTGTTACAAGCCACAACCTGCCACGGTCTTCAGAGTAACACCTCTAGACTTTAATGTAAATATACAAAAATATCATCAGCAAAGACACGTTTTCAATTCAATTCAGTTTCAATTCAATTTATTTATATAGCGCCAATTCACAACACATGTCGTCTCAAGGCACTTCACAAAACTCAGGTACATACATTCAAATTAATCCTAATCATTGAACAGTGCAGTCAGATTCAGTTATTTATTCAAATTGGATAAAAAGTTTTTCTATCTAAGGAAACCCAGCAGATTGCATCGAGTCAGAGACTTGTAGCAGTCACTCCTCCCGGATGAGCATGTAGAGACAGTGGACAGTCACTGGCGTTGACTTTGCAGCAATCCCTCATACTGAGCATGCATGTAGCGACAGTGGAGAGGAAAAACTCCCTTTTAACAGGAAGAAACCTCCAGCAGAACCAGGCTCAGTGTGAGCGGCCATCTGCCATGACCGACTGGGGGTTAGAGAGAACAGAGCTGAGACACAAAGAGAACAAATAAGCACTGATCCAGGAATACTTTCTATGGGAAGGAAAAGTAAATGTTAATGGATGTAGCTCCTTTAGTCGTTTCACCTAGAAAGAAAGAACAGATAAACTCTGAGCCAGTTTTCAAGGTTAGAGTCTGAAAGAGAGCACATAAAGTTAGTTACAGCAAAAGCTCAGTAAATTGTCATGTCTAGGAGAGAGAAAGGGTTAAACACTGAAAGACAGGGCCATGTGGATCATCGGTAGAGGGTGAGTATTAAGTTGTTGCCAGCAGAAGCTTGGACGATGCCCCTCTCCAGAAAGGTGAGAAACAGGGTCAGGCCAGGTGTAGCTTCTAGGAAGAGAAAAGAGAGAGAACAAAGTTAAAAGCTGAAATAACAGCAAATAATGCAAAATTGTAGAGTAGTGTGAGAATGTAGCGAAGAGGGTGAAAGTGGTCATTATGTCCTCCAGCAGTCTAAGCCTATAGCAGCATAACTACAGAGATAGCTCAGGATAACTTAAGCCACTCTAACTATAAGGTTTATCAACAAGGAAGGTTTTAAGCCAAGCCTTAAAAGTAGACAGTTTGTCCATCTAGAGCCCACTGATGGCCATTGTTATACTAAAAACCACAACGATTGGGATACTTCTCTCTTTCAGATTGATTATAACTTTTGGAAAAGAGAGGGGTTCATTTCCAACAACAGACCTCGAAGACAGCCTATAAAATGAGAAAAAAAGTGGACCCAGAATAAACCTTAGCGGGTCATAGTATAGTATAATTTGTAAGTGGTGAGTACAACTTGTGTACTAAGCATAATTTGTGAAGTATACGTTGAGTTGGGACTGAGCTATTCTGCTAATACCGACAACACGTTCGAATTGTGACAACAGGATGTCATGAGCCATAGTATCAAAGGCTTAGAAATGTCCAAAGGCAATAGTGCAACAAAAACCCTTTATAGTACTATTTTGTTTTAAAAAAAAACCTTTAACAGGTTAAAAATTTGTATAGTTTTTAACCTGCTAGTTTAAAAATATATATATGCAATGCATGGCTCCAGGTCAGTTTGCCCCTCAACAATTCGTACCCCCTTTTTAGTCATTGCGTACTTGTATATTTTTAATAGTAGTAAAGTATTTCCACAAATTCTAGAGTAATTCCTAAAAATTCGCAAATTTCACATATAATTAAACATAATATTATCAGACAACTTTGCATTATGCTCTTCTTCCTGTTGTTTGGATTCTGATCCCTGTTTTGCCAGCTGATCCTAATGAAATGTGATTACTCTAGATCCCAATTTGAAACTGACACATGGTCAGTCCAAAATGTCCTGCAGTGGATGTCATGATTTTGTACTCCAAAAGTCGGACTGAAATCAACAAAAACTGCTAAAAGTACGACATGGTGAAATAAGATTACACAATTTTAACTAAATTTTACATCGTTTAAAAGCACTAACCCACACAACTTAAACTGACTAACCATTTCAAGTCAATAGCAGGAGAAAAGGTATTATTTTTATTTACTTGAACATATTTTTGACAGATTCTTTCAGAGGACTCACGTGGTAATCAAGCAGTAACATATTGGATGTGCGGCTGATGGACGGACGGACGGACGGACGGATGGATGGATGAAACTAAGAAACTGCCCATTTCCATTACATGCAGTAGTCATACACTGAAACATTCCTTCAGCCAGATCAATCTGTTCTTATCTGAGTAAACTGGATATGACCTTATGCAGCTATCCAGCTATATTTCAGTGTCCAATTTTAACCTCACTGGCTATAAGTCACTTTTATCATGTACATCAGGGTAACATTCTTTGAAGCTGGGACTTCAGAGCACTTGCCCCAATTAGTCTTTTAAACTAATGCATAAATGGGATTTCCCCCTTATTGAGGTAAAAATCTTTGAAAGTGATTTGATTTTCTTGATCAGTGATCAAGTTAACTGGTTTCCCTTTTTAGAGAAGGTTTCATTTAAATTTCTGGAAATTGAGTAAAGCCATCTCACAAGTAAATTACACTCATTGGCTTGACATTAGTAGAGGTGAAAAACAAATGTAATACATCACATACTAACCCAGCCACTTTTGGGAGTGTAACGGGAACATCTGTTGAAATAATACCGTTGATCCACCAAGACTGCCCTGTTCTCTGGCTGAACAAAGCTTGGGAATATGAAAGGAGTTTGGTCACATTTTCTCAGGCACCTTTCTGTCAGCACCACTGTGGCAAAGATACATGCATCTTCAAAGCCCAACACTAGCACACAATAATAAATATATCCATTAATATATGTTCAAAGTTCAGTGTCTGGGATCATTCTTTTCAGAATGGGTTTGCACTGTTCTTAATCTTTGACCTTTTACTTCCTGGCACAGCCAGCACAATCAGTTTGAAAGTTACACATTTTCTTAGATTGTCTGAAGGATTTACAGCAGCAAACTGGAGATACAGAGCCTTGCTAAAATATCCACACCTCTTGAACATGTTCACATTTGGTCAGGTTGCAACCAGAAACCTCTGTACATTTTATGTGGATTGCATAATTGTGAAGTAGAAGGATAATTACAGTTTTGTTAATTTTTAAAAAACAAAAATCTGGCATGCACTTATATTTAGTCCCATTTACTCTGATACTCTGATACCTCCCACTCCAATGCAAACAGCTGCTTTCAGAAATGTGGTCCACCCAAGACAGGAACATTAGTGATCAAACAGCTTCATAAAGACCAAGGAACAGAACAGACAGGCCAAGGAAAAAGCTTAAAGCAAGATTTCAAGTAAAAATAATTTCCCAAGCTTTAAACATGTCACATATTGGTGTTCAGTCCATCATCTGAAAAGGAAGGATCACAACTTCAAACCTAACAAGACAATATTGTTCACCTAAACGGACAGGCCAGGCAAGGAGAGCATTAATCACAGAAGTAGCCACAAGGCCCTTGGTAACCCTGGAGGAGCTGCACATATCCACAGCTCAGGTAAGATAATCTGTCAACAGGACAATTATTGCATCATGGAAAATAAGCAACAAAAACCACTGTTGAAAGACAGCAATAAGCAGTCCTCTTTAACGTTCACTATTCATGGCCAACATGTGGAAGAAGGGGCTCTGGTCAGACGAGACCAAAATTCTAAATTTTGGTCCACATTCAAAAGGCTACGTGAAACATGAAATGACCACTGCACCCTAAACACAACATCCTCTTGCTGACACTAAAGGCTGGTTCACACGGCAAGATTTTAAAATTGCTGGTTCATTTTCAAAACCTGAGAGACCCCACACATGACAATAAAAAATCATACATATAACAGGTTTTGTCCTACAGTTTGTGGTGTCCAGCAACACAGCAAACACAAACAGATTTCACTCATGAACATTCTGATGTCAGACGGGAAATCTCACAAACCCTCTAGAGATCAAACGTGAGTTCATGGTAATTCCCCTCTGTGTTTCCGCACCTCGCTTTCTAAATGGCTACACGTCATTTGTCCTTGGGGAACACCTGACACGATAGGATATCGGGCCAAGACAATGCAACATGTTAAATTTCCTCGATTTGAGGTCGGTCCCGACGTCCTTCCGAGCAGACTAGATCACTCTTACCACACCACACATTGCAGGAATATCTCATAAGATTATCTTAAGAACCATCACAATTATCAGGGCATTTCGGAAGGGGAAGATTGGGTCATAAATCGGCATAGAAATCCTGCTCTGTGAACCATTAGAAGTGGCAGTATCAGGCTGTGGGAATCCATTTCCTTTTTCCCGTTCCTGCTAAAGAAAAGCATCCCCACAGCATGTAACTGCCACCACCATGTGTCCCGAGGTTATCCTTTTTCATCTTTCCTGTTCCTACTGAAGAACAGCATACAGTGGACACACTTCAGATTAGAGTTGATGGAAAGATGGATGGAGCAGAAATCCTGAAAGAAAAACCTGTTAGAGTCTGCTAAAAAATTTGAGGTTTGAGGTTCAAAAAATTTGAGGTTCATCTTCCAGCAGGAAAATGACCATAAACATACACACAGAGCTACAATGGAATCGTTTAAATCAAAACATATTTATGTTTTACAAAGACCCAGTCAACATCCAGACTTATGCCAGAGAGTCAAGAGTCTTCCTTCTTAATGTGGAAACAAACAAAAGAAAACAAGCTGGAAGAGAGAGTTCACATGTATACAGAGTTGGAAAAAATGGAAGGTAAAGATCCAGATGATAGGACAGCAAAAATGTCACTCTGTCAGATTTTGTACAGACATACCTCAGGTTTGAGTCAGGGCTGAATACAACTGCATGCTGTAGTTTTTAGATTTTATTCAATAAAAAAATAAAAGTCATGTGGGAAACTCACTAGGAAAAATGTACTTTGTGTTTGCCTATCACATTAAAAATGTAAATAAACCAAACTGACAGCTGTTTGTACCGTACTCCATGCGCTTCCTATTAGCTCCACTTAAAATGTATTGAAAACCCAACTCTCCATTTTGTTTTCTTTCTGTTTTAAAAGTGGATCACCATGCAACTGCCTCACAAATTGCTGCAGGACACGCAGGTGAGCGCGCAGCTGGTACTTCTCTCTCTTTCAGTGCCAAAGGGAAGCCATTACTAATTTCATGAAGTTACAGTTCTCCTTCCGTGCGTTCTCATTCGGCTCCAAGGTCGGCTCCTTCATTTGAGGCCTCTGCAACAGCAGCAGGAAGGCATTCAGCAAAGGGCCCACAACGCCCACTCAGGCGCGCCATTACGCAAAGCGGGCATGCACTGCAGTGGTAAACTTGGGGAAACTCTGATTAATAAATTGTTTAACTTTCACTAAATTTAAGCGGTTTTTGTGGTTCTTTGAGTGCGTCATGTTGCACTTGCTCCAAAACAGTAAATTCCCCAGAGAAAGATCGGTCTCAGAGCCCGTTTACACTTTCTATGAGGGACTCTTTGCATTTACCAACAATTATGCACGCATGCAGTCGGAGCGGGTTATGCGCAAGGCAGCGGCGGTGGAGAGGAGGGTGAGGAGGGGAGAAATAACCACATTGAAGACATAGCCTGCCTTTGTTTTGGGAGTCATCTGTTACATATCAGCTTTCACACCTACAAACCGCGCGCAGGGTCCACAATTGACGCTTGGGGAACCGAACGGCGCATGCTGGACCATATTCGCGCGCACACAGCCAAATTCACTCCCTGCAGCAACAACCAGCACCCGCCTTATGACTGCTATGGCTTCTAAAAACAAATGGAGTCCCTGACATTCATGTGCATGTGTGTGTGTGTGTGTGTATGTGTGTGTGTGTGTGTGTCCGCCTAAGTATTTGTGTTTGGAAATACCCATCCCTTTTGTCTACGCACAGCCAGAGAGGCGAGTAAAATGAGTGCGTCCATGCTGTCTTGCCTTGAGGCAGCGCACAATGCGCGTCTCACATTATACTCTCTATAGTCTTCCTACCAGAATTCAAGAATAACCTGTATGAATTCGTGTTTTTGGGAATATCTCTAGGAAAACACATAGAAAGAAAATTAAAAAATGATATTAGAGCCAAATCTAAACTCTAAGAAACTTTTTCAGCATGAAATCTCCAAACCTGATTGAACCCAGCTGACATTTTAAAAAGCGCTTCTTCGGAAACTTTTCAGAGTTCTGGCATAATTAGGTTTATATTCTCTGTTTCCATTGGGTCAAGTTCCCAAATTTGCGCACAGAAAAAGCACCACAATAAAAAATGCTCCTACCGTAATAAAGGTAACCATAGCATCGGCGGGTTAGTATCCAACAGAGTCGACATGAATGTGATTAATTCTCATACAGAAGCTTTCGGCGAAAACTTCCTACTTTCTGAGGACTCCCGCCTGTCAATGCGCCACACTGGATCTGTGCGGGAGAGGAGAAGATTAGGGTGTGCGCAACTCTCTCTCTCTCTCTCTCTCTCTCTCTTTTTTAAAAGACAGATGGCTTCTAGCACAAGAAAGTCGTGCTTGCATGCAGCTCTGGCCGTTGTATCACTAGAAAGCCTGCTGACATGCATTAGGACACCGAATTATAAACGTGTTTGAAGTGAGGAAGTGCGTGTCGGAGTCACGCACGCACGCACGCACTCACGCAACCTTTTTGATTCTCAAAGGTAAAAAGTTAAAAAATTTTGTAACAAAATGCAATAAAAACACCTATCATTACTAATCTCTGACATAGCTGATACCTACAGAGGCGAGCCAAGATTGTTGGAGGTCATAAGCAGTAATTCCTCTGTGGGCCCACCCACAGTGGCTTGCAAAAGTATTCACACCCCAATACAAAGTAGTGCAACCACACTTTTCAGATTTCTATTAATAAAAAACTTCTAAGCTATACGTTATTTTCAGTCCATTTAACAATCCTGCACTATTTTGTATTTGTCCGTCACAAAGAATCCTAATAAATATTGTGGTTTTAACATGACAAAATGTAAATAAATTAATATTTTTGATTATTGCTGAATATCAAAGGTAACAGGATGGACGCTTTGACAAACGATGGTGTTGGAAATCTCAAATTTCCTGATCAGTGACTAATCTGCCGCATGAGACTAGGGTTTGCGTTTCTTCCTCCTTTATTAAGTATATGTACAATATTACATGTAGTGTTATGCATTAGCATCACTAATGCATGTCCTGTGTCGTGCATTAGTATTACTAATGCATGACACAGGACTTTAGGCAATCATGTTGCATAGTTGCGTAGTTATACCTGATAATAATCAACTTGTTTTTGTAAAATGAACACGACTCAACATCTTTTTCTTTTTAAACTGTTTAATAAAAATAATAACTGGACAACACAAATACAGACTTTACAACAGCCCTTTTTCTTTATACTTTAATGATCTGAGCAGTTTTGGGGTAGGTAGGTGATGTCCTTGTTCACTCTTCAGTTTTATTTATATGGCGCCAATTCACAACACATCTGCAACTAACATCTGTTAGTTGCAGTTTGCAGTTACTATCACTAGGTGTCACTGTCTCCTATACATTGAGCCTTTAAATGACGATCCAGAGTGTTTTAAACTTTAACTACAAGACATTTCTGTACATCTGCTTACTTACAAAGAGTCGTTTTTATTCTATACACTTTGTTTCTTACCCTTTAAGTCTGAGAATTATTACCACTCTACTTATCTTTCCCTCAGCCTCTTGTGTGGTATGACTAAGCATTAGTCATACATCACAAGAAGTCCCTTAATTCAGCCTTTTGTCCAAAGCATTGTAAATGTTTTATCATTACAGGGATAACACACATCTTAAGCTAGCAGGTTCTGGAGGCTCCCCGCATGGCAGGAAAACTGCGTTAAATATGTAACAAGAAGAGAAGGTTTAGATGGAGGGGGGGTGGGAGAAGCTCAGAGAGGAGATATAAACATCAGACGATAGAGGCTAAGTTAACAAAGAAGAGGAATGAATGATGGAATAAAGGGAAGGAAGAACATATTGCAAAGTGAATTTAAGGGAAGATTAATCTTAATAGTGCAACAAATTCTATTAGGCCTCTAAAAATGAAACTGAAAACTTCCATCTCCCAATCTAAGCAATCAATAATATTCATTCATCAAAAGCAAAGTCACACTCTGGTACACTATTTCAAAAAGTTGATTAATGTGACTGTGGACAAACCAGGTCCCCCAATCAATCCATAACTGAACATGAGAGGGATTAGCTTTGACACCAACAATCCACTGCCAATCTGCCGAATTTTTAGGGACAGCTACAACATATGTGGTCCAAGTTAAAAGGATGAGAATGGATTGAAGAACAGTCAGAAAGACGGAAGAACAAATGAATGGTTGAGAGATCTATGGTTGATGTACTCTTTTAGGTCTTTCTTTACCTGGTGAGGACAACTTGTCGTGTTTTAAGGATCTGAGACTCTGGAGCAGGCAACGATCATTCACACAGAGGTGACAGTTTGAAAAGGGTTTATTGTGTAATATGTACAAAGATAAGGACATACACCAGCCTGCACACAGTTCTGTGGATATGAAACAAGGAACAATTTGTAGTGTTTCACCAGCTTGAACTCTTTAAATTTGCTGCTCTGCTATTTTCCTCAAATACGAAACACTGTTAGTTAATAAATAACGAATTATACTACAATAATATATATAATTGCTAATATGCTGAGTAAATACTGTAATTAATTGTAGTTGGAGTTTGAAACAGTGCCAAGATTAGGGTTAAGGTTTGGCCTATACCTACAATAAACTGGGACATATTAACTCATATAACAGACAGTACAGTAATGTTAGGATTACTCCCTAAAATAAACTTTTTAATGAAACAAGGTTGTTTTAGTTCATTTGAAATAAAAAATAATGTATAGTCAATACTTGGACACAAAATGTGCTACATTTAGGTCTGAGGTACTGGTGGTAAATGGGTGAATATGTTTACTCCATGGTTATAAAGTAGGATCTGCTGTCTTTACTGATTCTCCCTTAATTTTACCTTCTACTTTTTGTTTTAGCTTTCTGTTTTTATTTTCAAATCCTAGTTAAATCTCTCCATTCCCAAATATAACTTATGGCCCTTTTCCGTTAGTACCTACTCTCCTTGACTGGGGTCGGGTCGTGTAAGCTCTACAAAGTTCTTTCGCTTTCCATTACAATTAAGGACCATCTCAGTGTGGGCTTGCTCATCAATAAATAGTCCTAAAAAGTAACCTGACGTGATTTGTATGTGACACAAACACAACAACAGCCTTGACAGCTGCTCAGTCTATGGCTGTTGTCAGCCTCAGAGTGAAAGAAGAGAACCAGAGAAGGCTGCTGGTGGCAAGGAGAGGCTGTCGGGATAAATACAAGAGAGAGAGAGGGAAGCCATGGAGCGGCATCAAACTGAAGCTAGAGGACGTGTGAGGGTAAGCTAACGTTCCACATAACCGTTACTAATGGAAAGCCTTAAAAGCGAGTAGAGCCATGCCACACCGCGCTAAGTGGGTACCAGTGGAAAAGGGCATTTTATTGACCCAGATGAATTAATGAGATGATGTGTGGAATTGCAGCCCACGGAGTGAAATATGATGCCCTGTTGGATAACCCAGATGTCCCTACACAAGAGAACTGAGCTTTTTCTGGAAAACTGAAAGCTGGTAGGATCCCAAGCAACATCCTACATTACAGGAACCAAAAATGTTGTTTGCACAGAAAATTCTACGTCACATACAGTGCTGTGAAAGGTTTTCCCCCTTACAGATCTCAAATAGAAGTTTTCAAATGATGACTGTATTTATTAAGTAGAAAAGGCAATCATAAGCCAACCTGTTCAATAACAGATGAGAAACAGTCATTGACATCAGTTTAGAAAGGGTTAAGAGGCATTTCTAAGGCTTTGGGACTCCAGCGAACCACAGTTAAGAGCCTTTATTCATAAATGAAGGAAATATGGAACAGTACTGAACTTTCCCTGGGGAACTACCATAATTACTCCAAAAGTGCATTGATGAGTCATGAAGCATGTTACAAAAGAGCCCAGAACAACATCTAAAGCTCTGCATGCTTCACTAGCAGCAGCTAAGGTCAGTGTTGGGCACAAATGGCATCCATAGGAGAGTTCCAAGGTAAACACCACTGCTGAACAAAGAGAACACAAAGGCCTGTTTAACATTACCAAAACAAAACCTTTTAATATCCACAAGGAAAATAGTCTTCAGACTTATGGAACAAAAGTAGAACTTTTTTGAATGTGAGATTCCTTTGCATCTGGATCAAAACCAACACATTCAGAACATCCAACAGTCAGAAAAACAACAGAGAGTCAAACAAGGTGGTGATAATGTGATGGTCTAGGCCTGATTTTCTGCTTCCAGATGGCTTGCTGTAATTGATGGAACCAAGAATTTTGCTTTCTAGCAGAAAATCCTGAAGCACAATGTCAGACAATCAACTCATCAACCTTTTTTCTTTCGTAAAAATTTCCAGCTATAACAAACAATGTTTCTGTTGAACATATCAAGTACTGGAGATGTCAGTGTATTCGTTATCACATTCTTTCAAACGTGCTGTGGTTTGCTGTATAGGAAAATAACTAGCATACGATAGACATACGTCTATTAAAAAATAATAAACACAAGAAATATGACCCCAAGGGTCACATGACATCGTAAAAGCTAAAGGAGGATTTCAAGACAGAAATAAAGACGCAGGAGAAAACAGGGAGGCTGAAATAGAGGGTGTGGAAGGTTATGTCTCTGTGCTCTGCTGCCTCCCAGACATGTAGACAAATATACAGCGGAAGTAGGGAGCTGTGTGGTATATATGTGTACCATTGAACACGCTACCTATGGCTCTGACAGAGTGGAACATGTTTAACATTTCAGAGCAAACACAGACCTCCCATTGAGGGGATGTGTTTGTGTTGACACGAGCTCATAATGGACTACTGGGCTTTAAGAACTAAAAGGAGGACCATCAGTCTATGTCTGACAGTATGTGCGTGCAATTATTTTTCCTTTCAGGATATCCTAAGTCCTTTCTAAAAATCTTACAGTTGGATTTCCATAATAGAACAAATACATTAATGAACTTAGCACATACTTAGTAGCACCCCTGCTTTTGAGACTTTGTATAAACCGTTTAGCCAATGTAGGTCTTCTTCTATAATATTTTATAAGGATGGAGGTTATCTTTGACAATTGCTATTTGCACAATCTCCTTAAATCCACTCTTAATTTCTCTTCTCATCAGGTTATCTAAGTGAATCAGGTCCGGGGACTGAGATGGCTATGGAAGAAAGTAGATTTGTCTGGTGAACCACGCTCTGTTGATTTGCCCATATTGGTTCATTATCCTTCTCAAAGACCAATAGATGACCCAGTTTCAGGTTTCTGACAAAGTCTCCAACTTTTATCACAATCTCTTTTCTGCCCTTTCAACTCAGACTGGCACAGCACTTGTGGTGGGAGGAGATTTCAACTTGACTGAACACAGGGTTAAACAGGCTCAGCAGATCATCTGTGCTTCCTAACTTTAATACACTAAAGCAGTATATGGAAGATTTTGGACTGTGTGATGCCGGGCGCTCGTCACCCATCAGATAAGAAATTAACTTTTTTCTCACCTGATCGACTATAGGCTTCTTTCTAAACAGCAACTCTGTTATGAAGGATGTACAGTATGTAAGGCACAAATTCATCCAGTAACTATGATGGTGATGGAAAAAACAGTAACACCACCTGTAAAACCTTGGAGGTTTAACACATCATTACTTAAAGAAGAAGATTTTTCCAGATTCTCTGAGAGTGGCCGAAGTTTTTTAAAATAAATGATCAACCTAATATCTCTTCTGGTGTCTTCTGAGAGGCAGCGAACGTTGTTATGTATGGCAAAATAATGTATTATCATCATATAAGAATAAACAAGAAAAAGCTACTGAATTGGAACTAGAACAGAAACAACTTATGCTACATCCCAAGAACAAAATCTGTTAAATGAAATAAGAAAACTAAAGGAAAAATAAATAGAATAGAATGCAGTCACTGGCTTATTTACATTTAGCTGCTAGTCCTGAAGTTAGCACCTGTTTTGGAGCTTTCTGAACTAAAGAGTTATTTTAGATTTTTAATGCGTTTAGACTGCATTTGATCATCTGTCGTTGAACATCCATCATCCATCCATCCATCTCCTACACCAGCTTATACCATCTACTTGTTTGAAATACCAAAAAACTGAGATTTATAGTTTTTCCAAAATATTGTTAAAACCTTGTCACCTTAAGTGATTTTAGTTGTTCACTGTTGGCTGTACACAGAACAGGCTTAGATCACAAACACTTACGGAATCCCACTCTCCTTTTATTTTATTACTTAATTTGTCAGTTAGTATTGAGTGTGACATTGTTTCTGATACTTCTCAAAGGGTAATGGTAAAAGCACCAGAGCCTCCTTGTATCCCGTCTCCTGCCGAGTGCTGCTTTCTTTCAATCACGACTATAGTCGTTTCCTGAATTTGGCCGAGTGCTTTTAGTTGTGAAATGTAATCAAACCTCAGTGAAGGAGGGGGTTATTGGCCAGCATTGCGCTGTGCAACAGCTTTCCTTTCCTAAGCAAAACCCTTTATCAATGTCTTCCCCTTGTTGTAGTTCTTGTTCATCGGCCATCCTATCTATCCATCACAAATGGCTTTGTTTTAACTCTGCTAATAGGCTGCAGATGCTGATCCACATGGATCATCTACCATAGCTCAGTAAACACAAATATTTTCCACAGCACCTACACGACTGCATCACCCAGACTGGCCAGAGAACAAACAGACGCAACATAATAACAGCACTGAAACTGCAGGGAAGCAAAAAGCCAGTTGGGTACACCTAAACCAAACACACAGGCTTTTAGTAAAGCCATAGAAAATGTTACCACAAGAGCTAATCAGAATGAAATATCTAACTGTTGAAAATCTTTAATTTTTGGTGAGCTAAGTTTATTTTCATGTTTTTCATTCCCAGACTACTGCTTGTTACTTACAATACGAAAGCTTCTTGGACAAAGGAGCATTACTAGAATTTTTTTATTATTATTATTTGCTCTGCTTCACTAAGGCTGTAAATAATATTTAACTGGTGGGTTTAATAATGTTTATAAATATTATTATAAATTAGGCTTACAGTAACATGTGATCCAGTTCCATTAGAATGTCATCAAGTCATTTTCTAACACGTAATAGAGACACAACACATTACTGACATGCTTAGTTATTTCTTTGCTATTTCTATAAAATAAATGTCATTGAAGCCTGTTCTTTATTTAAAAACGTTCACCTTGACAAAATCTTTAATTCTAGCAACCCCAGAGCATGATGGTGCCACCATTACATTTTACTGGGGATACGGCATTCTTTTGATGATGTTTCTGTGCCAAATGTACATTTTGAAATTGCTGCAAAAGTTAAGTTTAATCAGGACATAACTTATTCTTCCACATGGTTTGGGGAGATTTAAGTCAGACGTGGATATTTTCTTTGAAGAAAAAATGGTTTCTGCCTTTCAACCCTATTTCTGAGTCCAACAAGTACTGAACAGAAATTCCTGCAGCTCCTTCCGTGTCCCGGCTCCTTGCAGCCTCCTCAACCAGGTTTACTATCGTCTGTCATCAGTGTAGAAATTTCCAGTTTTAACAATACCACCGTTGCTCAACATTTTCTTAATTCATTGATGGCTGTCAATTGATGGCAGATGTGTGCCAAGGATAAATGAAACAAAAATAGCTATTGACAAACACTGATCTATATTTACAGTCAAACAAATCATAAGCCAGTTAAAAAAAACTGGGTTTTTGATATAGAATGCAGCAGAAGTAATAATGTTTATTTTCCACCACCAATAGTGAATAGGATGGTAATGGGGGTCAATCAAATCTTCACAGCTCACTTTTAGAGAACTGAAACAAAGAACAGCATCTTGGGATCACCATGTCTCCACAACAAGCATTAGACACTATGCCTACAAGATGCTTGGGAGACATCCCCTTCATTGCAAACGTATACTATAAATTGCTTTAATTGGGACTGTGTGGTTTGGTCAGATGAAGCTACAATTGAGCTTTTTGGCAACAAATACACTAGGTAAGCTTGGCATTAAAAAATGGATGTATGTATGGAAAAGCACCTCATTTTAAGGTATGGTGGAAAATTGTAATGCTGTGGGGCTGTTGTCTTCCAAAGGAACCTTCATAGGGCACAGGGCATCATGGCTCTTTGAAATATCAGGAGGTAGAGATATAGAAGAGAGAAATGTGGTGTTTATTATTATTATTATTATTATTATTGTAAATTAAGCTTCCTCTAACATGTAATCCAATTTCATCTTAAAGTAAAACAGTGAGATCTGAAAGCCACTCTTACTTAGCAATAAAACCCCCTAAAATGATTGGCACAAGTGAACACATCTCCAACATTTGCTTTGGAGCATGGCATTATGCTCACCTAAAAGCCGTTGGCTGCCACCACCACTGACACAGCATACATAAAAAGAGATATGTTCTTTGTTGTACTAATAGAGTTAAAAGGTTTTTCTGACTCTAATGCATTAACACAGCAGAAGCAGTCAGGTAAGGTTAAGGAAAAATGTTTTTATAGAAATTGAAGAGAATGATACCTTTGATCTGTTTCCAGCGGTCTGTGTTGCAGTCAAGGATTTCATTAGGATGCGAGAACATCACTTCTTAAGTTAAGGTTGAATGCAGTTTGGATTTTTAGACATAATCTTATCTGTAGCAAGTTGGTTCCTGGCATATAGAGTAGGCTGAGGATCCCAGGGTGCCTGAATGTGGTGGTGAAGTGATAGGGGACATTGAGTATTTGTCTCTTTTACAGGTAGGCTCACCTGGGCCACATGGTAGGGCGGTTGTTAGCACCATTGTCTAGCAGCAAGTCATCCAGAGCTTTTCTGCACAGAGTTTGCTTGTTCTCACCAGGCAGAGGTAGAGCACTGCCTGGTTTCTGAAATCAATCAGAAGAAGATACCTAAACTTTTCAAGCATTTGTCATGGTACAAAGTACCATATCCACTAAGATAGAGATTGTCTTTCTCTCTCATATCTAATAAAATGATGCAAACATCAATCTCTATCTGCTAAAAACTTGTTTCTGTTTTAAATGTGAGAACAAACTAAAAATAAAGTGCTTTGATTTGAATGACAATTTTCAACTGATAATGAAAGGCACAATAAAATGTAATCGTTATGTTTTAACATTACTGTGTCATATCTTTTACTTATCCTTAAGGATTACGCCAAGCTTCGTCTATTGTTGCCTTGTCGCTTGCAACAGGTTATTAAGTACATTTGTGTGGCTGGGATCCTTGAAGCTGAGTGGGAGGACAGAGGGAGATAATGTAAAGCAGAAGAAAACGTAGAAGAGCATAAATAGGCTAGTAAGTTTGTTTGGCGAGGAGTTACGATGCATGCACAAAAGAGTCGGAGAAAGTGAAAAAATACATGATGATGGATTGTAGAGAACAATCAGGATGACAGGAACGGAGAAACAGGTGAGGCAAGGACAGAGAAAGGAGCAGCAGATCAACTTTTACGGCTATCTGGGTCAGATTTCAACCCGCTTTTAAAGTTCTTTGCTCTGTGTTTTATGTCACTCTCTCTCTCTAACATGTCCATAAAACTACAAAATAGTCACAAAAAACCCTAGTCACTGAGAACAAGTAGAAACCTTGGAGTGCTACAAATCTGTAGAAAGGAGCGCCCTCCTTCACTTTAAATTTCTTGGAATAAGATTAAACACACAATGAACAATTAAAGGAACAAAACTGGTAATTAAAACCAATTTTGAAAAACAAGGAACCGTGGGAGGTTCGCCAATAAACAGTGAGCAGCACTTCCCTTGGGGCTTCTCCGTTCCTCAGCCCTGTTGTTGGCTCAGTTTCACATTTACACTTTTCCAATGCACGCCTAATGGCCAAACAGCTTTCACTTCTCAGTTGCAGCCTTCCTTTTGCTTACACCCATCTGCCTTAACTTACATTCCATCAGATGTATTATGGCTCTACCTTGCCTTCAATTAACTGCTCAAGAGATCTGACGTTAAATTCATCAGTTTTTTTAAGTTTATGAAAGCTTTTAGGTAGACATTGAAAAAAAATCTATAAAAATACAGATTTGAGCTTGCACAGAGCAACATACGTAATTAAAGCATAGAGAAAACCATTCCCTGAGGACTCCCTCACATGTTCACCTCAAAGCGTTTTTTCATTTCCCTGGAGGTTTTTTTGTTGACAGCATAATGCTTTCCGATGGTATAAATTTTATGTCAACAAGCATTGTTAAAGCAAAAATAAATAGCACTTTTTGGGCTGTTTTTATTTTTTTGAAGACCAAATAAATATTTGTAGTTTTCTTTGCTAAAATAAGTATTAATTGCATTTTTGATGGAATTATTTTCCATTATCAAATTAAACAGGCATTTATACAATCATTTAAAAATACAGGTCTTTTTACTGAATTTTGGGATTTTTGAACTTCCATAGGGCAACTCTTTCAAAGTTATGACAGTTTGTGTAACATCCATCTATTGTCTATACCCGCTTATCCTTGCAGAGTCGTGGGGGGCTTGTGCCTATGTCCAGCAGTCTACAGCGAGAAGGGCAGTACACCTTGGACAGGTCGTCAGTCCATCGCAGGGCAACAAGGACTCATACCAAGGGACAATTTGGAGAGACCAATTAACCTAACAGTCATGTTTTGGATTGTGGGAAAAAAAAAAGAGTAGCCAGAAAGAATCCAAGTATGCACATGGGGAACATGAAAACTACATGCATAAAGACCTTATGCCAGGGCTCAAACAGAGGACTTTCTTGTTTGCAAGGCAACAGTGCTACCAACGTTGCCACTGTGCAGGCAGTCCGGTTTGTTAATATTAAGTAGAATTGCAAGTCAGAAACAAACAGAACAACACTTTTTATATATTACATATTTTATATATTAAGTTACTCCTATTTATAAGATTACCTGGGGAAATTCAAAAAACAGCTTTATTTTTGCGCCTTTTACCTTTATTGCAACTGGTTCAAGAACAGGAACTGCAAACCTCCATCAGAACCTTTTTAGTGTAAGAGATGTGAGCAAGTTTTGTGTCTGAAATCATTATCTGCCACTCTTTACCTGTCAGCTTTTCTTCCATATTTACATATACACTAGGACCTGTACACTATAGGGCCTCTGTTGTAAGGGCAAGCGCAATAGCATGGATCACTTCCCTAAAGCGTGAGATTGTGTAGGAGGACAGAAAGGGCAGGAAAGGCAGGGGAAGACAGGTAAAGGCAGAGGGACGTAAAAGGACAGGGAGTAATTCAAAGCCGCAGCTTTAGTTTACCAGTCGTGGCAGCCAGACAGCAGGAGAGCTGCTGCATTAGATCACTCAGTCAGATAGGAGAAAAGGAGATGTGTTTTTTTTTTTATTTAATCTGCATTTGTGTGAGTGTACAAGAGCACTGGAGAGTTGTCGGGTTAGATTGCCCAGTGTGATAACCCAGCAGTTCCCATTTGGGAGTAGCAAGGTAACAGGTAACATTAGAATAAGTGGTCCTCGTGGAGTAAATAAAGCCCTCTCTTCGAGAAGGGGAAGTGGAGTTGGGAAGACAATTGGAACGTTTATAGAGCTGGGAGAGGGCTTCTAGTTACAGGGAGTCAGGCATCAAAGAGGTAACACATACTGAAGTGAAATATTTGCAGTTTAGATCTCTTTGGTTTTTTTTTTTTTGTTTGTTTTTATGTGTCCTGGTGCGACATTTCAGGCATGCCATATAGAGAAGCTGCCTACATGTTTCGCTCTGGACAAAGGACATCTGGAGATGGAATCCTAACTGTGTGATTGACTTTTTTTAATAAGTCTGGATCCTGATGACAGCCATCAAAGTAACAAGACCACACTGATTTAATAGTAACCTGTGTTTGTATGATTTTCAACCATTTGTGTGTGTGTGTGTGTGTGTTGGGGGGTTTGACTGGGTGTAAATGAGTGAGTTTGTCAATGGACGTATGCAGCGAGAACGAGATTAAAGCCCTGCGACACAAAGGTAGCAAATAGAAATTAATGTTGTCAAAGCCTTCCCTGCATATAATGAAACAATTGGAGCATTTATTGAGTGTTTGAATAGTCTTTTAAATTAATGAGCCTTCTTGTATTATTTCTTGTATACCGATTTTTAATATACCCAGGCTTGTCAAGTTGTATAATATGAGGGGTGGATTTAAAAGTGACATTGGGCGGTAGCCAGATGGAAGCATGGTATCTTTATCTGGCTTAAGGATAAGCCACAACCTTATTCTGTTGCTCATTTAATTTAGGAAGATTAGTTAAAAACTCATCCGTGTCATATTTGGAGGGATCGGCATTATTTCAGTATAGTTTTTTGTAAAGAATTCTAAAAATCGAATGCATTTCTTAGGGGCCATTCGTTGGTATACCATTACTGTCAGTTGTTACTATTGCTAGTTTTTCTTTATTCTTTTTCACCTGACTTGCAAGACATTTTCTAGATGTATTACTACTGTCGAAGTTCTCCAACTAAAATCTCTGTATTTGGAATTGTATTATTGCCTCTTGTGTTCTCTTAAGTTCTAGTTGTAGTTTTCTTATTTAATTTAACAGACTTTCCTCTTGAAGTGTAGCAGAATTTCTTTCTAAGTCTTTTATGTTCTGTTCTAGCTCCACTTCAGATGCTTTTTCTTTTATTTCCCTATATGATGAATAGGAAATTATTTTTGCCACACAACTTTTGCTGCCTTCCAGAGCACACTAGAAAATATATTAGGGTGATCATTTATTTTTCACAAATCGGTCCATTCTCTCTCAAAGAATCTGGTAAATCTTGTCCTGCAGTAATGCTGTTCAACCTCCAAAGATGTATAAGTGGTGTTAATGTTTTTTCCATGCCCATCATAGTTACTGGTGTGCAGACGCTTAATGTAGTATAAATGTGTGCCTCACATACCTCCTTTTTGACAGAGTTGCTGTTTAGAAAGACGTCTATACAAGAGTAAGAGTGGTGGACAGGTGGCTGATGAGGTGTTTAGATTTCAAAGGAATTGGTTTAGTTTATTTAGTTTATTCCAAACCCATTAAGAGTCAAAGGATTGTGACTCCTCCCATGTTTAAAAGGCTTTACAGGCTCAGTTGTGTTGGACAGAATCTTTCTAGTTCTCCTTTACACTAATTTCCAGGAAATCCCTGAAAAACTCCATAAGCTCCACTGGTGTGCTCATCAGCTGAAATTTGCCTCCTAGTTCAATCAAGAAAATCAACATACATGTACAAAGAACTATAGGCATTTATTTTAGGAAGCTGCTATAAACCACATTTACAGGATTTCCTGAGGCAATTCAGCTAGGATAGAAACAATACTGATGCATCCTGCGGAAATTTAAACTTACAGATGGTTGAACGATGTTACTGCTTTAGAAAAAAGTGTTGCCCAATTACACATAACACACACACACCAAAATAGTTACATTTTATTTAATTCAATTTTACAAAGATAACCTGAATAAATACAACATCCATAGAAAGCAAACTATTAATCTATGCCATCTTGTTCAAACATAACTTAATCATAAGTCAGCTGGTAGAGAGCTGTGGCTATGTGGCTTGGTATCTCAGCAGCAGGTGACTTCTTCTACCCACCCATGACATCTTGGTCCTTTACACCCCTAACCCTCCCTCAGTCCTAGAGGGGTCGCATGGACTCCGTGTGCGCTACTCGAGTTTTCCCCATCTCTTTCGTGGTTTTCCCACACGCCGGGCTGCAGGGAGCCCTCCACATCACATTTCCGACCATTGCCCTAGATTTTTGGTCCTGTGGGGGTCAGAGCAACCCCGCGGGCAGTTCTGGTGCCTCCCGTGACATCTGCCTTGCTCTGCACTAGCGCTTAGCCAGGACTGCGGGAGGGAAGGAGTCTAAATCTCATCATTAAGTGTTTTGTGAAAAGTGAAACTGATTACTTGGAAATACTCCACAAAACCCAACTTTAAAAAGACCACTCTAGGATACCCCACAAACATGATAATGATAGTTCTGACTAAAACTTTAAAGTGATTGAACACCTTTAAGCTTTCAGTTTACTTTAGACTGCTCGGTTCTGTATTATTAACTTTTGGAGAAAAATGTAATGTGGTGGAGTCAAAATTAAAAGCACAGGGTCCAACATGTCCAGTAAATGTAAAAAAGCTCAGTACAACACTGTAGATAGATTGCTGTTCAATGCAAACATGAACTATATATTGTACTGTTACAAGAAGGAGAGATCAGTTTGCTTTCACACGAACTAGTCTAATGAAGTTGCAAGCCACAGAGTGCTTGGTGAGAACAGGGGAAGCGTACAATAGAGAGGAAAAGGGTGTTGCCTGCAGAGAATTAAATGGGACTTTAGAGTGACAAAGCAGTAGGTAATCAACAGTGGAGGTAAATGTAGGCTGGAAGGGTGTAATATATGAGGACAAATGTTGTGTAGCCTTTGCCCTTTGGGACAGACGGGGAGGGATTTATCACCTATTCACCAACCTCACAATGTGTTTTATTTTCTACAGTAAGCTTTAATCATGCGCCACGTCTTACTGGCTCCCAGGTTGATGTCATAACCTGGGAAAAAATGAAATTTGTTTGTCGTTTTAGAAAAGCATTGTCACAAACTCACTTCTACAATAAACCAAGCCATTGAGATAAATGTGTCACACGTTTGGAAGAATGAAATGAGATGAAATAGCATGCCTGCTGTTAAGTTAGATTTTTTAAGGACCTGGTCCTGTTGCAAATGTACAGGTGCATATTACGAATTAGAAAAAGGCAGACCCAAGATTCAGCCAGACACAGAACTGAAAGATTAAAGTTTTTTCAGCCACAGGAAAACATCACATTAAACTCCACACAGCTTCCAGGAATCACTGAAGCAGAAAGAAGGATTAGTGACTTGTAGTTTCTCCAAATCTTGCAAGGATCAGAAAAGTCACTAACCTGTTCTTGTCTTGGGTTAAACTTGAAACCCAGAGGGGAAACCTCAGTGGGTAGAAGGCAGGGATCTCCACAGCGCAGGTGAGAGAGACAGTTGACTTTTGGCTGAATAATCCAAGGGCTAGGCTGATTCAATAATCCAGGGACAGAAACAGGGTCAATGATCGGAAAAAGAGACGTCAGGCAAGGGGCAGGCAGAGGCATAAATCAGATGCAGGAAACAGGGTCAAAACCAAAATCCAAACAGTCCGACAAGGGGCAGGCAGAGGCAAAAATCCAAGAGGCAAGGCAAGGTCAAAACAACGATCAATCAGGAAGGAACACTGGATATCTACTCACACGATGGCTTTCAAAAATCTGGCACCTCTGCTTGTCAGAGTCAGTATATATCAGGGAAGACACAGGTGCTTGGAATGCCACAGATTGCACTGCACTGCAGCAGTCACCAGGTGCATCTCATCTGCTGATTGCAGCCAGAGAGACAGAGTAGAGCAGATGTGCCAGAATCATAACAGTGCATCTCAATAAAACATGGAAATGATAATCTATTCCAGTAATTTAATAAAAAATATAAACTCATAGATTATATGTATTTACTACTAGCACAGTGAAACATTTATTTCTGTTCTTTTTGACAATTATAGTTTTCAGGCTATGGCTATCTTTGTTGCTTGTACACCTTTTTCTACAACCATTTTTCCTTCCACTTAACTTCCCATTAATATGCTCGGATACAGGACTCTCTGAACAGCTTCTTTAGCAGTTTACCCTTCTTGTGAAGAGTATTAATGACCTTCTGCTAACAGTCTTCCCCATGATTGTGTAGGTCATAACATTACATAACATTTCTTTATTAAAATTATGTTTTTAATTTGATCTAATATATTCTGTTAATTATCTGAGAAACAGTTTTGAGTTCTCATAAGCTGTAAGCCATAATCATCAAATTGAACACAAATAAATCTTTGAAATATATCACTGCATGTAATTAATTTCTATAATTAACTTTTACTTTTTTAATTGAATTACTTGATGAATTATGTTTTGTTGTATTTATGACTGTGAAAAATTGGGGAGAACAATTTATATGATTCAAGTTTTAAATTTTTTTTAGTTATTTTTTTTATTTTTTTAGGAAATGTTTTGGCTCTGAATTTACCAATAATCAAACTAAAACCAACTAAAGCAAAAATTTTGTGTCTATAAGGAGAATAAATGTCATGCAGTTAAAAGGAAATTAAGCTTTTGACGTTTTAGCTTTTGATGAAAACCAAGACTGTTTTGACAAAACTGTTTTTGTATTAATATAAAAATTTAAAAAATATATTGCAGTGAAGTTTGGACTTCATTGGCACGATGGATGACAATGTTTCCCAAATTTTTTAAACTCCAGAACGTGTGCCTTAAATAACTCTACTGTATGCATTTGTGCTCTCCTTCCTCATTTGGACAAAGTTAACTGGAGTAAAAATGTATGTATCCATGTAGACCCACAGCAGTAAATCTGCATCCAGATCTCCTGATTAATGTAACTGGGCATGACTCCTTTATTTACTTATTTATGAAAATTACATGCATAAATTACAGATTTCTTAAATTTTGAGAGACAAATATAAAAGTCTCATAGGAGTCACTGGGTAAAGGCTTTCAGTTCAGTTCCCTAAGCAGTTAATTAAAAGTGTTATTGTAAAAGCCTCTAAAACGTTTCACAAAGCATAGATTAATGGCTCAACATGAAGACATTTAAAAAATATATAAACTTTTCTAAAACTCTATTCCTAAACTCTTTGCGTATACTATTAACAAGATGAAAATCAGTCTTAAATCAACCGTACAGATGAAAAAATTATTTGCATTGACCTTAAACATATTTAGATGAGCATGTTGGCGTAAAATCTTTGAAGAAGTTTGAAATTTGCTTTATCAGACACGAGACGATGCTGTTTTTTTTACCTAAAGAACTTGAACGGAGAGCAGCTGTTGTTGGCAACATTAAGCAATGATCTGCTACATAGTAAATGGCTGCTGCAAACTTATACTGACTCTATTTCGATATTAGCAAAAAGTGATGCAGTGTTTTCCCCTCAAAGGCAAGATCGGGGTGACTGTCGTGTATGTGGGCAAGTGTTTCAGTTTGTTAGAGATACTTTATTGGTAATTAGCATGCCTCAGCTATCACTTTACACTTAACAATACAAACTACAGGTTCATGCAATAAATATCAAATCTTATAGATTAGGCTGAAGTGTGTCTGCATGTCTGATTCTTCTGGCAACCTGATGGACTCTGCTCTGGACTGGGGGTTACTCCAGAAATGAGTTTGTGGGCATGAAAGTGACAAATTAAAAAAATGAAGGCCTGTCGCAATGCATTATGTTACCTCTAACGTTTCTCTCCAGCCAAAATCCAACTAACTACAATACTGGGGAAAAGTATTTCCCTTGTTCCTGATAAAACATTTTGGGCATTTTTGCACCAGAGTCGTCTACAGGATTTGGTAAGAGATATCAACTCCTGTTTTTGGTTCGCTGGATAGTTTGTTTGTGTTCACACTGTAAGTGAACAACATCAGGGCTCACTCACAACCAAACTGAGAGCCATATTATTATTATTATTATTATTATTATTAGATAATTTTATATTATTATAGGTTTAGGATAATCTCCAGTGATTATTTGCTCCTTTGCATTTGGTTTGTTTTGATTTGCTCAGTCTTGAAAAAGTACCTTGCATTTCTTTACTGGAATTAGTGTGATTAATTGCTGCCTGTCTCTCATTGCCAAAAACATTAAAGCACAACCAACATAAAGAGCAGCACCGGTTTAGAGGTATACTTTTATCTTGCACATACCTCCGGAATCTGCCTTGCATTGCAAAACCCATTCAGGTCTCCTGATTCTACATCTAACATGGTGGTGGCGGTGTCATGGTCAGGACTAAATTTAAAACCATTACAGACCTCTTTGAAAAATGCCTTTACCGATATCTGTACTGTTGGTCCAGTTTGTGTGGAAAATATACTGGTTCAATCAGAAAGATCTATTGACTTCAGTATGACAAGCCCAGAACTGTCAAGGACAGAACTACATTTCATCTGTAAGAAAACATCAAATTATAACACTAGTAATAAATACATCAAGTGCACCTTTAGGAAAAATTAAAAAACTGTTGGACTTCAGTTTAAATGCACAGCTGGTGACAGAAAAACTAAACCTGCCTGTTTACTGCACACAGAGGCAGTATTGCAGTATGCTAAACACTTGTCATCAACAATAAATCAGAAGTTACAAATGGGTTTGAGTAGAAATGTTAATGGACAGGGGAGACATGACGGATCCATTGCATTCACATTCCTCAGTGAAGCATGTAGGAGATCGTATCGGGGCTTAACGTTTAAGGCTGCTTTTGGAACTTACTCTGCTGTTTTTATTGATGTTGGCACAGATGGAATTAAGCAGTGCACAGGTGTTTTATTTGGCTAAGTACACAGTGTGATTCAAGCCTTCCTTGTGGTCACACCTTCATTTTGCAGAAAGACACTGCACTGACACAGAAGACTGTGCATACTACATGTGATTCAAAGCTTTTGTCATTGAGAGCTCTGACTTTAATATTGCAGCAATGACCCAATAACAACTCACTGTTATGCTAAGCTTTACAGATGGGTTCTTCACCTTGGCAGGTTGGACGGTTGAAGCTGAAAGTGAAATTTAAGGGATCACTTGCTGATTATTGTAAGACCTCTTCAGGGCAATCATTGAACAGTGACATTTTAGTTAAGTTGTTTATATAAAAATAAATAAATATTGACATGTTTATGATGCAGCAGGACTGTGTGAATATTTTGAACACATAACAGGACTTTATGTTCCACATAATGCCCTTCATTTCCTCATGTTTAAAACTACCTAACACTTGTTTTTCAAAATGCCAGTATATTTGGATAATAGAAAACAGTTTGACATCAGCTTCAGGAGGATGGGATATCCTTATAGAAGGCAAAACCCAAGGTTTCCCTGCAGAAAATTGCCCAAAGCATCATATTCACTGGCATACTGTATTAGCCATAGTGCATTCTAGTGCTATGTATTCCCCAGGTAAGTGAGGCACATGCACCCAGCTATTCATGTGATGTAAAAAAAAATGTGACCTCTTCTTCTATTGCTCTGTGATTTGGTTTTGATGCTCATGTTCTCAAGGTTGGTGTTTTTAGTGGAGTACAGAGGTTCACATAGGTACCCTGACTGGTCTATAGCTATGTTGCCCCATTTGGAATAAAGTTTGACACAAAGTGTAGTCCAACACATTTTTTTCAGTACCAGCAGAAGATTGAATAAAGTTGTCATGCTTGGGTTGTAAAAGACTGTAGAGCAAACTTAAAGTGAGGATGAGAACGTTTGATAGACAAAATGAAAATAACTTACAAAATCAGGCAGAATAGCAAAAGCAACTGGGAACATGGAGAAATCAGGCATTGAGCAAAGAAACGGACCAAATGGCAGTAAAATGGAAGGAACCAGTGAGGAACAAGGAAAATTGGTAAGTATGTACACTGAGGCAGGGGTAGAGAAATGACAGGCAACCAGAAAATCTAATCAGAGGGAATGAATTGCAGTTGAGGCAAAGAGAAGGCAGAGCTATCAGAGGATATGTGGGGCAGCTGAGACACAAGAAGAGAGCAGTGCAGAGAATGGGAGAAAAAACAAATAAACATGAATGGAGCTTATCAAGAAACCTTAGGGAAAATGCCACATAGAGATCTACAAGAAAAGTTTTAAATGTGAAACGATCACAAGAAAACACAAAGGATGAACTAAAGAAATACACCTAGCAGTAATTAGCACAAGGAAATTAACAATATGGCAAAACCCAGATGGCAAAAATAACAGAATATGCCAAGACCTATAGAACATAACAAGGAAAATCTTACACCAAATGTTGCAAACTGTTTCCATTCCGAAAGAACCCATGTGTGAATCCCAGCAGTAACCAGCACTGTAGAGTGATTGATTCATTCTGGACTGTAGATAATTCCAGGTCTTTGCTTGTGGTCTGGTGTTTGTGCTCTACGTGAAGCAGCCAATACAATAACAATGAGTCCCAAATCCAACTCTGTGCGTGAGGAATGTGGGCACATAATTGCACCTGGTGACTAAGCCAACAAATATTACCTTTCATCAAAAGAAAATGTTTTCTTTGAGGCCTCTTATCTGACACTATGTATTTTCTGCTGTGGTTTTACAAGCGATAATCTCTAGGGCTTTTCTAAATGTATTTTTCTTGCACCATTTCAGCACCTTTCGACACCTTAGGTCAACTATCAAAGGGGCAGGGAACTCCCTCTGTTTTTCTGATATATTTATTTTTTTCTGCTACTGAAAAGACTTGGCAGGACCTTCATGCACACTTAAGTCTTTACCTCCGCAGAAACCACTTTGTCTTATTGTCAGTGATCTTTAAAGGGTCATTTGCTCAGGTAATGTTTTCCACAAACATCCTCTTTCTCACACAGGGTGTTTCCTAAAGTCTAACCTAGGCGTCAGTTCAATATAGGTAGTGCAGAGCAGCAGTATTTAAACTCTGAAACTCAACCTCTGGGAAAATATCTCCACCAGTTTGATTTTGGATAAAGGATCTTAAAGAGTAAACTGCACTACACCCCCCCCCCCTCCACACACACACACACACACACACCATTCGGTGTGCTTAGCCCACTGATTGTGTACAAACAGTACACTGCACACTCCTGTACAATATGTTTAAGTTAAATGTTCTCTGGTTGATGTAATCAGCCAATAGGAGCAGGAGTTCATTCCTTTGGCGCATCTTCATGGTTTCTTTGCTCTGCTGATGAGGCGGAAACACTAAGTACACCCTAACTGAGATATGCTTACCTCTCTTGTAGAAGCTTTCAGGTATGTTGTATTATTTCTCACTTTTTCATTTCAGCAGATTCCAGCTCAGCAATTGAACTCATTTTAACAGGTACGCCTACTTAGTTCTGGGTTGGACCTCCGTTTGTTTTCAGGACTGCCTTAATGTTTTGCCCTATGGACTCAACAAGGTGTCACAAACATTCTTTAGAGATTGTGCTCCATCTTGACATGACAGCATCACAAAGTTGCTACAAATTTGTCAGCTGCACACAGTATGGATTTCCCATTCCACCACATCCAAATGGAGCTCGTTGGATGTGATGGAATGCACCAGCAGCAGCCTGAACCATTTTTACAAGGCAGGATAATTTCATGCTTTCATGTTGTTTACATGACCCTACCTACCATCCTATTGTTGCAACTGCAATCCAGACTCCAAACAATGTTTTTTTTTTTATATATATAAATCTGCTACTGTCCCATTTTGATAACCCTGTATAAAATGTAGCCTCAGTTCCCCCTTTCCAACCTGACAAATTTGGCACCTGGTATGGTCTCCTGCTGCTGAAGCCCATCTGCTTTAAGGTTTCTAGTGTTGTGCATTCAGAAATGTTATTTTGCCAACCTTGGTTATAATGAGTGGTTATATATAGGACATTTATTCACCATGTTAAAAACTGAGTGATGCATCACAGCAAAACGTTTTATCAGCATTCCTTTCAACACCTGAAGGAATAACACCTCATAAATTAGCACTGCATGAGCTGGAAAAAACTATACAGAAGAACAAAATCCACTTGCAAAACACTCCCAGCCTCCTGGGAGTGCAGCTGACTGCATTGGGAAGTAAACGTGTCACCTCCTGAATGTCTTAGGAACGCTGCTGGATAGTTAGTTCACTACTTCGAAGAATCCTTGGATCAAAATTTGACTACAATCTAATGTTAGTGTATCCATCAATTGAAGAACAACCAAAAATGACGATAGATAGATAGATAGATAGATAGATAGATAGATAGATAGATAGATAGATAGATAGATAGATAGATAGATAGATAGATAGATAGATAGATAGATAGATAGATAGATAGATAGATAGATAGATAGATAGATAGATAGATAGATAGATAGATAGATAGATAGATAGATAGACAGTCCTCTCTCTGCCAAAGATTTCACAACAGACACAAGTCTTCTCAAAACTTCCGTCCAATATGCACTCAGATTCAAACTGTTTCTACAGTTCTGTGTCTATCCTTCTCATGGCTGATGCTTTTTACATATGTCAGCATTGCTTTTCTGTGATATTCACTGTATTCAAGCTCTCCGAGGCTCTCCGTGGCGTGCTTACAGTCATTACACCCAGTTTCAAAGGATGACTGACTTTTAGCATCACTGAAAATGTGACATGCAATGCAAAACACACCCCTGCTAGATTGAGAGTAAAGCAGCCACTGCCTTGGGACATTCTCACCATTTGCGAGCTTGCATTTAAAGTGCGATCTGGAGAAGAGCCGTTTCTGGTGTTTGTAAACTCGTTCCGATGCTTTAAAATTAACATCCATATTTTGGGCATTTTTGTGATCACCTGTTTGTCGCGTTCCTCTTTTTCTTTCTTTTCTCAGCCATTATGAGAAATTATTCACTGATGCTCCTCCCTCAGGTGTATGATGCAACCAACAATAATCCAGTGATCAAGACAGACGTCTGCCAAAACAAATTACAATGCTTCTCAATGACACGGTCAAAATCCTCTTAGCAAGTGATAAAATTAAGGCATTCTCATGCTATTCATTCCCCGAAATAAAAAAAATTGTATTCGGGCACCCAAAGAACTGGGGCCCTCAAAGTGCCGGGGCCCTGGGCTGCCGCCCCAGTAAGCTCTTGCCATAGACCAGGCTTGTATATGATTGCACAACACCAGTTGTCTTAGCAGCTAAACACCAGACTTTCAAACAGGGGTGTGTATAGACGTTTTATATTCACAATTAGATGCCTAAATGCATTGGGTTGTTGCCATGTGCTTTACTATTGGTTTTATAGGCATTTGAAATGGTGTGAAAAAATGGACAGTGAGCCCAGTAATAACACACTGCCTTGGGTTCCCAAGTTCCCAAGGGAGTGATGTTCAAGGGAGGAGCTTATCAGTCTTGGTGCAAACGTTTGTCAGTATTTTCTTGTTCTTGTGCAGGGCAGCTTTGGTGAAAATAAGGTCTACTTATAATTCTTAGCCTTCTTTGGTTTAAAAAAACATTTATACCCGCAGGAAGTCAGTTAATGTTCCAGGTAAAGCCAGCTAACACTCAACAAGCTTATCGGAAGCTGGGTTTGCTCTGAAGGCTTGTCATCAGCTTTCATCCTACTGGTTGAGAATGCGCCCTTACTGGTTAGCAGCGTAACCGCATTTTTGTTTCATTCCTGTGTTTAAGCGTAAACAAAAGCCACAGTTAGGCAGTAAAATCCTTAATGTCAGACTTCATGGCTCTTCGTGTTTTGTGTCTGTTGCAGTATGCTTTGCAGATGCAACCAGTTCTCTCTTGAAAAACAGCTGGATTTGTGTTTAGTTAATCATTCAGGCGCTAGAATGAATGATTGGATCATTGTGTGTTTTTTACAGTCTGTTAAAGAAAAGCTATAATAGTCAGGGAAACCATGCCTGCTGTGGTAAAGTGAAATTAATTGAGAATAAATTCACAGAGAGTGGAGTATTAATTTCCTTTTGGCAGAGAGACTGACAAAAACAAATTGATGTTCTAAAACATATTAAGCTGAGAACAGTGGACAGGTTGATAAGAAAAGTATGGAAGTGTGTGTTGAACACAACAAAACAAAGTTTTACTGACAGAAACATAAATCAAAGATGATTAATGATGGTTGCAAAGGTTAAAGCCGGTAAGAATCCTCCAGATCTAGGTGTCGGGGAAAGAGACGGGCCTTTATGTTCTTTTTGGTTTTTGCCTTGGAACTCTCCCATGGGTGCCATGTTTGCCAAATCTCTTTCTTACTGTTGAATCGTGAATACTGACTTTAGATGATACAGGTGAGGTCTGCAGGGTTTTAGATGTTCTGAGTTTCATTGTGACCTTCTGGATTGAGTTGAGTATTGCGCTCTTTTGAGTAATGTTTAGCATGTATTACAAAATGTAAAGGTCTTAATTTTCCAATTTTAATTTTCCTACATAATAATGTTTAATAACTAATGTTTAATAACTAGGGCACACTGAAAACTGAGGTTGTACTGGGAAAGGAGCAGAAATACACAGATGTTGTACTTTTTTTGACAATTCTACAACCATAAAATAAAACAAATATCCATTTATAATTATGGTCATAAGAGGGTTATTATTTATATAATATTTCATATGTCCATAGCGACCTCACTTGGTACAGTAAAAATTACTTACATTTGGATACTATGCAATTTGTAATCTTTGCAGCCAGCTTAGTAAGTTGACTGAGGGAGGATGCACAGACTACGGTGTACTTAGACATGGGGCCTGACATGTGCATAAACGACTATACTAATTATTTTTCCATTTAATTGTCATCCCCTGGATACCAAGATGAATTATTTACAGCTTTAAGGATCTCAGATTACACCAGACATTTTTATTTGCTACTGTGGCCAAATACGTAAGTCTCTTACCTGACCACAGAGGTTTTCCCCAGAAGACATTTGGCTTGTCCTTGTGGACAGTTACAAATTTTAGTCAGGCCTGGAGGTATTAGTTATTAGTTAAAGCAAGGTCAGTATCTGGAAATTAATCAGTTTAAAAGAGCTCTAGCAATTTTTAAGAGAAGACTGTTCAAATATCCAGACAGAATTATTTCAAAAGTTTGATGATGGCTACGAAATAACTATGGTTTCTCTGTAAGGTGACAATTAACCAAATATTAGTGGACCGAATATAAATAGTTATGCATATATGGTTTGAGAAAATATGCAAAACATTCACAATTATCCACCCAGTTCATGTTTTTAAAATTATTTGCAGTTGCACCTTGTATGATGACTCCAGAAAGGTTGAAAAGCATAATGAATGAATAAGTATGAGGTTCATGCTGATGATACATTTAGCTTTTTTCCCACTGTAGCTTTTAGAGTTTTAGATTTGCTGATCCTTGAATTTGTAATTAGTCTTGTTCCCAAGTCAGTTTCAAAATTTTTTCCTGTTGAGTCAAAACAAACAAATCTAATTCCTTCAAAAAAGAACATGATATAAACAAGTCTTTCATGCAGTTTTATGACCTCTTATTTTTAATTCTCTTGTTGCCAATGATTTGACCAGCTGGTCTTTCCACTGACATATCGCCCTAAGTCCAGAACTGAAAGTCCTGCCTGGACCTGAAAGAGCGCTGCAATTATGAAAAACAGATGTTATTCCATTCCCAGGGTCCATCTGTCACGAAAGAAACTGTTTGAAACCTCTTTCAATCAAGGGTCAAAATCATTCTAAGATGAAGCAAAAATAAATGGAACAAATGCTGGTAATGTTTACCGTGTTTGCCCCTTTTCTTTTATTACTACTTTGGTACTTAAACATTTCAGACCATTAAACATATGTTACAACAAGACAAAGACAACTAGAGGTAATACAAAATCTAGGGAAAAAAAACAAGTGCCATCAAAAAGTTGGAATAACTAGCAATGAGTTTTTGCAGAATTGTTTTAATTCAGCTGCACAGGAGGGTCTTTAAGCATGAACAGGCTGTATAAGCTGATTCCAGCATAGATATATATATTTGATCACAGCATTTTAGTTAGATTTAAATCTTTGACTAGGCCACTTCCAAACATTTATTTTGTCAGTTTTGTTCATTTAGTATTTTCTGTTGGAGGACAGAATACATGGTTCCATCAATCATGACAAGTCCTCCAGGAGGTCCTCCAGGTGCTGAAGCAGTGCCAGACCATCATACTACCACCACCATTTTTGACTATATTGATGTTCTTTCTCTGAAATGCTGTGTTGGTTTTGGATGTAATGGGATGCACTCTGAACTTCGGTTTCTTTCTGACCTCCTGGATAAGTTGTTGATGCTCCTGGAGTAATTCAGGGTTGGCAGCCAGTCCTGGAAACAGTTATTGATGTCCCATGTTTTCTCAATTTGTGGGTAATGACCCTGACTGTGGTTCACTGGAGTCTCAAAGCCTTAGACATGCCTGTGTAACCCTTTCCAAACTGAAAGATGTCAATGTCTTTGTTTCTCATTTGTTCAAGATTTACTTTAGGTCGGGCCATGAGGTGTTGCTTTTTGAGATCTTTTAGCCTACTTCATGTTGTCAGACAGGTTGATCTGACATATTCTGGTGTGACAAAACAATAAAGACGTGACATCTGTTGGGGGTTAATTTTTTTTACAGCACTGTGTTTACAGCACTTTGTTTTCGGAGAACAAAAACAGATCACAAGTGGAAGTCATGGTGTGAGCATTTTTTCTAAAGCTTTAAATTCCTCTGTTATATTGAAGTTATTTCTCTAATAAGGAGAATTAGGGAGGAAATCTGAGGTGCTGAACTATTTGAAAAGTCCACATGTGTGTTGCCAGACCTAAACCATGTGTGTGAAAATGTAACTCTAGCTTTCACTTTCAGCGCTGACCTCCACAATTACTTCTGTCTGTCAGGGTTTTGTTTTTCTCTCTGTTTCCGGATCAAACACACACACTCACACAGATTTCAGGCAGCAGCAGAAACAAATTTTCACTTTTTCGAAAGCTGATTACAGAGTCGTCTAATTTTTTTGTGCTGATCGGCCTTCACAGCCCTCCCTGTCAGGTCTCAGTTACTTTCACTCCCAGCTGCTCGCACATGCGCCCTATACGGCAGAAGGAGGGAGGATTCCTTTATTAAATGTGTTGGCTATGTTGGTGTATATGGAAGACAGATGTTTTTGCCCTGCAGGTGATGATAAACTCTCTTTTACTTGTCAAACCCAACAATGACCCTGTCCTTCAACCTCTTCTGAGCCTCTGGGTGTTACCGTCAGACCTTGCTTCATATTCCTGTTTGGAATTTCCTTGCATTGCCAAAAGTTGCACGTAACTGTAAGTTGAGGGTGATGACCTAACATCACTGTGCAAAACATGTAGCCTTGATACTTGCATTCTACAATGTCAAATACAGTTATTCACAAGAATAAACTTGAGCAATTTACATGAAGCTTAAGATTGAGCTTAGTAAGGAAGAGCTGCTGGCAATAATTCATTTTCTCTCTACATCATAAATTTTGTTCATTCTTTCAGGCCAATTAAACTGTCAGAATTATTTCATCCTGGATTTTCACATCACGGCTCTCATCCAGGAATAAAGCGCCTTGCAAACATAGTCATCTCTTGAACTTTCTCTTGTTGTCACATTAGGATCTAAAAGTGATCTAAAATGAGCTTTTTATGACATAAACTGGGGATGTGCAACCATCTCTGAAGACTCATGTGGCCCTTCAGGCTCTCCACAGTGGTGCTTGATAACTTGCCAAAGATTTAGTAATGACTGCTATTAAATAAAGGTAATAAGAAAGGCTAGTTTCAATAGTTTTGGTGCCATATTTAAACAGGCTTTAAACGTTTTACTTTTTCCCCTTTATCCCCCATAGATATGGAAGTTCTATTAAAAAAACAACCTTTTATAGTTTTCCGATCTTTTATATAAAACCTAAAATAAGAAGTAAACATGTGTCTATTTAAACAGTAAAGCAAACAAATATTATACAGTAGGTATTCATGGAAGCTTTTCAAAGACTAAATAAGACAAACTTTATGCCTCTTAGCATTGTAAAAACTGCTGACCCCTGTGACAGACCAACAGGAAGTAGTGCCTAATGGAATCAAAGTGGTACAATGTTGACCGCATCTTCTACAAATAAAAATCTCAAAGGTGTGGGATGCATTTTAATTCAGCCCCCACGACTAGAGAATCTGTTGCTCTGGACTTAGACTAGAGCTTAAAATGTTTTGATCTAGACCTTTCTACTGTAGCTCTGGTTAGTGTCGACATCCTCCTGGAAGGTGAACCTCTGCCCCAGTGTAAAGTCTTTCCCAGCCTCATACAGTTTTTCACCTAGTATTACCTCTTTATTTAGCTCTATATATCTTCCCTTCAACTTTGTCCATCTTCCATGTCCCTGGTGAAGGACAGCATACCATCAGCATGATCCTGCCACCACCATGTTTTACTGTGGACATGGTGTGTTCAGGTTGTTGGGTGGAATTAGTTTGTTACCATGTGCCGTATTTTGCATTTGGGCCAGAAAGGGCATCTTGTTTGACATGTTCGCTGTCCCCTACATGGTTAGATTCTCCCACCTGAGCTTTGGATTTCTGCAGCTCCTGTTGAGTTACCAGGGGCCATTTGGCTGCTTCACTGATGTCTAATGTATTTTGAACATTAATGACTTGGAATGTTTTTAGTTGTGCAATTGTCTCCATTTTCAGATGATGGGTTTTAACAAAGCTCTGTGAGATGATCCTTGGTCTTCAGGATGCTGGTCATTCATTAATGTTCTCTAACAAACCTTCGAGGCCTTCCCAGATCAGGTGGATTTATACTGAGATTAAATTACACGCAAATTAAATTAATTATTTGACTTCTGATGACAATTTGTTGCACTGAATTTTATTTAGGGGTGTCAGAGCAAAGGAGGTTGAAAACAAACGCATGCCCACAGAGTTTTGAAAACCATATATCATTATTCTTCCATTTCTGTTATGTGTTACTTTCAGTTGGACTGTCACATGAAATCCCATTAATACATGATTAAGTTTGTGGTTGCAATCTGACAAAAAGTAAAAAGGTCCAAGAAGAATAAATATGTCTGCAAGGCACTGGGTTTTTCTTCAGATTATCTGAGGTCATCAGAGCCCTCAGCACTTATTTATTTAGTGTAATAATCCTTACTCAGTTCAAACCTCAGCCCTCGTAACCTCCAGCTCATGTAGTTTTCCCAATGTGCCTGAAGCCTCTCAGCCTTCTCTGCAGTCCAACACCACCCTCTTCCCTCATATGATGGTCCTGCTCATTCCTGCTGGGCGTTTATTTTTTTACAAAAGTGACATGAGTCACACCACTGTCATTTGTCAAATGTGGAGGTGTGACTCGTGGTTACAAAGTAACTAAAGCTACGGGGTAGCGCAGCCTGTTGTCATTCCATTACCTAAATATTCTCATGAAGAAATAATCTGGTTATATTAGGGTAAATCAAAGCAAAAGACTCCTGAATATGATGCCAAATAGCACAAAAACATGTTTTTGAAGGTTGCAACATGAACTTAGAGTTACACTCTGGTTATTTGCTTCCTGTTTAACATATGCTTTTTTCTCATTAATCTTTACCCACATGTCTGCACAAGTTCTGAAGAGACGCCTTTACATTTCACGCGCTCTCTGTTGAACTGAAGTAACCCTGCAACCAAGACATTTTGTCTCGATATAAGATCTAAAGACATCAAGTCACACGCCTGCAGTTGAAAGGCAGCTGCTGAGGCATTTTCTCCAAGAATCCAAACTTAGGCCAGACCCGGTGGAACCTTATCTTGTTTGCTTATGCATCATGTGAATTTAGAAAGATCCACTACACAGAAAAAAACTGACCGCGTTGTGGTTACATAAACTGTGGGCCAAAACAGTTATATGAAAGTGTAAATTTATGTGATAAAATCAGTATACCCTGTGACAGCCTAGATGGGTTTCTAACATGTCTGGACATATGGATATTTACCACATATTGTAACAATACTGAAAATGCAAGGTAATATAAAAAAAACAATAATACTGCAGAAAGATATTATGTAAAAAAAATAATTAAAAACACAACTCCTAAGAAGGAACAAATCAGGACACCCCTACATTTATTTCCATCTAAAATTAGAAACAGGAATATCACATTAGCAACACAATAGTGAAAAATCATTACTCACCACTGGGAAGGAGGTTTGCCCTATTTAAAAGAAGTGTGATCACAGGACCTATGACAAGCTCTTGCTTCTGTTTATAGGAAAGTGTGTTTGCACAATCAGAAGGAAGCTGCACAGATTTAACATTCATGGGAGGTTAGCAAGGTGGAAACCTTTGTTCTCTAAGAAAAACATGAACATTAGACTGAAGTTTTCAAGAGAGAACGTTGACAGAGTGCATGTCAGACCATGTAAAGCACAGGAATAGAGGGCTCAAATATAAGGCCCAACACACTGACTTAAAAACACCAGTCCTTTAATACAGACAAAGGTCGGTATACACAAAAACAACAGTCTACTGGCTAGGAATTAAGAACTCGAACACCCTGGGCTGAGTCAAAGCCCAGATTTTAATCTAGATCCATAGAAATCAGAAACTCAGAAACTGATAGATGGCTACAAGAAGCATCTCCCTAAAGTTATTCTAGCCAAAGGTGGTAACACTAGCTAAAAAGGGACAGGGTGTCCTAACATTTTCCTCAGTTAGAAAACAGATTTTGTTTCTAACTTTAGTTTATTGAGTAAACAAGAATTAATGTTTGTTAGAAAACTGTGATTAAATAAGTTTCTTTTCCAGAAAAAAAAAAAAGAAAAGACATCAATATGTGAACATTTCATCAATAAAGAAACATATATCTATTAGGATACGCAAATTTTTCACATGGATTTTTCAAAGTAAAAGAAAATCTAATTCTTTACTTTCCTATAACAGTTTTCCGAATATTGCAGGGGGACATCCACTGTGGTGCATGAATTTGTATTGATTTTCTCCTTCAGATGAGAAATACTGTAGATGTGGTGATTCTACGGGCCTCCCATCTGTGCTGTATGAAATTACACGAATTATATACAAACACATATTGGAGTAATTACAGTTACATAACAACAAACTGGGGATATTGTGCAAAGCATTTTCCCCTGCCTTTGGGCCACTGTTTATATGCACAGAGTTGCCCACTTTTACTGAAAGCAGAGTACAATAATGTCACACTGAAAGATTTAGAAAAACAAATTCAGTTTGAGTAAATTTATTCAGTTAGGGAAAATATTTAAGGTGACAAGTTTTTTGGTTTTTTTCTGACAAAAATCACCAGTTGCACAATTATTGGCACCCCTGCTGTCAGTCCTTAGTAGAACTCCCCTGTATCAAGAGAGCGGTATTTAATCTTCATCTTGGTTGGAGCAAATAGACAGAAGGATTGTTCACTGTTCCTCCTCACAATCTCTATAGGCCCTACCCAGAGCTGTCTCTTCTCTTATGCTTTCTGCTCAGGCCACAGGTTGTTTTTCACTGGCAGAGATGTTATTTAAAATGTTCAAAGAGTCCATGATGAGCTGCAGTTCAAAGAGGTTCCCAGTACTGTTGGAAGAGAAAAAGGCCCACACTATGATAGATTCCTCACCATACTTACTCACCTGTTACCAAAAATGTTAATTCTCATGTCATCTGACTGAAGAACACAGTTCCTGTTGAAGATTCTGTGAAGTTCATCGAACTAAACCAGTAAGGATAATTTCAATAAATAAAACACTAAATTCACAATATATGGCAGACACTTCTACATAGGGAAGGCTTTACATTGTAGCTGCTCCATTCCAAAAACAGGGATGTGGAAACAAAGAAGAAAAGTGGGAAAGCAAGAAGGCAAGACACAAAAACGAAAGAGGGAAGGTAGGTAGGACACAAGAATGGAGGAAACAATGGAATAAAGAAGCCAGGACAGAATAAAGAAGGATGCAAGGACTCAAAGGAGGAAAGAAGAAATGAGGCAAGGAAGAAATGAAGGGCAAGATCATTAAGGGTAGACCACAAGAATAGAAGGACAGAAAGGAAAGACACAAGGATGGAAAGAAGTAAGGACATGAGTCCTTGGAGGGAAGGAATTAAAAAAGGAATTACACAAGGAGCTTTGGAGATTTATTTGACCTCCTTCCTCTTCCTCCTCACTGTGCATGGTCAGTGAGTCAGTCATTTTCTACCGCTTATTCCATAGTGGGTCGCGGGGAAGCTGGTGCCTATCTCCAACAGTCTATGGGCGGGAGGCGGGGTTCACCCTGGACAGGTCGCCAGTCCATCGCAGGGCAACACACAAACAACCATGCACACACTCATTCACACACCTAAGGGCAATTTAGAGAGACCAATTAACCTAACAGGCATGTCTTTGGACTGTGGAAGGAACTGTATTCTTCTTGTTCACAGGAGGAACAAAAAAGAATATGTATCAAACAGTTTTCAAAAACCTTCTTCAGACTGTATTCGACTAACTGGGAAAAAATGACCAACCTATCACTCTTGGCACATAAATACAGATCCTACCTTTAAAGTAATTCCTAATGACCGCATGACTACTCTCTGTGTAATTTTGTCTTCTCCTTCTGTCTGTTCCCAGGAGGGGAACATTCCTCCTCTTTCACATCCCTGATTCAGAACAAGAGGGGCTGTAACCTCACACTCACACTCTCACAGACACAAGTTTAAAAAGTAACCCTGGTGCAGCCTTTCAGGATCAGTTACCACATTAGCATCACAGACAGGAACCAAGTCAGCGAGGGAACCACACATGATTTTTCTGTTGTTCAGTCATCTTTGATTCCCCGTCAGCTACCTTTGTGACCCATGTCCTCACTCTCCATCATGTTTGAGGTGATAACTGAGCTTTAACAGAGATGGAGAGATCTAGTTTTAACCATGTATGTTGAACTAGAACAATTCATTAGTAAAGAATTCTCAATTATTAATTTTATTTGGGAGGAGTAATGTGCACATGGATTTTGTCTTAAATTTCGGAGAATTTCTGAAACATAAAGACATAAAGTTAAAACCAAATACTTTAATACTCTGTATAGAAAGAGACATCACTCTTTCTTCTGACTGTGAAACTAAACAAAATTTTTTCCTATTTTAGGTCAGTTAAGATTAGGGTTTGTATTACTTATGCAAACTACTTAAGAATACTGTGCCTATAAACCATTTAAAAGCCTGGATGATGAAGTCATGGCTTTGCAAACCTCTGAACTGACCACATTTGAGTTAAACAGAGCCACTCCTGTTTATGGATGTACGTTAATGTATGTTAAACACCCAGCTTCCTATGTGTAATCATAGGAAAAGGAAAGGATCTCAGCCAAGATATCAGAAGGTTAACTGTGGACATCCAGCAGCCTAGTTCATCTGTTCAAGCAATTATATTCAAATATAAATGACATCGAAATGTACAGCCATCCGTAAGATGTGTTTGATGTCCCAGCGATGAAGGTGTTTTGATGCAAAATGTACGTATCAACTCCAGAAGTATAGCAAAAGACATATACCTAAAAGGCCACTCAGGGAGGAAGAGCTCATTACCCAAAAACAACAAAAAAAGCAAGATTACAGGTGGCTAATGCACCTAGGAACAAAGACCCTAATTTTGGAGACATGACCTGTGGTTTTATGAAACTAAATCTGAAGAGTTTGACCATAATTAACATCGCCACATTTGAAGAGACGAGTGGAAAGCTAGTAAGCCTGAGAACACTGTCCCAACTATAAAGCATGGAGGTGGCAGCATTATGTTGTGTGGAAGTTGTCCTGCTGCACTTCACAAAATAAATGCCATCTGGATGAAAGAACATTATGAGGAAATATTGAAGCAACATCTTAATCAAATTGTTAAATTGGTTCTTAAGTGTTAGGAACTGATGGTTGCTTGCCGCACTAAAGTGCAGACTGTTGAGTTGAGAAATCTTTATTTATAATAATATAAAAACTGACTGCAAATGAGAAGAACTGGGCATGAAGCAGGGACTGAGAAACCTGAAGATAAAATGGAGAACTAAGCAGGCATCATGATGACAATGGAGAAAAGAGGCAGAGCAATTTAAGAATCCAGCAAAGACCAAAGAGAACCAGTGGGCATAAGTAGCAGGTGAAACAGGTGAGTGGCGTGAGCATAATTAGGAGGCACAGGTAGGCTGAATGAGCTTGATTGTAGTGAGTGAGAATGATCATGGAAACGGGGAAGCAGAAGAAGAGAGCTGGGACACAAAGAAACTTCCAAGGAGAAGAGAAAAACTGACATCTAAGAGAAATAATTCCAAAATGAACAAAGAGCAGAACAGAATAACAAGATTAAACTAAAAACAAAAGCCTGGACCAAAAAGACAAGATAATGCACGCTGAAAAATGAACCAAATAAGAACACAACAAGAAGGACAAATGTAAGTACACTCATAAAAACACCTAGGCCCAGTTTCAGGAAGCAAGGTTAATAAGCTTTGGGTAGAAAGCACATGAGTAGGCCTACTCCACACTGTCATACCCAGGGTTTGCACAAGTACGAGTAACTAAGAAACCCTCATCGATGGAAGGCAGATAACACGATTCACTACGTGAGGAAATAAGAAGCCTAGAAGTCGCATTTCTCGCCAATGGAATTACAGATATTAGTGACAGCATATGGAGAACATTGGCACATATTTAAGAAGAACAGCAACACGGTTGCTGCTGCAAAATAGCGAGTTATGTGGCAGTGACCAAGTCAATGAGTGAGTGTGATTTGACAGAGAATTAAGGTTAAATACTCAATGCTACACATATTCAACATCCCAAAAAAAAGTGTGTAATTAATGTGTGTCTAGGTGGAACCGAGCAGGCACAAAAAGGATGTGGCAGCAAATCAAAATGAAATGTAAAAATCCAGTTAAATCAGGTAATGTCCAGGTATAAGCGATTGTTATATTTAACTTTTGCCAACTGAATTACACAGCATTCACTGGCTTTATTCAACATATGCAATTAATGATGTGTAAGACGTTAAAAGTTGGCTCATGACTTAATATGAAAAAGATTAGACATGCAACTGAAATTTTGATATTTTTTCTGTCCGTAAAGCTCCTTATGAAACAGCTGTACAAGGTGTATTTACAAGACAACAAAGAAACGTGGAATCAGAAAGGAATACATAAACATGCAGCTGCAGAAAACACAAAATACAATGGCTGGAGCATCAGTTAAATGTGGGTGAAGTGCCCAGAGAGGTGGATGATTTGATTTTTTTGAACAAAATATCAATAACTACTGTATTTTCACTTGAAGCCAATAAAGAACACTTAATGAAATGAAAGGACTACAGATCCATCCATCCATCCATCCCTCCATCATAGGCAGGCCTAGGACTCAGTCGTTAACAGACCCAGGCCACTTGGCTTCCACATTGCTGATTATGTGGGTTGCATCACATTTCATCTTTACAATGCAAAGCTACAATTAGCTGCAATGTCAACCAGGTTTGTATTGATTAAGTGTATTTAATACAGGACAGGATAGAATATAAAATCCTTTATTTTCCCACAGTGGGGAAATTTAAGTGTGTCAGCAACAAACAAAAGGCAATGAAAGAATACAGTTCAATCCAATTCAAATTCAAAAATACTTTATTAATCCCAAAGGCATACTGAATTTGTCATAATGCATGTTGAGGTAGGACCCAAGTGCAAAGCGTAGTGGATATGATGAGAAGGGTTTAATGAGTCACAAACACATACAGTTTGACCAGGTGCAGGAACTCAGGCAGGAGACTAACAAAAACAGGAGCATGGACTCAGGAAGCAGTCAGGGTAACCAATAGGGTGACAAATGGCTGACAAGTCAGAGGAACCAGTTGCAAACAATGAAAACCAGAGAGCTTAAATACTGAGGGAAGTGGAGTGTGGACCAATGAACTGGGAGAGGAGCTGATCGGGAGAATGTGAGACAGCTGGGGACCAGGGAACTTAAACAATACAGAGGGAGAATGACTAATTGACAAATGAGCAGAGGTAACCAAAACACATCTAAATGAACTGAAGCAAGTAAACAGTGAGACTGAACTAAAGGACATAACATGGGGGGAGCAAGATCTATAAGGAAATATAAACTACACACATCTAACACACGAATTAACAAAAACTAAACAGAAGGAATTTAAATAAACCTGAATGAACAGAAAAACACCTGGCTGAGCAGAAAGTAAACAAACACAAAAGACCTAACAGACACATCCTGACAAATGTTGTTGTAGCTCATATTATGCAGATTTCCTCAAAGAGCCGTTGTAGATGCTGATGGCTGTGGGCAGTAAGGATCTCCTGTAGCGGTCTGTCTTACAGCAGATCGGAAGAAGCCTCTGACTGAAGACACTCTGTTGTTGTATAACAGTCTCATGAAGACGATGCTCAGGGTTCTCCATAATGTTCTTCAATTGTGTGCTTTTCGGTTGACTGAATTGTGCTGGCAACGTCAGGGATGTCAGTTGCGGTGTGCTCATTTGAAGAAAACTTTGCCGAATTTGGTCTCCTATTCTTGGAAAATGAAATGGTGCTTGGCCCATTTTTTTTTGAAAAATGCGCTAACAAACATATTTGGTCTCCTTGGATACATGCATCCAAGGATACAAGACTTAAATAAGTGCAAGAATTTTAAAAAGAATTATAAAAAAAAACACTTCCAATATTAAGAAATAATTTATTTTTTCAAGAAAGACATTTGGACCTGCTGCTTTAAAAATATTGTCAGGAATGCTAACATTGGTGAAATGATTTGAAAAAATAAAACAAACTGTTATTTTTTGGGTGTACCATGTTTATGAGTTAATTGTATTTCACTGGAAATGTCCAGCGGTGCCCAGATGTGAAAACATTTCCTTTTTTGAAATTTTATGATTTATTTGTTAGTTTGATAAAATTTGTGAATAAATATCTGGGATGTTAACAGCAGTGTAGGTATTTGATAAAAACTGTTATGATAAAATCAATTTTGTTGAATTTATTGTTCAAGGCTTGGTAAACTTGGTAGTGCTTGTCCCATTTTTTGAAAAATGCCCCGACAAACATATTTGGTCTCCATAGGTGTGTTACTAAACTTTTATTAAACCTCTTAAAAAAAAAAAACATTTCAAAAATATGCTTCACATAATATTCCTAAATTATTTAATTTATCTGTTTTAAATTAAGAATTTTTTTATTTCTAATTCTTAATAATAATAATAATAATAATAATAACACCAATAATCCTGTCCAGGGTGTACCCCGCCTCTCGCCCATAGACTGCTGGAGATAGGCACCAGCTCCCCCGTGACCCACTATGGAATAAGCGGTAGAAAATGACTGACTGACTGACACCAATAATAAAGTTAAAACGATTTTGTGGTTTGCATGTCTTTGGTGATGTGAAACAAAAACTATGCTACTAGAATACTAGGACAATACATTTTTTAATTAATTTATCAGTTGACCTAAATTTGTGGGGAAATATTAGAATTACCAAGTGTAATTAAGTGATTTGAAAAAATAACACGTTAGTTTGGTTTGAGAGAAGTTTTGGAAACAGGGTGGTGCCCGGCCTAATTTATAAAATATAGCAAACATATTTGGTCACCATGGATACATTGATTAAATAACAACAAACAATTTTATACTTATAAGAAACTTTGAAGACAGTATGTGCCCATTAATACTGCTGAATCACCAAATTGTTTAGGTAATTTAGTATTTTTAAGAAGGACCAGAAACCCTTGCAACCCATGAAAGACCTAACCTTGGCATTTTAGGGGTGTATCACATCATAAGATTATAAACATGTTAACAGTGATTCAGTGATTTAAACAGTTATTTCTGGTTTGAGAAGATCTGTTTTGTTGAATTCAGTCCATGGGGAAAAAAAGGTTCTGGTCCATTTTTAGAAAAGTGCTGTCTTGGTCATTTCCATTCTCTGAGCTGTAACATATATACAATTGGATTACATTTGTAGGAAGAGTCGGCAATGGTAATAGTGGTGTGCTGATTGAAAAAATGTATTATTTTAGTTTGAGATGTAAGAATTATGATTATTGGTTAATTCATATTTATCAAGAATTATAATTTAAAATCAGAATTTGAAAAAAATGAATTTCTTAACCAAAAAATCATTATTTACGAATCGAAATCAGAGATGTCCTCTGGTGTTGTAATTATGGCTCAAAGCCCTTGATAATTATTAAATTCTCAGTACTAATTGATAACTATTACTAGATGTCACTGTTTAATCAACCGCTTCACCGAAGGTGGGGGAACTTTGACCTTATTTTGACAGACAAATCACTCTTGCTCAAAATAAACACAAACGCTTTCTCTTTATCTACGTGAATATTTATAAAATCAACAGCCCTGATACACCTCGCTATTCTGATTCAATAATCTTCACCTAATCAGGCATGCAAAAGATAAAACAACATTGAGTGTGTATGAAAGTCAAACCAGTGGTTACGGCAAAAACAAGAGAAAATATGGTACTGAGCGAAGCTTTGGGAGCGGCCTCCACCAGGCTGCAGTCATAAAAACCCCAAAGTTGGAGCTCAGTGAAACACAAACACAAAGAGGAAAATTTCGTCTCCTTGGAAAACCTCTGTGGGTTTTTCTTGGGTTACGTGTTAAATCCACGTCTTCGATCGGTAAAGTAAAACTTGCCAGTCTTCCTATCCTTGCAAGCTTAACTTGTTGAGTTTCTCATGAGTTTTGGCCAGTGGGGAGAATTAATGAAAACCCACGTGTGAGTTTCTTCTCCAGAAGGATGCGTGCCTCCGTTGCGTGGTAACCGGTCTCGGTTTCCAGCGGGAGAAAAGCAATGGTGGGGCATCTCCCGTGTCCTTATATAGCCCACTGTGACATCAGAGCTAAACCAATATCTTTGTGTGAGTGTCCCTTGTTTCTGGACTGTTAGGAAAGGCCACTCATGTCACAAAGTTTTCACAAAACACAAAGTTTTGTAGATGTATATTTCTACTGTAGGCTATATGTGTGTGAGTATGTAAGTGATTATTCCTGTAGGATTTACTAATGGGGTGATAAATTGGCTTTGGCTGTGTGAATCTAATTTAAATGATTCAAGTTTAGTCAAAACTGTTTTGTGTTTCATGTAACAATGGTAAGCAGTAGATCATGTGTCTTATCCTTGGATATTAAGAAGGAAGTAAGAAGTACCTGTTGAGCAGTATAAACGATTTGTGAGCATGGGGTGTTATACTCAACTCATGTCGTATGACATGAGTTGACCAACAACTGAAGCAGAGGACCTGCTCCACCTCCTGATCTACTGGTTATAATACACTGTGGAAAAAGTCCAGGATTTTGCCTTGAGTAGAATGGCACATTCAATCCTTTTTATTTAGACATAAATTAAAGAATATGTTCCTGGTCATATGTCAATTCTCTAATATGACTGAGACAATTGCACAGGGACAATGAATAGAGAAGAGACACAGAGGACAGAGGAAACGCATAAAATCCTGTTAAACTCCAGTGGTTTAATGATAACCACTTTACAGGTAGGACGGGGGTCACCTGAGGACAGGACAGAAAAGACAGATAAGGAGAGCATATTGACCGTGGTTAAAAACTGCATTGCAATTAGTCAAACGTGCTATAGAAACATATTTTGTAATTATTAAAGAAAACCCAGAACCAGTTTATGATTCCAGGTCCAGACTCTGCAGATGTTAAAATTCAAAACAGTTTTTGACTATCTGCTGTTCATGTTTATTCTTTCTACTCAAATACTCTGTTTGGTATGCTTTATTAACATTTCATGTTAAATTAACTGAGCTAAAGAGAGCTTTGTGCCGATGGAAGGAGCATATGGAATGACATGGCGGGCAGAGAACCTGCTTCACCTCTTGATCTACTTACAGTATATTAACACAGAGTAGGAAAAGGTGAATACTAGTGATGAGAAATACTGTGCCATTGTCTATCAGAAGGTATTTAGTGAAGCATTGTTGGTGACAACATCAAAAACATTTTAGTCAGTCATTTTCTACCGCTTATTCCATAGTGGGTCACGGGGGAGCTGGTGCCTATCTCCAACAGTCTATGGGCGAGAGGCGGGGTACTCCCTGGACAGGTCGCCAGTCCATCGCAGGGCAACACACAAACAACCATGCACACACTCATTCATACACCTAAGGGCAATTTAGAGACCAATTAACCTAACAGGCATGTCTTTGGACTGTGGGAGGAAGCCAGAGTACCCGGTGAGAACCCACGCATGCAGGGGGAGAACATGCAATCTCCATGCAGAAAGACCCCCGGCCGGGAATCAAACCCAGGACCTTCTTGCTGCAAGGCAACAGTGCTACCAACTGCGCCACCGTGCAGCCCCAACAAAAATTTTAAGGGTCACTAATTCATTCAGTAATTGACATAAAATTACACGATTTATGAACACACACACTGCAATGGACTGACATACAAGAAGTAGGTGAGAAAAACAGTTTTCCACCACGTGTGATTGAAAATTTTGATCTAATCCAGAGTTAATACCGGGTCACATTCCTACGATGTTTTGATTTTCTTTTGTGTGTGTATTTGGACTATTTACCTGCTGTATTTTATGTTCTTCATGTCTTGCATTCTTCAGTTTATTTCCCTGTGCCCATTACTGTTAGGTGTTAGGTGTATTGTTAGACCTGTTCCTTGCTGCTCACAAGAACCAGAACCCACTCCAAATCTCCGGAGTGCAGCTGACTTTACTCCACGTTTCCAGAATACAGCAGTCCCCACATCAGCAGAAGCAGCGGTTGCCAATGCAGTAACTATAGGCATAGCCACAGCTCTCTGGTCAGCTGTATCTGATTCAAAGATTCCCTTGATGCAGCCTTCGCTCTCATGTTCATCACCATCTGCATCTCCTGCTCCATCATCTTCATCACCATCTGCATCTCCTGCTCCATCATCTTCATCATCATCTGCATCTCCTGCTCGTTCATCATCTTCATCACTGTCTGCATCTCCTGCTCCTTCATCATCTTCATCACTGTCTGCATCTCCTGCTCCATCATCTTCATCATCATCTGCATCTCCTGCTCGTTTATCATCTTCATCACTGTCTGCATCTCCTGCTCCTTCATCATCTTCATCACTAACTGCATCTCCTGCTCCATCATCTTCATCACCATCTGCATCTCCTGCTCCATCATCTTCATCACCATCTGCATCTCCTGCTCCATCCTCTTTGTCGTTGTCTGCATCTCCTGCTCCATCATCTTCATCACCATCTGCATCTCCTGCTCCATCATCTTCATCACCATCTGCATCTCCTGCTCCATCATCATCTTCATCGCTGTCTGCATCTCCTGCTCCATCATCATCTTCATTGTTGTCTGCATGTCCTGCTGCGTCATCACTGTCTCCATCTCCTGCTCCATCCTCTTTGTCGTTGTCTGCATCTCCTGCTCTATCATCATTATCACCATCTACACTACTGGTTCTGCCATCATTGTCTCACGTTCCTAATCCTGAGTTTCGTGAGGGGTTCAAGGATTAAACACGTCATATTCTTGCTCCAGAGGGGTTCGACGAGGGTGTCCAGATGGAGAGTCTCTTGTTTCTTTTTCCTTCAATGAGGGTTTAGAGATGGACCTGCCTTCTGTTCTTGTTGCTGTGCTCTTTGACAAGGCTGTCCAGGTAGGCTTACCTCCATCTACGTTTCCAGGGCCTCTCCCTTGTTCCATGTTGCTCTCCAGAGCTCCATCGAGGGTTCTTCCGGCATCCCCACTGCTCTCCAGATCTCTGTTGAGAGTTATCCCAGCTTCCACACAGCTCTCCAGAGTTCAATCTAGGGTTCTCCCTGCGTCCATGCCACTCTCCAGATCTCTGTCGAGGGTTCTCCCAGCTTCAATGCCACTCTCCAGGACTCCGTCAAGGGTTCTCCTGGCGTCCACGCTGCTCTCCAGAGCTCCATCAAGGGTTCTCCCGGCGTCCACCCGCTCTCCAGATATTCTGCTAGTTTAGAACTGGGTAAGCTTCTAAAACGATCCATATTTTTTTACAAACAGTTATAGCCTTTAAGGTTAAACTGAAAGGAGACTTGCTTTTTTGAGCTATGGCCAACCAGCTAATTACATATTTTCCAAACCTTTGTCTTCACTCTCAAACGTAAGCAATAAAAAAGTTGTCGTGAAGTGGCACACATTCCTAAATTGCCCTGATGAGGTTGATTAGTGCCTGATAAAAAAAAGATAAGAAATAAAATCAACTCAAAAAGTAAAAAAAAAGAAATTAACCCTCACTAATCTATTATTTCGATATAAATACAGAAATGTGTGTCTGAGCATAAGAAACAAGACACCATGGACAATAGAAAGACAGAGTTTCTAGACTGAAACTGAACAAACAGAGAACATGTGGAGAAAGTCTTTAAAAAACAACAAAAAAAACTCTTCTGAAATGTAAAAGTAAGGTTTATAGATAATATTGAAACTGCATGTTGATGTTATGTGACACAGGAAAAACATGAATTACAAACTATTCTAAAAACGTGTTGGTACCGCCAGATCCATCTGATTTGTGACCTGGGGTAGACTCTGCATAACTCTGACATTAACTAGTTAATCAGCCCCTGTACAATTTGATCAGCTTTGTGCTGATGAAAAAAATGTGCATTAACAAAGCTGCATCAACAGAGACTAGAACAGAGGAGCTGCTCCCCCACCTCATCTACTGCCTTCAGCAAGTTTGAAAAAAGGTGGGAACATAATTGTGACTGAAGCAGAAAGTGACCTACAATAAGTTATTTAAATATACATGAAATAGTGCATGATTGATCCCGCGCTCTATCTGTATGAGGACTGAGATGAGACAACAGGGCCAATGAGGAGAGAGAAGACAGCATGAGCCCCAGAAAGGCAGAATACCTATTGGAGGGTTTCAGTGACGTTTCCACTTCCCACTGGAGGACACCTGAGAACATGACAGAAGACACCGGCAGCATGTGAAGTAACTCATTTAGACAACAATACTCTATTTACCAATTAGGAGGTTTTTGAAGAATGTTAGATGCACTGGACTTTATTTAGAGTATGAGATAAAGTGGCCTGTATAGAAAAGTACCCCAGACTGAAAACCATGAATAATTTCCTAGTTCTAGTTAAGACTATGCTAGTTAACACACTTCTCATTAAATGTTACAAATCTTCCCTAAAATATTCTTTCCATTTTCAGTCTTCATGTCTCACATGCATTTGTATTTAGCACACTGTATCCAAATACCCTCAAATATAATGTAGTGCAATGGATTTCAACAGGAGAACTCTATAATTCAAGGGGACTTCAAAAGTAAATTATTTGCACTGATTTCTTTTTATCCAACAGGAGTTGGCACCACCTCACACTGCTCAAAGTTCCAATAGGTGGTTTAATGACCATATTATCACTAAGCTTTACTGAGCGGCGAATTGCCGTTGGCCAAACTTCAGAGAGAATCTGTTGGGTACTGTGAAGAGCAAGATGAGTGACCTTAGATCCAACTATGTAAACAAGCTGCAGGCCACTATCCAAGCAACCTGGGGTTCCTTAACACCTCAGTCATGCCACAGGATGATAACCTCCATGCCATGCTGCTTTGATATAATAATTCATGCATAAGCTGCATCTCCTGCTCCTTCATCATCGCCACGGCGCACTGTGTGGTGGGGCCCAGGATGCGGCAGGGGTGCTTGGAGCGGGGCTGTGTGTGGAGCTTGCGCTGTGTGGGTGTGTCTTCGTCAGCTTTTTGGGGATGGAGCTCACCTGTGGGGGTGTACCCCTGTGGGGACGGTGTTTGGGTTTGGGGGCATGTGTTCGATATCTGTGTCCTGGTTGGGGGTGGCCCTGTGGGGAAACTCATGTTGGGGTTCCTGGGGGGTGGGGGGGGCTCATGGGGGTGGGATCAGAATTCATTGGGGGGTTGGGGCTGTTTCATCCTGTGGCAGGTCTGGTTGGTGGGCTTGTTTGGACCAGGTAGACCCCTCTTTTGTACATGGCCCCCTCTCCGGATGGGGATGGGGTTCGGCCCAGGGTCGCTTGGGTTCGGGCGGTGCTGGCACTAGTCTGGGCTTGTGCTGGGGCGGTCTGCCTGTCTCCACACCGGAGGGAAGGGGACCACCTCCTGGGACCTGGGAGTATAGAGTATGTATGGGGAGTGTGAGTGAGTGTCCATTGTTGTGTGTCTTCATGTTTGGTGCGTGGGTGTGAGTGTCTTTATCTATCTTGTAATCTCTTCATCATTTTATCTCTTTTCCATTCTTTTCTCCTTCTCTCCCTTTTTCCTTTTTGCCCCACCTTTCTCCCTCTCGTGCTTCTTCTTTTTTCATTTTCGTTTCGTCTCTGTGTCCCCAACCGTTAATTAATATAATCCCAAAGCAGTTTCTAATAAAGTTTCTTTTATAAATATCAAGCAGAGCATTAAAGCGTTAGCTGCTCCACTTGTGAAAGTAAATCTTTTTAGTTGTCTCTGCTCCATCATACCTGATTCAAATGGTCTCCTCGGCATGCCATCCAGTGCTGCAGAAGCCCATTTATCACCCGTTTATTTCAGTCGGGTGTGTGGGAGCAGAGAAACACCTAAAACATGCAGGACAGTGGGCCCTGAGGACCAGGGTTAAGAAACACTGTTATAAACAACATGGTTTTAGCTGAATACATGCTTTACACATATGTGTTTTAGCCACAAACTGGAAAAGGACTCTCTCTGATACAGACAAGCAGAGTGAATTTGCTAACTTAACCCCCCACCTCTTAATGCTGCTGAGCCACCAGAGTCACCAATCAGCTCTGATCCTGCAGGATCTGATAGCAAGCAGCTATCTTTGAAAGCCATAACTGTTTACATATGTATTGTGATAGTAGGGTAATGTTAAATAATTATTCATTTGCTGCTCTCAGGCATCTTCCATTATCCTATGCAGATGTCCAGGGATTGTTCTGATCCAGTAGGACCTCATGGTATGGTTTTTATTCTGTAAATGGTCTTTACGTTTCATTCAAATATGCACTTATTCACTTAGTGTTTCTGAATGACATGAAAGTTCAAAGTTAAGATATAAATAATTGACTCCAACTTTTGTTTAATTTGCTTCTCACCAGACATTTCCCAGTCAAGAGCTGGAGGTCCTGTGTCCTTAAGGTTCTCTTCAATATGCAACATGACAAACACAAGAAGGCATTTTAATGAGTCGTGGTAAAGAGACTACACATGGTTGGGGTGTTCCATCAGTAGGGACTTGGTATTTTGTTATGCCTGCTGTGTTCAGAACAGAGACTAGCTTCTCCAGCTGGAAGAAAGCTTTCTGTAAAGGAGACCACTTCAAAGGCCATTAAACGTGTGATGGTCAGCCTCATTAATTTCCTAAAGTGACAGTAGGTGGGCTTGCAGGTACACAGCCTGTCACCACCTGCCTGATAGACTCCCAGCAGTGTACTGTTTATTGCAAGAAGCTGGGCTGCAATCGGGCAGTAGATGCCTGTGGCCTGCTAGTCCAAATTGATTGTAACTTTATTGGATTTTTGTTTGCTTTAAAGAAAAGGTTCCGGGTCAGACATGCTACATGCTTTTTGATTAAAATTGTCTTCAATGACAGATGAGCGTTGAGTCTTGACGAGCAAAAGCATTAGAAACGAAAGAATTTATAAAACACAAATGGAAGAATAATGCTGTTCTAGAAGAGCAAATGGTACAGCAGACACCCAAATGGAACTATGTAAATGTTTGTGTGAGAGGGATGTTTTGAACCGACAATATTTGTGAAAAAGTTAATAGGTTTTAAAAAAATAAAATGCAGGATTTTCTCCCATGCTGTGTGTTTGTATTTAGTCTATGTACATTAAAGGTGGTGAGGACATTTTACTGCATTAGCTTCTTTTAAATACATTTGAGTGGTTGAACATGGTGAGACTGATAAAATGGACACAGCTTACCAAAACTGGGATTGTGTGCAATGATGTCGGACAAATACCTGGCCCTTCTTTAATATTACAGCCCCTTACTCAGAAAAATCCTGGCATGTGGCATGTGTCCCTAAAGGCTTGTTTTTCAGAAGCTAGATCTCAGCTTAATTAAAAAAAAACAATACACCACAAAATAGCATAACAAAACTGATCATGACACGTTGTTCTATAGGAAACAAACTGTATATAAAGTAGGTCTGAGTGTAAAGAAAACTTTCTAATACATTTAATTGTATTTTATTTTATTTTGCAAAGAGTATTCTATTGTTCATGATTCCGAGCCCCATTTGGGTCAGTTAAATCTTCTGAAATAACCTCAGAGATTATAACTCCTGGACCCCGTTTCAGGAAGCAGGGTCAACAAGCTCCGAGTAGAAAGCACACACCCTGAGTAGACCTAATCCACACTATCATACCCAAGGCCTTCGGTTTCAGAACACTGCTATGTCAACCGTATTTGTATTGATTGAGTGTATTTAACACAGAACAGAATAAAATAGAAAACCCTTTATTGTATCACAGTGGGGAAATTTGGGTTTGTCAGCAACAAAAAAGGCAATGAAAGAATCCAGGTTCATACATCACTAAAACCATAGAAGAAGTTACCAGACTAAACCTATAAGAACCAGTCAGAAAAGAAAACATTCAGGCTGTATAGTAAAGGAGAATAAAACCCAGGATAAATGACATTTATTTTTGAACATACTGTGTGGTCATCAAAAGGCATACTTAGATTAATTAAATTAGAGGTGCAGTATAGTCAGGTGATATTGGTGACAGCATCAATGTAAAAACTGTGCAATATGATATAAAACATAAAACAAATAAAACAGTCTCCCTTATTTAGTGAAGGAGCAGTGAATATAGCTGTCGTGTATGCAGCCAATAATGCCTAGAAACACAGAAATATATAAATGGATAATGCTTGAAGTCTTAAAATGTGATACAGATTAAATTACTGCTTTCACTGATATCTGCAATTCTGTGACATTCCTCTTTTATTACTTGCCCAGTTTTTCAGATGCAAAGAAACTTATAAATGTCCAAGAGGCTCCTGTTTAAAATAAAATGGAACTAAACCTAAGCTATTTGTGTCTGATGATACTAAAATAAAACACAACTCCAATGCAACCTCAGTCAGGGATTGAACCCCAGTGTCCACAGTGACAGGTAACACCACAAACCTCTCTCCTAAGGTAAACAATCTGACCCGACTAGATGTTTAGGATTGAGATCATGGGCACCTCTGCTGTGCAGTAACTAAGTGCAATGATAACATTCCTGACAGCACGACATACAGATACCTTTGAATGATTTTCTGCATCACCTATGTTGTACAAACAAAACGACAACTGAGAATATTATTGAGATAATTACTGACTGGGGCGGAGATCCTGATATGAAGTGGCTCAAGGACGAAGTCTGTGTTTTAGAGTGGATGTAATCCTTGTGGGAAGACCTGGAAAGGTGTTTAGCTACAAAACTGACTGGGTTCCGCCAGTTCTGCCAACTTTCCAACAAACTATGGGGACATGTATGTAAACGTATGCCTTCAAGGAAAGTAAATAAACTTTTTCTTATTATTCTGGCATTTAGGAAATAGAAATAATATTAGTGATCCTAGCAGACCTGTGATAAAAAGGTTATGTGTATTTTTAAACAGTGTATGTAACCTTCTGGTTTCAGGGAGGTTCAGGTTACACACCATAGATCATGCAACAACAATTTTATGGCAGTTACATGGACATATTTCACTGAAATATACACGATCCTGATGGAGAAAGTCTCCTCCTCATGTATGGTTTTCTTATTGGGTGACCTATGACTAACTGCTCCAAAATTCATTTTGTTCATACGTACTTTACTGTATTTAAGGGTATCTTATACGTTTTTATTTATCCATCTGTTTTTCTTCGTCTGTACAGGGTTACGAGGGAGCTGGTGCATCTCTCCAGCAGTCTCTACCCTGGACTGGTCGCAGGTCCATTGCAGGGCAGCACAGAGACACACAGGGCAAACAACCATTCCTACCTATGGGCAATTTAGGGATGCCAGTGAACCTAACAGTCATGTTTTTAGACTGTGGGAGGAAGGCAGAGTACCCAGAGAGAACCCACACACGCAAACATGCAAACTCCATGCTGAAAGACCCCCGGACGGGAGTCAAACCCAGGACTTTCTTACTGCAAGGCAACAGTGCCACCAAATGCACCACTGTGCAGCCTGTTTCCACAACCGCTGGCAGAAATTCCTTAAGTTATTTTACACAATATGGACAGTCCTCGGGTCTCTACCGCTGCACTACAACCCAGACCCGATCATTTAATTTTTTGATGTTTGATATTTCATATCTAATCTCTTTAACACAAGGTAAAACAACTTAATGTTTTGGCTGGACCTGTGCATCTGCTTGTTTTGTTTGCATTTCACTTACTTTTGCAATTATTTTTAATTGGATCTAAGATTGCCGGAAATTCTGAACTTCACCAAGCTGTGCTCACACACACACCATGCCCTCAGTAAGAGTGAGCAGTATGTTAAAAGAAGTTGGTGAGGCAATAAAGACGCCAAGTTTTGACAAGCCCCCCTTCATCCCTTAGAGGCTCTTTTCTTTCTCTATTTTAATCTCTGCATCCATCTGTTCTTGTGTCATACCTTCCTCTCTTTTGAGACTCTGCCTTCCTCCGACCTCCTCTCAGCTCAGACATGTTGGGGGAATTTTTCTGTTCTTTTTCCCAAGAAGGACAGACAGAAAGCATGAATTATTTTAATGGTCCTGTGCTGCATAGAGCAGCGGGGGGGAACATATGTAGGGCAGCAGAGTGCTCCATCTCAGAGCTGGAAACTAGTTTTTGACTTTGCTGCTAAAGAAAAAAAAACCTTTTCGTATTATAGATGTTCTCTGCTGTGCTTTAATTTAGAATCTGCTCAGTAATATTTAGCAAACCCCAGTGCCAGATTTAGGAAAATTTGGGCCCATGGGCCAGAGTCAGTTTTGGTGCCCTACCCACAAGTTTCTTTTTTATGAAACTCCATTGGCAGTTAAAACACATCAGTGTTCAGATGTTCACTCCTTGTTCACATAAAAATAACATTTTTCCAAAACACTCTTAGATTGGTCCTTATGAAAACATACCATATAAGCATGGCGTCATTTCTAGAAATGCCTTCATGAAAACGAAAAGAAAATGACCTACAATATTATCCTAACTATCATAAGGGTTTAACTATGTGAGAACCCTTTATTTCTGAGGTTTAGTCCAGAGTTAACCCTAACTCTGCATTGTTCCCCCCCTTGTTGGTGCTTCTTTTTTTTTAGATGTGAAGACAGTAATCGCAATAGGATGCAGACCAAAGCAACAGTACCACGAACATTTGGAGGAGGTGGTCTCGGAATGATTCCAAACGAACTCTAGAGACGTTCGTTTATGGTGTGAATGTGATCAGGCACGTGGGAGGCCCCCCTTCCCCTATCCCTTCATATTCCTCATCAACAAATGTGCTTCACCTAAAATACAGTTTTACAGCTTTGCACAAGGAAATAGTTTTTAATTTTTAAAAACTGATTGTGTGAAATGAGAACACACAGCTCACTGGGCATGCTGTTGGAGAAATCATGACGAGGAATCAGCAAATGAAGTTTCCTTAGAGACTCAGATATGAGGACATCCCTGACATATATATAAAAAATGAAAAATGTGGTTAGTTTATATATATAAAAAATTAAAAATGTGGTTAGCTCTCCAAGATGTTTGGAACAACATACCAACCGAGTTCCTTCAAAAATTGTGCAAGTGTACCTAGAAGAATTGATGCTGTTTTAAAGGCAAAGGGTGGTCACACCAAATATTGATTTGATTTAGAATTCTCCTTCATTCACTGCATTTTGTTGATTGATTAAAATAAATATTAACATTTCCAGTTTTGAAAGCATTCTTTGTTTACGGCATTTTTTCACACCTGCCTAAAACTTTTGCACAGTAATGTATATATATATATATATATCACATGTCCAAACCTATTAAATTCATTTTGAATCCAGGCCAGATGATATAGTTTGGCAATGATATAATCTGCGAATGTAAAAGGTTCTTTTAGGTGGATGGTCCACAGCATATTTTAAACCTGCAGTCATTGTTCTGTCAGTCATTTTTACCATGACACAAAAAGTCCATTGGACTGAAGACTTAGCCTTTTATGGGTATTTTAATGGGCAAATGTCAGAATAAAATGTTGGCTTTGTGTTTCTGCAAACCACAGCAATGTTTAATCTCAGCTTTTAAAATTAAACATCAACCTCCGTCTTTTCCAATTCATCACATACTAAGGTTTTGTCACGACCCCTTGGCCTCACATTCTTTTGCTTATTTGTTCAACATGCAGGATTTTAAAAGGATGCACTTTAAGCCAAATCACAATCTCCTCCTAACCTCCATCAAGTCAAAATAAAACATTAAGTTACGTAAATGGAGATGGAGGGGAAAACAATACTCAGAAATGGTGCTCAGCTGAGACTCATGATTTAACAAAAGCCATTCAGTACTGTGGTTCCTGAGCGATTTAGGTTAGATACCAACAATGACATCAATACTGTGTGCCCTGTGAAGTACTATGTGTTAAGTGTATAGTGTAGCAGAACAATTAAAAAAAAACTGGGCTTTTATGTAGCACCAGAGGAAGAACCCTGTTTCACTGTATCTCACCTCCCTGTTTGTTTTATTATCACCAGTCACATTGGTCTGTTTTACAAAGACCAAACTCATATTTCTATGTGGATAGACACCATTTGAACCTTTATTTATACAAATTTTGGGAGAAATATCAAAAGTTGCTATGGATTCTGCTTGTCGTACTAAGCATAAATATCTCGAATAAGTCCAATATTTCAGTTTGTATTGTCAAGCACGCAGAAACACTGACAACATTAATGGATTGTACAAGTCATATTTAGACATCTCAGAGAAAAAATGAACAAAAGCGGAATGATCAATTGAATAGGAAGAGTTTATTTTCGCATAGCCTTTAAGGAGGGGCTAGTGGACTTACCTGATGATTCAAATAGGCTCCCTTGGGGCTGGTCAGAGACGAGAGGAATTCTAGGTGTATGACCAAGATACTGAGAAAAAAGGCAACACAGTTCAATAAGGTGAACAGACAGAAGACTTGGTTTGCAGATTCAGCTAAAGAGAACCAACCAGGTAGACTCAGCAATCATTGGGGAGAGCTTGTAGGCCAACCAGAAAGAAACACATTCATCTAGAATGTCAACCATGCAAATAAGGAGACAGCAGACAACTGAGGCTGACAAAGCAGAGACCCTTTTGGTGTATTTCAAAGTCTTATTGAAGTTGTACAACAACTTGAAAAACACCCACTGACATAATGCCTTAGACAGGACTTTGAGAGCCACCCAAGCCTGAGGGGGACCTGGGCTTGTGACATACTTGGACGTAGCAGGACTTGAGTTGTGGATAGTACACAAGAGCAAAGCCTGGGAGCTCTGTCTATGGGTGTGGTTCTAAGGTTATGCCTATCAAGACATGATTAACAATATTGGGTTTTCACAAGTGTTAAAGGTAGGGAAATACAGCGTAGGATGAAGAACACATGACATTCAACAGCTATGTCATGAAAGTTAACATTGAACTTAAAAGGATCTGTACAGCCTGAGACATAGTTACAGTTTCTCGGTGTTTTGTTTAGCCCAACCTGACGTTTTAGTTTTCATTCCTTTTTTCTCTAGTCTCTCACACTGTAGAATAATAGATAACAGCTTGCTTGATAATGGATGCATCACTTTTACCAGATGTCTTTCCTCTTTGGCACTGGATTTCATTTACTGTTACACACATCCAAATGCTGCTTTTAATGGTGATCCACATCACTGATGTTCAGTGAATCAAGTCAGTATTATTAGCAGAGCTAATCAGCTTTCAACAATAGCCAAAATATCTATTTCAGCTCCAATTGAGAATATGGTTGAACAAGATATCATGTTGTACTAAACAACACCTGAAGGACGTGATCAGTAGGAAAGCAGGAATACATTTTTTGTGATGTTGATGCATGTGTTCTGGACCACATTTATGGCAAAGCCAGGCTACTACAGTAAGAGAGTCTGTACTTAAAAGATGATAATTTCATGGCTAAGCAAGCTTGTGATAGGTTAATTCACACCAGTTGATTTAAATAAGGGCACAAATGAGGGTGTATTTTAAGGCACACTGCTTCCTTGTGTGACGACATGAAAAAGTCTAAAGAAATCAGCCAAGATATCAGGGAGGTTATTGTGGACCTTTAGAGGTCTAGTTCATCCTTGGTTACAATTTTCAGATGCCTGATGGTGCCACGTTCATCTGTTAAAACTCTTATATGCAAGTATAATCACTATGGGAATGTCTAGTCACCACAATGTTCAGGAAGCAGATGATTTCTGTATACCTAAGATAAATAGGTTTTGACGCTAAATGTGTGTATCAACCCTAGTGCAAAACCAAGAGACTTGTAAAAATGCTAGTAGAAGCTTGTAAAATAACCTTTATCCACAAGTCCTACTCCAACATGGGCTGAAAGGTCACTCAGAGAAGAGGAAACCATTTCTCCAAAAGCAACAAATATAACCAGATTACAGTTTGCACATGCACTTAGTGACAAAGAGCCTAATGTTTGGAGTCTGATTAAACTAAAAATGAAGTGTTGGGCCAATTATTGACTATTGCCTTCTTAAAAATGGGGGAAATTGCAACCCCAAGAAAGGGTAGTAGCATCATGTTTTGGGGATGTTAGGCTGCAACACGGACTGGTGTACTTCATAAAATAGTTAAGAATGGGGAAAAAAACACCATGTTGAAATATTAATGCAACATCTGAAAACATCAACCTCGAAGGTAAAGCTCTTTTAGAAGGTGGGTGAGAGCAAGGCTATCTGCAAGCTGGACTTAGTTACACCAGTTCTGTCAGAACTATTGTGAGAAGCTTGTGGAGCAATACTTCAAATATTTGATCCAAGTCATACAGTTTAAAAAGCAAAGAAAAGTTTTTGTCATTCAGTTCTATCGAAAACACAGAGATAAACATAACTAAAAAACACTCTGACCTAAGGCTAATTAAGAGAGTAAGCTTACTGTGCATGTTTTTAGACTTTGGGAGAAAATTGGCACACCTGGAAAAAAGACTAAGGAAAATATGTTTTTTACTATGTAGTGATTCAAAAAACTTTCTTGTGCTTTTTCACATGACTACCCTTTCATAACCACAGATAGCCATATATCATTTGTGCCACACTGTAGCCCACTATGGAGCTGGTTTATAGGGGAAAATGACAAACTGCTATTTCCCAGGAGAGAAATGTAAGATTTTAAAAATAAGTCATGGGACCAGTCTCCTCACTGTTGACAAAGTCATCTGGAATCCACCAAAAAGTTAAAGTAATGAGAAAAAGCAGTCACTTTTGCTAGACTTAATCTATAAACTAAAAGGCCTTTCTTAGTTTTGTTTAGATATAGTCACTCTGGCTAACCTATGCACATTGTGGATCAATCAAAAACTTGGCATCTGGGAAAAGGAATAAGCAGACTGGAAATAGCTTCCAAATATTTTCCCATGCACATGGGAAATGTGAAGTAATTCTACTGATGCCAGGGCATTGTATCAAGTGGTTTATACGTGCAGAAGCACAGATTTTAAATAAACGATGGGAGTGAGTGTGAATGGGAAAGATACTATATCCCTTCCGCATTTTTCCATCAGCTGTTGACATAAAATAGCTGAAAATCAGCAATCAAATTAAGCCCCAATGGGATTCTTTCTCAAAGGATTGTCAATGGACACTCTCAGAATATCTGTATTAGAAACAGATGATAACAAGGAAACTCAGCAAGCTTTGTCCTTCAGAGATCTTTACCCTTTTTCACAGGGAGCTACTGTCTGCAGTCTCATATTGTTCAATAGAACAATGAATGTACCAACCTGGAAAATGCTCATCTATTTATAACATTAATTTTATTGCAAACGCTTAATACTCAGATCCCATCATGATAATCATCTGGACAATTAGATAGGGGTATTTTTGGTAGTAGAATACAATTCTGACCATTAATTTAGTGAACTGTTTTTTGGTAACAGAGATAGGTGAACATGAACCGCAGTGGGGGTCAACTAACTTTTTCCTCGGCTCCATGCAGATTTTTGCATTTTTATCGACTGCAATAAAAAGGCCTTCATTGATAACAAAGATTTATAGACATCCTGTTATCGAGGTGGTCGCACTCCCTGATGATTAATTAATCAACTTTATGTGATTAGCAGCACTTTAAGACTACTTTCTATTTTAAATGTAGTAGAAGTAGCAAGTGTCTGTTATGAAATGGAAATAATCAGTTCTCTTTTCCCCTGGGAAGTTAGTCTTCCTTTATTTAGTGGGAAGGCAATGAGAGATAAAGACACAGCTGACAAATGGCACGTGGGATTAAGTCCCAAGCCAGTATGAGAACGTATGTCTCTGAGCCACTGCACTATTTGTGGGAAAAGATGCAGGCAAGATCCACTACATGCAGCTTTTTTTCACCAAGTCACTGAAAAATGGCTTTGCTGGACTTTTGAGATATAGCCAAAATAACTTCTTATACCGTCTCCAGAACCACAGAAAATATAAATGTTTGTATAACCTTGTTGTTATGCTCAAACTGACATTTCTCTAAATGCCTGTTAGAACATGTCCAAGTTTCTGTTGCTTAAATTATCTTGTTTTGCTAATTTAGATTATTTTAAAGAAAGCTTTTAAATTATCCATAATTCTCATAACATTAACCCTTAATGTGTTAAACCTTGAAAGTCCATTTTTTTTATTCGATGAAATGATTACGTTTTTAAAACTTCAAATGTAAAAACAACCCCAAGCATGAGACAATATTTTATCTAAAATAAAAGAATAATAAGCTCTTGATTATGCTTTACATTTGAATTATTCCCTAGTCATAAAACCTCAGCTTCTACTTTTATTTGTAAAGTAGAACTGGTGTGTTTTTCTTAGTTAGATTTGTTTCTTTTATTTAATTAATCCCTTGTAAATAGAGATTAGATTGATCTGTCATTAAAAACAAAAATATTCAAATATAATCTGGGGGAAATGCAAAAAGCAGTTCTCAAATGAAATGATTAACGACATTTTCTGGTTCAGTTTTACTACCCACACCCATGTCTGATTACTGCTAGATCTGTAGAAATAATAAATGAAACCTTTCTGACAATGTGAAGTAGACTGAAAGATCTCAAAAGCAATAAACTCGCATGTTGGACCGCTTTTAACTTTCTGTAAAGAATGACTTTTTTCTTACCACTTTTTCATAAAGGCCACAATTGAGTACTGAATGACTAAACGTTGTCATGTCAATTCTCCCACCTGAGCTGCGGATCATTGCAGCTCCACCAGTTACCGTGGCTGATTCTTTGGTTAATACTCTCTTTGCCCAGTCTGTCAGCAACATTAAATAGAATACATCTAAGTTTGTGGTTACAAAATGATAAAATTTATACAAGTTCAAAGGGGAAGAGTATTTTTGTAAGATGGGATAAAATCTTCCCCTTTTTAGCAACCTTGATAAAGGCATTAAATCATACGCAGCCCATCTAAGCTACAGAGTAAGTCTGTAATAAACTTCAATCGTGACTCAAGCTCGTGAATGCACTAAGAAAAAAGTGCATGAGTTAGTCTAAAGTCATCTCTTGTGAGGACTGAAGGTACGTACATAGTTTAGATAATGAAGGACTGGATATTGAACACCACACTAGGAGTCTGTGCTTTATCTAATATCCTCAGAATGCTAAAACCTCACAGGGCCTTTCTGTTTCCTGTTCTGCTTGAAACTTAGCGGCAGAACTTGACAGCCATAAGGGCAGCAAGCGGCCTCAAGACTTAAAACTGAGCTCTCCCAAATTCCTCAGAATCAAGAATCAATAAGATACAGCTTGTCAAAGCAGAAGATCCTGTGACTTCAAACTGAAACTAACTGTGAAGTAATTCGCACCACTTCTTAGGACTTTCTGTGTAATGGTTGTGTTGTGTTAAAATTGGTTTTCTTAAGGTTTCTGATAGCAAATGTTTCATTGGTGTGACATCTCAGCAATAAAAGAAGCCAAAGAGTTTACTTTTGAAGCCGCTGGCCAGTCCAGTCCCTGTTATATAATCAGGAGTTTAATAGAGAATCTCTTTCATAGACACGTATAGAGCATAGCACTGTGCTTAACTAACTGCTGAAACCTGCCCACTGACAGAGGTGATGTAAGGTTTAGTCAAAGTGGCAACTATTAAAGATAATTTTATTTAATAAACCTTTAATCAGCCAAGGAGTTGGATTGTTTGGGTTATTTATATGGGGCTTTGGGGAGTAGTTAGCAACATCAGTATGTTACCTGTAACAGAAAGCATTCTGAGTTTTGAGAAATAGAAAACAGTTCTGACTGGCGAATGGAACAAAAAGCTAATTAGTCCAGTTGTAAATTGGATTTCTGCCATCATAAATCAACTCCAGTCTCAAACTTTATATTATCCCCTATCATCCATAAAGAGGTTTATGGTTATTTACACCTGAGACAGCGCAAGTCTGCTGCCTATTGGAACAGTAGCCAAACTTTAAATACCATCTTTCAAACATAATGCATTGGGTGCACTCAGGCATGAAACCAGTCTGGAGAAAAAATGCAGTGTAAAACCCAAATAAAGGTTTTACTACATTCCACAGCATTTAAGTCTAATTGTGAAAAAGTTTGACTTGTTTATTGCTCAAATGGCCCTAGATTGCTAAATTATGTGGTTTAGCCTTTCTACTGTCTAACCCACCTATATTAAGAGAAAATGAATAAACAGCTGAAGTATATCCAAATACATATAAGGACTTCTACAAAATCACTAGTAAACTAGTAAGAAGAACCTGAATCGATGCAAATCCAAACAAACTAGTTTTATTTTGGAATAGCTTAATTTTTTTAATTCACCATTAAGCTTCAGCAGCATATAGTGACTTAAAGTTTTCATTGGCCTTGATCATTTTCCCTTTAGGTTATTTTACAACAAAAAACTTCAATGTGGTTCATTGAGATTTTTGGTGATAGACCAACACAAAGTAGTGCAAAATTATGAAACAAAATGATGCATTAGTTTCCAATTTTTCTTTTACAAATAAGAATCTTGTAGAATGACCTTTTGCTGCAATTTTATCTACAACTCTTCTTTTTTAATTTTTGCAGTAAGCAGGCAGACAGGAAGTGGGGTGGGGAGAGGAAAAGGTCTTGCAGCATATGGCCCTTTTCCACCAGCTCTTTTTAGGTGCACGGCTCCACTACACTCTCGTTCTTCTCTGCATGGAACCTGTTGTGTTCCCACTGACCCACTGACTGCTGGAGCAATGGCGGCTGAAGCCATCAGTGTAGTGTAGTGTAGTGTAGTGTAGTGTAGTGTGGTGCGTGTAGTGTATCGTTACTGTGTGACATTGCCACATTAAAGTCATCTGTGTAAAACTATAAAAAATAAAGAATAAAAATAAAACGTTTAGAAATAGCTTTTGCTGTAGTTTGCGTGAAGAAGTTACAATTTTGGGCTTTATGAGGAAGTTTTTTTCTCAGCCATAAGAATAACGGGGACAAGGATTTTAAAGCTCAAAACCGCGGACCTTTGCCCCAGTTGGTTGGATATTGTATTTTCATGTTCCGCAGATTCGATGAGACTTCCTCCCATCAATATATTTCCAAACCAAACACGCTGCTTCATGGTGGTTTTGTTTTGTGTGAAATGTTTGTGCATCTGAACCGCTGATTATATGTGTGATCAGCTGGTTAGGATGTTATTAAATACAGCACGCCACATCAGAAAGCTGATGTGTCCTTTTTTTTTCTTTCAGCCTTCAGGCATGGTTAAATTATATTTTGGTTTGAGCCACTCTGGCCATTTTGATCCTTGATATTATTTTAGACGCTCTTGAGTTTTATTAATTTCTACTTCTATACCCCTTCGAAAGCCTTCTCATTTCTCCAGGTCCCATGGCCAATCCGTGAACAGCAGTCTGTCACATCACATGTAGTCCCTACTTAGCCCTGGTCAGTCCTGCTCAGGAGCAGGGACAAAAAAAGTAGGTACTGGCAGGGAAAAAATGTAATGGAAACGCTTACAAAGTGGGCCGAGTGGAAAGGAGCCAGGCTAAATTGAGCCTGGCTCCGTTCATTGAGGAAAAAAAATTGAGGAAAAGGACAATAGGTCTCCAGGGTTGGGGCTCAAATTCAGGATGGCTGAATTGAGGACTGAGGCCTCCATATATGGGTTGCATACTCTACCGCTACACCACTTGTACTTCATGTTCAACTCTTCCCCCCGTGTCTGACAGCATATCACATCTACAGACTGATTTTTGCCCCATTCTTCTTTGCAAAGTGGCTCAGGCCCAGTAGATGGAGAGCACCTGTCAATGTCAATTTTCTTGCTACAGATTCTTCATTGGATTTAGATCTGGACTTAGACTGGACCGTTCGAACTTATGAGTACGCTTTGATCTAAACTATTCTATTTTCCCTATCAAGTCTTTAGCAGCTTTTACCAGATTTTTTTCAGGATTCCTTTGACTTAGCTTCCTCCATCTTCCCATCAACTCTGACCCGCTTCAAGTCCCTACTCAAGAAAAGGCCTTCACTTTAAAATTCTCCAACCACTACGTTTCTTGATGAGAATAGTTTATTAAGGTGGATGTGTGGCATTTTGTTCACAATCATGCACTACTTTGTGTTGGTTTATTTTATCAAATCCCAATTGAATACAGTGATGGTTGTAAAATGACAAAATGTGTCTGAATACCTTGCAAAGCGCTGCTTATCTAATAAGAGTCCATCTATGATAAAGGGTGATCTGTGGTCAGAGAGGAATAGAAACTGCTGATAAGTTTACTGCTAAGATACAAAAGGATTGTTGTCAACCCTGACCTCGTGAGGAACACTCCAGTTTGACCGTAGGTGACAAAACAGTCAGAGTCACACTTGAAATCTCATGTAACTCACAAACACAGCAATGTTTTTCATCCTCTCTTTGCACCACATGGACCTAGTGAAATACTTTCAGAGCCTGTGGAGGGTTTGGTTCCAATTACCAGAACAAGCGTTGTATAACAAGTGCTTTTCAATAAACATGTGGACCATAGCAGTGTCCTAAGGCTTTATCACACTAAGAGCCCATTTACATTACATCCTCAAAGAAATTGCTTCTTCAGTCAACAGATAGTCGACTGACTCCGCTTATTTAAATAAAAACAACTATAAACAGCTAATATAAATTATCTTAATTATCCCTGAAGGTGTTCAGTGTTGTTTAGATTCATGGTACATGATGATTAAAACAAGTCTTGTGATTTACTAAACCAAACATCTTTAATCAGACTGAAATAGAGCTACTTATTAACCATTAAATTAGGATACAGTTTTATGATTCTTTGATTTATTACTTCCATTTTTAAGATAATTTAGAACTAAATAGAAAGCATATGAACATAATTGCACAAATCCCTCACAGTTTGTTCTGCGAACACAACAGAGACAGCAAGCATGGCAACCACAGTGAAGTATTTCCCTTACCAAGTCATAAGTTATAGGTAAAGGGTAATTTTTTCACAACAAAAATTGGGAAATTAGACAAAAGCTTGAACAGGCACATACTACATGCAGGGCTATCAAATGTATTTGCCTCCATACAAGTTTCTTCTGCTTCTGTTTTTTTATGTCTCTTAAAGGTTTCACTTCATCATTAAGTTTTATATCAGTCAGAACTTTAGTAAATACAAAAAGTAGTTTTCAAAGGATGATTTTATTTGTTAAAGAAAAAAACTATCTATACCAACATGGCACTATGTGGAAATGTAATTGCATACCTTGTTAAATCAGAAAATAACTGAACCACTATTTCTGTTTAATTTCTCAAGGCACACCCAGCCCTGATGACAGCTGGACCTGTAGAACCAAGAAATACATTAAATAGAACCTGTATGACAACATGGAGTAGGCTAAGCCATCTCAGAACTGACAAACTAAATCCAGCAGTTCATAAGGCTTTCTGTAAACAATGGCTATCTTCCTTCCAGGTTCATGAAGGTTAGAATCATGGAGAGTACAACTAATAGTTGTCATGGCAACATTTTCTCCCATGGTTGTAAGGGATGCTAGAGTATTTACGCTGATGACATACAACATTATATTTCTGTGTCACCCATAGTCCATTACAGTCACTGAGTGAGTCTGTCCAAATTATGGGTGAGTGGATGGTTGGGAACATTCTCTAACTTAGAGAATGCAGAAGAACCAAGTATTCCGCCATCCCTGAGTTGAGCCAGAGTTCGTACAAAAGACCCGTTTTACATTTGAATTTGTATAAAGTATTTTGAGGACTGATAAGACAAAAGAGGAACATTTTGGAAGTTGTGTGTCTTATTAAATCTGGCTACCACAGCCTTTTAGAAAACAATGTCATAGCTACATTCAAACATAGTGAGGGGACAAACACTTCTCTTTATGTATATATATATATATATATATATATACATATATATATACATATATATATACATATATATATATATATATATATATATATGTGAAAATTTATTGAAACCATATAGCCTTGATATAATTACTGCTCTGGTCCAAAAACCTTCACCTAACTAATGTCGGGACCATGGATTTCAACATTAAAACTCCGGTACAAACTCTTCTGGAGTTTTCAAAATAAATTGCATTTAACAGACTTTCAGCACAACTTCAGAAGGGGAAAAGGGGAGGTAGCAGCAGACTTCCCATGATGCCACTGGCTGTATAAAAGCACCCCCTCTCCCACAAGCCGACCTCTCCAAGCCGGTTGACCATCAGAGCAGGAGCAGACACAGCGCGCTGAACTCTTCAAACTGGATCCAAGAGTCTCATATGATCACCGATCATATGCAAAAGTTGAGTATTGAATGAATTGCTGTTTGTGTATCCGGTATTCATTCACGAACGGGGAATTAAGGCACCAGCATTGTTGACTTTCTCTCCGAGCCCTGCAGGTGCACATGGTGTTCGAGGAAAGTCCCACAGAGACGCGGTCTCTACAACTCGAGTCAAGCGTTTTCCCTTCCTGAGAAAAGGACGACTCGCATCAACCGGTACGGTGCAGTTTTGTCCGGGCCGACAGAACGGCTCCGAAACCCACAGCTTCATTAGTTAGCCGAAGCTAACCGCTTGTTGACTGTGGACATTTCTTCAAACTTCGCCGCCCCGGACTCTTTTCCTCAACATGGTCAGAGGTTGGGTTTGGGCAGAATAACAGTTAGGAAGAAATGATCTAAACGTTTGTCCATTTTATGAGTTTGGTTTTTGTTGTGTGAAACTGCTATCTTAGTGCTAGCAGGCTATCTGCCACACGTGATCAGCTTTATGTTTCTGTGTCTTCGCTTATTTTTTGGTTGTTTTCTGTAAAAGTTAAGGTAAACTTTATTCAAATGTGCGGGTGATAGTTTCTAAACCTCTACAGGAAGTGTTGCTGGCCTGATAACGCGCCGTTCCGCGCGCATATTCGGGCAGTTTGAACCCTTTTATATTGATGCACTGGGTATGTGTTAAGTATACTATTGTTCTTTGATTCTGGACTTGCTATGCAGCTATCTCTACCTCCTTTGTTAGCTTAACTTCCTATCAGCGTGAGACGGAGGCCTAGCGATCTAGGCTTAGTCGTCTTATTCGTGATGCGCGGAAGAGATATGTTACCCAGAGAAACCGCTGTTTAGATATGCGGAATCCATAAAGGTCATCTCGCTACAGACTGGTAGTTGGCACGTAGCAGAGAGCTAGTGTGAGGTGGTATACACGTAGTGGCAGCGAGAAACTTGTCGGCCCAGGATTAAGGCCGTGACAGGGCTCCAGAAGTTGTGGAGCGGGCAAGAGGAGTAAAACAGGAAAACAGGGTTCTGGCTCTATCATTGTATACCTTCATAAATGAGGGAGGGAACTGGAGCGTGGACGCTGAATAAAGAGGAAAGATAAGGGAACTCGGGTGTGTGTTGTGTACGACCAACACTGAAGTGGTAGGGCAATCAAAGAAATAAGGGTGAGCTGGAGCACGGTCTGGTAAAGAAGATTAGGTGAGTGAGGAAGGGGGAGTAGTGGTGAAGCTTCCGGGGGGGTTTGGGTGAATGGGGGGCATAAAAGGATGCTGATATGGCCAAGTGGGGGTGAAAAGAAAGAGGCAGTTCACAGATTCTTCAATAAGCCTTGGTCTCAGACATAAATACCATTGCATGGTATGTTGCATCACTCTTTTGGTCATGTTTTCAGTGGGGCATCTATAATCAACTTGTTTATATTGTACATAGCCCATTAGTCTTCTGTTATTCTTTAATTCGTGCTTGGTGAGTTTAGTTGGATTGTTTTAGCATGGGAAGAGGTTGGTTGATTGAAATATGCTTGACTTTGATTTTGACTTATTTTTGTTAATAAATTCTTGTATTTAAGAAATTGTGTGAATTCACTCCATGTGTGTGGCGAGTTTATGCTGTTGGGGGAAGTGTGGGTGCGTGGCTTGGGGTGCTGCCCGCACTGTGTTCAACTTTGTCCTAAGCCATCGCCTTACTGTGCTGGTATTCACCGGCCACGCCCTAACATAGAGAGCCGAGAATGGTTATTGGCTGTGAAAATATTAATATTAAATAATGTCAGATTAATAATCACAACATTAACAAGCACTATTTTACAAAAGAGTAAAATGATTACCTAACAATAATTAAAAGAAAAAAATGTATGCATATTGTGTGTCTATGAAGATCAAACCAGCAGTTTTATGGACAAACTGTGCAATTTGGGTTAACTTGGAAAAGTGGAGCAGAGCCACTTTGCAGGGCAGCCTTCTTGGTGCGCTGATGTGGCGATTAGCTGGTAGAATGGTGGCCGCACCCTTAGCCACTCACTGCTGATTGCCCCAAATCTCGAACAAAGGGTCATAAAACTCTGAGGCGGGAACACAGTGGAAAAAACTCCAGTAATAAAACTGGGACAAAGGAGTGGTCAGGCCACAAGGCCCAGACCGCAGTTGCTTTGAATGGAAAACCTTTTAAAGTTTAACTTCAAACTCCTGGCTGATTTGGGAACAGCCGGACAGCATAAAACACTTCAATCAGTATTGTATGCAACAAGTGGATACCTTGGATTAACTACTACTAACTCACCTTAAATATGCCTCACCGTTGATTTTTTTTTTTTGGGGGGGGGGGCGTGTCCATGAAGTGTCCGCGATCAATTCAAAAAGTAAACCTATCATCCATCCAAAACAGGGAAAATATGAAGAACCGTTGCAGTCGACTGAATCAACAAGGAAGAAAACTCATTAAACTCAACAAACCTCTGTGGGTTTTCACTCTTCTAATATGGCCTCCACAGCGATGTAAAAGACTCATCCCCAACGCATGATGGCAGACAATGCTGCCAAGGGTGAGAGCATCAGTTAGTAGGTTTAGTAGGCAATTACTGTTTTACAGAGGGCCAGGTTTGTTTGGATAGCTTTTCTCCCTTAATAAAGGAACTCATTTAAAAACTGCTTTTTGTGTTTACTCAGATTTCTTTGTCCAACATTAAAATTTGCATTATTTTTTTTACCAAAAAGCAAAAACAGCTGACATCTGGAGGCAAAAACATTTTTGTGGCATGTAGGAAGAGCTTTAGGTTTTGTTGAGCCAGGTTACACAAGGATTATCCAGCTTTGTTTAACTTGCTTCATAGTAAACCCCTCAGCCAGTCTAAGCCAGTACACCAGAACATTGTAATCTCTGTCCTAAAACAAACTGATTCTCACAGTTGGTTCCTACATTTTTTACATTTTACTGAAGAGAAATTGACTGTTTTTGAGAGTTTGTAACATATACCAATGATTTAATCCAGATTGAGCCCTGAAAATAAATGGAACAGAAAATATAAAGTGGAAGACATATGGCGAGATGTAAGGCACTGTTCTCTATGATGGGTCATTCTGTTGTCATGACGATGCACATGATGTTTCAGATTAATCCATCTGGAAGCAGAGATGATTATTAATAACTTCTCCTCTAACAGCACGAACAGGTTTCCCTCAATAACCCAAATGCAGACCCAAATGTGTTATAATTTCCCCACTAAATTATTTGGCACTATCAACTGTCAGTTACTTTCTTCTCCTTGAATAAATGTAAATATTTTTATTTTTCAAAATATAAGCATTGGACAAAATGTCTGAAACATGTGACTCTTTCTCTGACAACACATGACATGTTGCAAAATGATTTACACACCTTGAGGTTGTCCAGCTTTTGTCACGTTACAGCCACAAACATTTTTAAGATAATTTCATGTTACAACACAAAGTAGTGCATTGCTGGGAAGTTAAATAAAATGTTACATAAATAAACATCTGAGTGTGTGGCATGTGGCATGCATTGATAAAAATATAATTTTGGAATTTGGTCAGCTAAAATCTATCATCTGGCACAGATTCAAGATCAAACAGCTAAACATAGAATATCCTACATTAATAACCAGCTTCGTTAAAGTTACTCTCAAAAATGTATGTAAAACCTTTAGAAGTGGAATTAACATTCTCAGTAAATGGGATGTTGATCTATCTACCTGCACAGATTTCTGTCATAGGAGTAAAAGTTACGTTACGTTATGCATTTTCATTGTACATTTGACTTTGATCTTATTAAGATAAAAATTTGTCTTTATGTGTATCTGTTTGCTTCCATTTGCCTGTCAAAATGCCAAACTTCAGCTCATGCGAAATAAAATCCTTCACAGAATGCACTACACAGGACAAAGGATGTTCCAAAAGGGTTTCTCATATACTAACACATGTCCAAACTGAATGGGAGTTTTACATGATACTATCTACATGCTCTCTGGCACTGTCTACCTGTCTATGGCTTCTGGCTAAAAGTATGTGAAGGCCTATCAACATACTTGGAGTACACAGTCACAGCCCAGAACCTCTTGCCTTCTTGGTGACATCACTAATGTTAATCTGGAAACAAATAGATCCCACATGCCTCTTGCAGTTCTACAGTACCCATTACAAAGAAAACAATAATTAAGAACTGAATGAACAGCTTTTAAATATAGTTTATTTAAAAAAAATGATTTTGTTTCCATAGGGAATGCCAGCATGTAAGAAAAATCGAAAGAATGATTTCCAGTTGATCTGGTGTACAATAATTAAATATATTACTGAATTTTGAGGGGTGCGTTGGCCTTGCTGAACAATTTCGGGGATGACGTTGTCCTTGGATTGGGCATGTGGGTGTTGGTGTCGGTGGGTCCAGCGTTGGGGGTGGGGTGGCCACCATGTGAAATACACTGCAGTTTGCCGCTGTACCGCAAAATACTTTTGTAAGGCAGCATAATAGACCTGCTTGCTGCTCTCTAACCTCGAAAAAGAAAAAAAAGTTTATCCGACCCATGTAGAAACACAGACTTAATCCTGATTAAGTCCTGGAACAGACTTAGGGAAGCTCCTGCCATCAGCGTCATTATTGGAGATCAAGTAAATGTAGGTGGGCTTAGCATTGGATCTGTGTAAACTCAAACATGAGGGTTATGGGTTTTTTTTTTTATCCGCTGAACAGCAAATGTTTGTTCATGAAGTGTCTTAAGCATCACATCAATGTCCACAGCCATGTGTCTTGGCTACGTTAAATCATCTGGGTCATATGGTCTGTAATTTCTGATAATAAATGCAATGAAATAAGAGGAACCTGTCAGTATAACGTTAACAGTGTACATGTAAAGACAGAGCTGCAAATTCTGTTGGTCGTGGAAAACTCTGTATGTCCTACAAAACAAAGTCTATTTTGACCCAGAAAAGTCAAATCAGCCTCATTTTTCTTTTATTCAAACTGATTTATCCATCCATCCATTTGTAGTCAGGCCAAAGTTCAGTTCAGAGAAAGCAGTTGACCCAACATGCATAGATTTTGACTGAAAACCACTGTGTTCACAGAAAGAACATGGCAACTCCTCACAGAAAGACCCTAGTCTTTGAGCTTTGAACTGGAAGATATATCTGTTACATAACTCAGCTCATTGGCTGCTTGAGAAGAAACTGCTGCAGGACATGACACAGGGCGAACACTGGCAGCTTAAACTGGTTAGGACCAGATAGGCTGTGCTTTGACTTTTGGCAAGTCATTGAGACAGCCACTTGTGTTGGTCGTGAAATAAGTTAAATAACAAAAGTTGTGGCTTTGGACAACAATATTTTGCTTCTTCTTCATGTTTTAAAGGTTCTCTGGAATGTAGATTAAGGCAGGGTGGTTGAAGCGGAGTCGTGAAGATGAGTCGTTTATTTATGGCAGGAGTCTCCAAATGCTTTAGGTGTAGTAAATATAACAGTGGGATTCCTTGTTAGGCGGGAAAACTTGAAGGGTACATAAAGCCCCCTTTGTTCAGAGGGGATTTCCTTGAAACCATGATCCATTTATTGATGAATCGATAAAAAAGTAAGAATAAACAGCATCTTAAAGGCTTCCTTTTATCATAGACATAGATTCAACCATTTCTTTTCTATTTACACATTATCGTCATTGAACATTAAAATAAAACTTTCTAAGACTCATGGTAGAACTTTGTCCCCCCTTGAACCTTTTCACACCATGTCACATTATAACCACAAACACTGAGTGCATTTTACTGGATTTATTTAATTTTAAGGAAAAAAAATAACACTCCGTGTTATAAAGTGGAAGGAGAATGATACTAGATTTAGAACCTTTCTGATAAATCAAATTCTAAATTACAGTAAAGTCCAAACCATTCTAATATTTGAATGTGCTTCAGTCTAATGCGTACTATAGCTCTGGCTGTATGTTCAAGGTTGTGGTCCGGGTGGAATGCTAAACTCTAACAGGATTTCACCTCCTGAGGGAGGCATCCAGGGGGCATCTGGTATAGATGCCCGAGCCACCTCAACTGGCTCCTCTCTATGTGGCTCTATTCCGAGCTCCTCCCGGATGGCCTTGCTCCTCACCCTATCTCTAAGGGAGTGCCCTTAGACCGACCGGTAAATCGAACTCTTCACCATAACGGACCGGCATAATGTCCCATTACTGCGACCAATCCATCTGCCGATCTCCCGCTCCATTCTCCCCTCACTCATGAACAAGACCCCAAGAAACTTGAACTCCTCAACTTGAGGCAGGAACTCCCCTTCAACCTGAAACCAACCTGAACCATGGCCTTGGACTTGGAGGAGCTAATCTTCATCCCAGCCGCTGCAGCTGGGAACAGCCCTGGTGCATGATGCAGGTCTTGGCTAGAGGGGACTAGCAGCACCACGTCGTCTGCATTGAGAAGAGACGAAATCCACTGGTCCCCAAACCAGACCCCCTTCGGCCCTTGGCTGTGCCTAGAAATAGTGTCCATAAAAGTTATGAACAGGACTGGTGACAAAGGGCAGCCCTGCCGGAGTCCAACATGCACGATTTAGTGCCGCCAATGCAGACCAAATTCCTGCTCCGCTTTTACAGAGACCGGATGGCCCCTAATAAAGGGCCCCCTGACTCCGTACTCTGTGAGGGACACAGCTGTGACAGGCACCGCAGACCTTACAGCCACAGCTACGGGCAGCAGCATCAACAATAGACGCGGAGAACATAGTCCACTCGGACTGTATGTCTAAGCTCTCCCGGAGGTGGGAGTTGAATACATCCCTGGCAGAGAGCTCAGCCAGACGTTCCCAGCAGACCCTCACTATATGCTTGGGCCTGCCAAGTCTGTCCGGCTTTCTCCTCTTCCAGCAGATCCAACTCACCCCCAGGTGGTGATCAGTGGACAGCTCAGTCCCTCTCTTCACCCGGCTGACCAGAACATGCGGTCAAAGGTCTGAAGACACGACAACAAAGTCGATCTCCTGCCTGGGGTGTCCTGGTGCCAAGTGCAATGATTAACACCCTTATGCTTGAACATGGTGTTCATTATGGACAATCCGTGACTAGCACAGAAGTCCAATAACGAAACACCACTTGGATTTATGTCGGGGAGCCCATTCTTCCCAATCACTCCTTTCCAGGTGTCACTGTCGTTTCCCACATGGGCGTTGAAGTCCCCCAGCCGATTAACGGAGTCCCCCGGAGGGGCACAGCACCCCCGACAGGGACGCCAAGAAGGCCGGGTGCTTCACACTACCGCTCGGCCCGTACAAAACGACAGTCAGACCCTGTCCCCGACCCGAAGGCGCAGAGATCCGACCCTCTCATCCACCGGGGTAAACCCCAACATACACCCCAATTGGGTCGTGGTCTCTACCTCCATCCACTGCCTGATCTTCTATGTACCGGTCCCTCATGGTGCCTCCTGCAGGTGGTGGGCCCACTGGAGGAAGGCCTTGCGTGTCTCGTTCTGGCTGGGCCCGGCAGGGTCCCACGAGGAGCAACCCGGCCACCAGGCACTCTCCAACGAGTCCCAACCCCAAGCTTGGCTCCAGGGTGGGACCTCGGCTCTGCCGTAGCGAGCGACGTCACGTGTCTCAATTTTGTGGTCCTCACGAAGGCGCCTTGAACCGCTCTTTGTCTAACCAGTCACCCAGAGCCTGTTTGCCATGGGATATCCTACCAGGGGCATTTAAGCCCCAGACAACATTGCTTCTAGGATCATTCGAGCACTCAAACCCCTCCACCACATCAAGGTGGCGGTTAAAGGGGCCAGGAATGCCTATGATCTGTAAATCACTGTAGATTTGAAACATAAAACGAGACTTGAAGATTTTGCCCCGTTAGAAAAATAACAGCAAATGATATCCAAAATTTTTTGGGTTAATCAACTTTTTCTAGACTTTTTTGTGTCTTTTCAGCAACAAGAACAGGATATTGGTCACGCTAGCTTTATTTGTTTGATAAAAGGATGCACCCACTTATTACTATTAAATTTCATTAATTTGTATTGTATTAAATTAAATTAAAATCAAAAACATGGCTGATCAAAGATGAATACTTTGTGTTGCACCTCACATTTTCAATTTCAAGATTTTACATTTTTGCATCTTTTCTGAAAGGCTTTGCATCATTAAAAATTGCACCATAACTCTTTTTTTTTTATGTGTATCTGCATCAACCTCCTGAGCTGGCGAACCTGATTTAGACCTCTTCAACTGTGAATAAAATCGTTCTGAGGCCCACAAATAGCCCCCGGGTCACACTTTGGACACCCCTGATTTAACATTATAAGAGAGGGGGCTGAACACAAATGCATGCAACACTTTTCAGTTTTTTGTCTTTCACATAGAGTCCTAGCAATTACACAAGTTTGTGGTTGCAAAGTTAAAAAAAGCAAAAAACTTTATGAATACTTATACAAGGCAATGTCGAACGAACAAAAACCTGAGCCTTGGAACAGTATTATTGGTTGGCACGCTGTATATTTAAGACTGATTTCATTTGGTTGCAAGTTGATCCATAACAGGCAGTCACTTTTTAAGCAATAGCATACATTAGTTGGTAATAATGTTTTGTAAGATTTTACATGAGTATTCTCATACTCATTAACATATCTCTATTAACATCCAACAAGTGTTTTATGGACACAGCTCTACATTTTTCATGGAGCAGGTCTTCAGACTAAATCACATTGAGCAGAACCAGCTGCCAGGAACTCGTATTATAGTAACTGATGCAGCTAGCTTATGCTAATCAAGACTTTTGGTGGTAAACTATCTGTTAATTGTTATTTCCATCTAAATTAGAATCAATTGACTCCATTTAATTGGTGTAAATGTAAGAACAGTTTGAGTAAGAAAAGAGAAATTAAAATAGCCTGGCAATAAAATTAAATGCATTGAGTTTAGCTCCTTACAGTACATTATTCACATCCACATCTGCAAAAGTGCTCTAGCTGAGGTTTCAAAAAATTCACAGTTTTTGCAGCATTATTTTGTCTTTCTGCGTGACAATAACAGATTTAAAAAGACACTGGCTATCATGATTGAAATGCCTCTTATGTGTCACAGCACCACCCCTGTGGAGCATCGGACAGGGGTAGTGGTCCTAAATTTTAAAAAAGGAAATTGGATATTGTTCCAGCTATCTAGGAATCATACAAGGGATCGCCATTAAATTACCTCCATGTACTAGATGGCTTGAGAGACCTCCCTTTGACTTCTAATGCCCTTGCTTAAGGCACACAGCATTTTCTGCAGTTCTTGTTTTAAACAATGGATGTCTCTGCAGATGAAATCCTCCCATATTTGTTTGCACAAGAAAAGCTGTGAGAAAACCACTGATCAGTAAGACTAACCAGAAAAAAAAGGCTACAGTTTGGGAGCATAAAGTTTGGATATGTGGTCATGTGGTCTGATGAGTCCAGAATTACCCTGTTCCGGAGTGATGGGCGCATCAGGGTAAGAAGAGGCAGGTGAAGTGATGCACCCATCATGCCTAGTGCCTACTGTACAACCCTGTGAGGGCAGTGCTATCAGGGGTTGCTGCGGTTGGTCGGGTCTGGTTTCAGCAACATTATGTGCCCAAAGAATGAGGTCAGCTGACTACCTGAATATACTGAATAACCAGGTTATTCCATCAATGGATTTTTTCTTCCCTGATGGCACGGGCATAGTCCAAGATGACAATGCCAGGACTCATTGGGCCCAAATTGTGAAAGAGTGGTTCAGGGAGCATGAGACATCATTCTCCCACATAGATTGGCCACCAGAGTCCAGACCTTAACCCCATTGAGAATCTTTGGGATGTGTTGGGGAGGGCTTTGTGCAGTGGTCAGACTCTACCATCATCAATACAAGATCTTGGTGTAAAATGAATGCAACACCGGGTGGAAATAAATCTTGTAACATTGCAGAAGCTTATTGAAACAATGCCACAGCGAATTTGTGCTATGATCAAAGCTAAAGGCAGTCAAACAAAATATTAGAGTGTGACCTATTTTTTTTGACTTTTTTTTGACCAGCAGCGTCCTTTTTACTAGTATCCACTTGACATCCATTTTTCTCTTTAACAACCTGTGAACAGCATAGCCTTTGACCCCTATGATGAAAACATAGACAATATAGAAGGTGGTTACTTCGAAGGATTCTTTGTTTTTCCATTTATAGTTGTTGCCAAGTTCACATTTTAGATTGTCGCTATTTCTGATTGGTTTTATTTACTGCTGTAAATTCCTAAATGCCTAGTTATGGATAAAAATATTTCAATTTGTTGTGTGAAAAAATAATAAAAACTAAATGATATTACTAGATTTTACCAAAGTGGTTTGGCTTCCCGTCCTGTAAAGCTGATGTGTCTGAGAGAGAGTACTAAAGCTATTTCTGCTGGAAAATGTCCAACAATCTCTGAGTGATTACTACCAAAGGAGTATATTGGAAGCTGCTGGGTCAAAGCCAGTGGTTAGACATCTGTCAGCGACATAGGCTCATTCTGCCACTTCATCTTCAGGCTGTAGCAACATTCATAACAATGTTGTTACAGTTTTGAAGAGAAAATTAAACTGGAAAAAAAGATGGTTTGTGTATTTTTAATATCAGACAAAGACCTCACACACCTCCAACGCAGCAGACTGCCAGAACCTTTACTTTCAAAGTCCGAAATGGTCACACTGAATATTCAATTAATTTCCTTTTAGTTGTAGTTTTTCCTTTACCTTTTTCTTGTCACTGTGGCTTTTCAGTATTGATAAGTAAAGTTAAATTTAAATGAAACAGGTTTGATTTCTATGATGAATTATCTAAAATTATGATGCAACCAAGGAAACTTTAACATTTTCCCCACTCAAATAATAAATGGGTGTTGACAAGCTACGTGTCATCTGATAGGACACTGATGGTGTTGTGCCGAAATTTCTTAACATTTTGAAAAATTAACTTATTTTTGTTTAGCTTTGTAAATAATGCAAAGGTGCATCATACTACTTTGCAAAGTGAGATAAGAGCACCATCTTGTGGATTCAACCAAAAGAAGTTAAGATCCAGCAACTTAGCTGGATCACTAGCTCATATGCACTTATTTATGTGGAACATTGTACACTACATTTTAAAATTTTAAACTGATTTGTTCCAGCACCATTGATGGCACAATAACAGTGCCTTACAAGAGTAAACACCACAAACTTTTCTTTTTTTACTTCCTGTTCCAACCACAAATTTCATTGAATTTTCAACTTTGTAATATACCTCAAGTTCAACCAGATTAAAAGGAGAGGATTGGTAAACAACAGCACAAATATTTAGTTGAATGTAGGTTTGTGACTTCACTAGGTCATTCTGCCACACCAATGTACTTTTATCCAAATCATTCCATTGTAGCTCTGACTGGATGTTTAGAGTTGTCCTGCTACAAGGTGAAACTCTCCTCCACTTCACTCTTGAGCAGTCTTTAACAGATGTTCTTCTATAGTTAGCTCTATACATCTAAAGTGACCCCACATCATGATTCTTCCTCCACCATGTTTCACTGTGGGTATGATGTGTTCAGCACGATGTGCAGGGTTAATTTTTCAAATTCTGCACATCATTGTAGTCTGAAAAGTTTGTTTTGGGTCTCATCTTTTCAACTTTTTCTACATGTTTTCTGTGTGCCCTCTTTGGGTTGTCAAATGTTGCCACCATTTCATAAAGATCATGCACTACAGCATTTTGTGCAGTGCACAACAAATAATTTTCCTATCAACAAATATTCTCATCTGAGCTTACCATGAGCCTCTTGGTGGGTTATCTAACTAATGTTCTTCTTTCTTGGCCTGTCAGTTTGGGTGGCTGGCCACGGTAGGTTTGCAGTTGTCTTCCATTTTCAAATGATGGATTGAACAGAGCTCAGAGCTTGTGATGTTCAACGCTTGGAATGTTGTTTTATAACCTCTAAACCTCCCCATGGCTTTCTCTCTGACCAGCTTTCTCCCTGCTGTGTTTCTTGGTCTTCTAGATGCTGTTTGTTCGCTATAGTTCTCTAAGAAACCTCTGAAGCCTTCACTGAACTGTTGGATTTATGAATAAAATTAAATTACACACACGTGAAAAAAAAAATGAAAACCACATATCTTTTACCTTCTACTTTACAATTGTTCTCTAATTTGTGTCAGTCTTTCACATTCAATTTACCTCAGTTATTTTAATGTTAAAGTTCCTTGTTGTACTTAAAGTATACTTTATTTATTTTGGTAATTTTGAAGCATTAAAAGTAACGTAATTAAACCGGTTTAGTAAGTCCCTACTCAACCCTCATCGGACCTGCTCAGGAACAGGGACCAAAACACTAGGTACCGGTACAAAAAAAAACAGTAATGGAAATAGTCACAAAGCGAGCCGAGTGGAGTCGAGTAGGGCCGAATTGAGCCAGAGGAAAAAAGGGCTTTTGAGAAAAAAAAAGGGCTTTTGAGAAGTTCTGACTGCTGCAGTCAGAACTTCTCAAATATCAGGACTGTAATGGTAATGTTTCAATGCATTTTAGAAATATAGGTAAAGTCAAGATATTTGTCTGAAACGTTTAGAGAAGAGACACATGAAAATGATACAAAAAGATGGCAATAGCCATTCCTACAATTAGAGGCAGAGTTTGTAAGTTTAAAATTAAAGGAAAAGTGGTGGCAAAATGAGGAAGCTATTAATGGCTGGCACCCTATTCTTGAGGTTGCAGCGGATACAAAAGACTTGCAGTAAGACAGCAGCCACTAAATTTTAAGTCTTCAAGGTAAGGCACATACTGAACACCAAAGGGTTACAGGCCTAAAATCACAGGTATACAATTTTTGAAGTACAAGAAAACTAATCTCCCAACAGGACAATGGTGCCAAAATATCTCAAAGTCCACCTTAGCTTAGTTTCAGAAGTCTTGAAAGATACCAGAGTGGCCATCGTAGTCCCCTGACTGAAATTTCTATTGGAAATCTTAGTGCAAATAGACACTGTTGCTGCAAAATGCTAACAAAGACTATTAATTACCTGGAGGACTGTGAAAGCCTAGATTCCTCAGAAATATTTCTAAAAGCTGGTGTCTGGCTATAAATCATGTTTACAGCAGCAAAAGGCTGCTCTGCTGAGAGCTAAAGATGCTTGTCATGATGGAGTTGAATAATTCTGAGACTACAGCAGCTATTACAATTGTTATTTTGTGTTTAATTTAGAGTAAACACTTGTAATATCCAGTAGGTTCCAGTTGTTGGCACACTAGAGGTAAATAGGCAAAACCCAGAAGGAACCAATTTTAATGAATAACATGAACTTACAGAACCAAATTTGGAGAAACAGAAGGTCCAAATAAGTTACCACAAAGGGAAGGCAAACCAGTAAACACAGAGAGGGAGCCAGGGAGGGGGCAGGATCAGACAACTAATAAATGAAACTGGAGTTTGGTTCAGAGGGTGATTACTTGTATGAGAAACAGGTGAAGTCATTGACTCATTGAAAACAGCTGTGAGAAAAGCAAGAAGTTGAGGAAAACCAGTGAGAGGAAATGGCTGACCTTCAATAGCTAGCAAAAGTATCCATAACTTAGTATAGTCACATTTTGTACATGACAACCCAGAGCAAGGTAGTGCATGTTGTTCATGAAGTGGAATAAAAAGGATAAATGGTTTTTAGCTTTTCCACACACTCATACCTAAAGACAATTTTGAGTAACCAATTAACCTAACAGTCATGTTTTTGGACTGTGGGAGGAACCCAGAAGAACCTACACATGCATTGGGAGAACATGCCAACTCCCTGCAGAGAGAGCACATGCTGAGGTTTGAATCCAGTACCTTCTTGCTACAAAGCAACAGTGTTAACAACTGTTCCACCTTGCAAGCATTTTCAAATGATTTGCAAATAACAATTTGGAAAGCGGTGTGTGCATTACACCACCTTTATTCTGATGCCCCTAAATAAAATCAAGTGCAGCCTATTGCTTTCAGAATTTCCCTTACTAGTAAATAGAGTTCAACGTGTGCAACTGAATATCTGTATAAATCCAGCTGTTCAGCAAACGCCTCAGAGGTTTGTTAGAGAACAGTTTTAAACAAACAGCATCATGAAGACCAAGGAACACAGGTGATAGATCAAGAAGAACTTTGTGGATAAGTTTAAAGCAGGAGTTGATTAGACAACAATTTGACAAGCTTTGAAAGTCTCACTTACTACTGCTCAGTCCATCAACTAAAAACAAAAAAAGTCTTTCAAAACTAAACTGACACAGTTTAGGTAAACAAGAAGAGCATCAAATAAGGAGGCAATTAAAAGGTTAATAAGAACACTGGAGGAGCTGCAGAGGCTTACAGCTCATGTTGGAGAACCTATCAACAGGAGGACTATTAGTCATGCACCCCACAAAGGGTGCTCTGGTCAGATGAATTAAAACTGATCTTTTTGTTCTACATGTAAAATGGTATGTTTGCCAACTTACACTGCACATCACTCTCAGCCCATCGTCCCAACAGTGAAACAAAGGTATGACAGCATCATGCTGTTGCGATGCATTTATTGAGCATGAACACAAAAGTAGATCAGGATTCATGGGAAGATGGGAGGAGCTAAATACAGGGCAATCTTGGAAGCAAACTTGTTAGGCTGCAAAAGACTTGACTTTTGACTTGACCTTCCAGCAGGACAAAAGCCATAGACATAGTGCCAGAACTACATTGCAAAGGTTTAGATCAAGGTATATTTGGTAAAATGGTCTAGGCAAAGTTCAGACCTAAATCTAAGCAAGGATCTGTGGCAAGACTTTAAAATTATGTTTAAAAAACTGCTTTTCTAGGAATGTCTTTTTTATTTTTCACTTTATTACTCTATTAGAATAAATATAGTAAATGTACAGTACTTTTGGTAAATTGGAAAGTTTATCCAGGAATGTCGGTCTGCAATTTTTCCTTTCCTGAACATATGGGTTGCCTCCAGCAGGTGGCACATGATACTGATTTCCTGTTCAAACGCAGACATACCCCACAGTTTTAAAATAATACATAACACACATACAGGGGTTGGACAATGAAACTGAAACACCTGGTTTTAGACCACAAGAATTTATTAGTATGGTGTAGGGCCTCCTTTTGCGGCCAATACAGCGTCAGCTCGTCTTGGGAATGATATATACAAGTCCTGCACAGTGATCAGAGGGATTTTAAGCCATTCTTCTTGCAGGATAGTGGCCAGGTCACTACGTGATACTGGTGGAGGAAGACGTTTCCTGACTCACTCCTCCAAAACACGCCAAAGTGGCTCAGTAATATTTAGATCTGGTGACTGTGCAGGCCATGGGAGATGTTCAACTTGACTTTCATGTTCATCAAACCAATCTTCCACCAGTCTTGCTGTGTGTATTGGTGCATTGTCATCCTGATACATGGCACCACCTTCAGGATACAATGTTTGAACCATTGGATGCACATGGTCCTCAAGAATGGTTCGGTAGTCCTTGGCAGTGAAGTGCCCATCTAGCACAAGTATTGGGCCAAGGGAATGCCTTGATATGGCAGCCCAAACCATCACTGATCCACCCCCATGCTTCACTCTAGGCATGCAACAGTCTGGGTGGTATGCTTCTTTGGGGCTTCTCCACACCGTAACTCTCCCGGATGTGGGGAAAACAGTAAAGGTGGACTCATCAGAGAACAATACATGTTTCACATTGTCCACAGCCCAAGATTTGCGCTCCTTGCACCATTGAAACCGACGTTTGGCATTGACATGAGTGACCAAAGGTTTGGCTATAGCAGCCTGGCCGTGTATATTGACCCTGTGGAGCTCCCGACGAACAGTTCTGGTGGAAACAGGAGAGTTGAGGTGCACATTTAATTCTGCCGTGATTTGGGCAGCCGTGGTTTTATGTTTTTTGGATACAATCCGGGTTAGCACCCGAACATCCCTTTCAGACAGCTTCCTCTTGCGTCCACAGTTAGTCCTGTTGGATGTGGTTCGTCCTTCTTGGTGGTATGCTGACATTACCCTGGATACCGTGGCTCTTGATACATCACAAAGACTTGCTGTCTTGGTCACAGATGCGCCAGCAAGACGTGCACCAACAATTTGTCCTCTTTTGAACTCTGGTATGTCACCCATAATGTTGTGTGCATTTCAATATTTTGAGCAAAACTGTGCTCTTACCCTGCTAATTCAATTCAATTCAATTCAGTTTATTTATATAGCGCCAATTCACAACACATGTCGTCTCAAGGCACTTCACAAAAGTCAGGTACATACATTCCAATTAATCTTAATCATTGAACAGTGCAGCCAGATTCTGTTATTTATTCAAATTGGATAAAAAGTTTTTCTATCTAAGGAAAGGAAACCCAGCAGATTGCATCCAGTCAGTGACTTGCAGCATTCCCTCCTCCCGGATGAACATGTAGAGACAGTGGACAGTCACTGGCGTTGACTTTGCAGCAATCCCTCATACTGAGCATGCATGTAGCGACAGTGGAGAGGAAAAACTCCCTTTTAACAGGAAGAAACCTCCAGCAGAACCAGGCTCAGTGTGAGCGGCCATCTGCCACGACCGACTGGGGGTTAGAGAGAACAGAGCAGAGACACAAAGAGAAAAAAGAAGCACTGATCCAGGAGTACTTTCTATGGGAAGGAAAAGTAAATGTTAATGGATGTAGCTCCTTTAGTTGTTTCACCTAGAAAGAAGGAACAGATAAACTCTGAGCCAGTTTTCAAGTTTAGAGTCTGAAGAGAGCACATAGAGTTAGTTACAGTAAAAGCTCAGTCAGTAGCTATGTCTAGGAGAGAGAAAGGGTTAAACACTGAAAGACAGGGCCATGTGGATCATCGGTAGAGGGTGAGCATTAAGTTGTTGCCAGCAGAAGCTTGGAGGATTCCCCTCTCCAGAAAGGTGTTACAGGTAGACACAGTGTCAGGCCAGGTGTAGCTTCTAGGAAGAGAAAAGAGAGAGAACAAAGTTAAAAGCTGAAATAACAGCAAATAATACAAAATTGAAGAGTATCGTGAGAAAGTAGCGAAGAGGGTGAAAGTGGTCATTATGTCCTCCAGCAGCCTAAGCCTATAGCAGCATAACTACAGAGATAGCTCAGGATAACCTAAGCCACTCTAACTATAAGCTTTATCAAAAAGGAAAGTTTAAGCCTAGCCTTAAAAGTAGACAGTTTGTCCATCTAGAGCCCACTGATGGCCATTGTTATACTAAAAACCACAACGATTGGGATACCTCGCTCTGTCAGATTGACCATAACCATTGGAAAAGAGAGGGGGTCATACAGGTAGCAGAAATGGAGGGTGTGTTTGCACCTCAACCGTAACTGAGCCGGTTTAGGCTAAACCGGATTCCCCCTTACTCCATCCAACAAGGGGAGAAGAAGACGGAGCTAAAATAAGGAAGATAGCATTGAACCTTCACACTCTGCTCTTACTGGTGCAATGTGCAATCAATGAAGACTGGCTACCAGGCTGGTCCAATTTAGCCATGAAACCTCCCACACTAAAATGACAGGTGTTTCAGTTTCATTGTCCAACCCCTGTATATGTATATGACTGTCATATATATTGTCTTTTAACCTGTTAAACTGATAGAAAAGACAAACAAAACATAAGAGAGTACAAAAGTAAAATATAAGATAAATAAACTATGACTTTCCTGAAGTTGCTCAATTATAGTGATAACCTAGATCTTATTAATTAAATAAATACCAGCCTCAAAATGAAACAAAAACAAACAAGAATCATCAAACTTCATTGGATTTAAAACTGAAAATGACTTGCTAAATCTCATCACACTGAAAGCCAAAAGCCCCAAGTCACTGTAAAACTGACATTACTGCTACATTGCTTTACACACTGTATCCCGCTGCCTAATTCGCCCCTACATTCAGGTGACCTATAATCCTGTTAGTCAGCACATTTCCCGTCTGCCTGTTTATATTCCTGTCTGCAGCCAAAGTACAGGCGTCACCTTGTTGTTGCCTCAGTGTGTGAAGATTGCAGGGGAGTTTCCTCATTTTTGCCGCAACCATGAGACAAGCAGCCTCATATGGAAAACAAAACTGAGACACTTTATTTTATTTTTACACATTTCTAATCAAAAAAATTTCTGATTTCTGATGCTTTTTGAAATACTTGCAAGTCTCATAAAATGGAGTTTAGATGAAAATTCAGAATGAAAGACTCACCTTCACCGCCTCCACCTTCCAATGACTCTTCTGTGCGTCTCCCTGCCTTCCAATCAGCATCCTGTCCGTCTGATTGTCCATCCAATCACCTTCCGACGCCTTGCTTTTAAAGGACCTTCAGCTGTGTTCATCCTTGCTTGTCAGCTGAGCTCATCCCTCCTCCACCCCACCTGCACCATCTTCCTTCACATCTTTTCCCGGCTTCCTCGCCCCCTGGCCGCCAATCCACCACCAGTGTCGGATCAGGGGGAAGACATCTCTAAATCTAAGCCTTACAAATGATCATCTTAGTTCATGTCATTCTCAGCATTCATGTCTTCCTCCCAGGTCCGAGCGCCAAAGAAATAACCATGTAATTTCTCATCATTAAAAATGTTCTAATTGCCATCCCTTTCTTTGTGAGTCTTTTCAGATTGAAATAAATGATAATATTAGATAAAACAACCTAGATAGACACAAGAAGCAGTTCTCAAATGAACTTCATCTATGCTTTATCAGCCTTGGTAGCAACAGCTGCCATCGGGACTTTGCTATAACTTTCACAGCATCTTTTATATCACTATGGAGGAACTCTGGCCCACTCTTTTGTACAATTGTTTTAATTCAGCCACATTGGTGCTGTATAGGGCTGGATGCCACATCATCTCAATCGGATTTAAGTGTAGACTTTGATTAGGTCATTGCATTATTGTCCAGCTGTATGTCCTAAGTACTTTTGACCTTAAGGTCACAGACATTTGTTTTTGGGATTTTCTGCTATGGCCACAGAATTTATGGGTCTGTCAATAACAACAAGTCATCCAGGTTCTGAAGAAGCAAACAAACCCCACACCGTCATATTACCAGCACTTTGTTTAATTATTATTACAACGTTCTTTTTCTGAAATTCTGTTAGTTTCATGCCAGATGCGACGGGATGCACATATTCTAGAAATCTACACATTTGCCTCATCAGCCAGCAGAATAGTTTGTTTTCCAAAGTCTTGAGGATTATCAAGACATATATGGCAAATGTTTAATGGACCTTTTTGTTCCTTTTGCTCAGGAGTGGTTTGCACCTTGGAACTCTCCCATAGATGCCATTTTGCCCAGTCTCTTTTTGCTGAATCATGAACATTGACTGTTCGTTGAGGCCTGGATTGCTTTGAATGTAGCTTTGTGCTCTTCTGTTATGTCCTGGATGATTCCTCTTAGATTTATTTTTCTTCAAGTGTGGATAATGGCGGGCAGGGGTTTGTGGCTAGTTGCTGGGTTTGTGGCTAGTTGCTAGCACTGTAGCCTGGTGACCTGTCCAGGATGTACCTGCCTCTCACCCAGTGACCACTGGAGATAGGCATTTGCCCCTCTGCAACCCCCAAAAGGATTGTTCTCACTGTGATTCACTGGAGTCCTGGTTTTGTAACCATTTCAAGAATAAAAGACAGTAATCAATGTGTTTCTCATCTGTTCTTTCTTTGGATTGAGACATGTTGTGTTGCTTTGTGAGATTGTTTAGCCTACTTCAGGTTACCAGAAAGGTTCTGGCCAACCAATTTCTTGATTCTCGAGTCTGATAGAAATCAGTCTTAGGTGTGACTAGTGAAATTTGACCCAGCTTTACAAAAAATGTGGATAATCAGTTAATCATTACTCAACCATGGGCCAGGTAGGGATACATAGCTATTTTTTCCTTAATAAATAAAACCATTATTTGAAAACTGCATCTGTTTACTCAGGTGATGTTGGGCTGGTGTTAAAATATTTTGATTATTTAAAATATTTAAGTGTGACAGTGTGAATAACATATTGAAAGAGGTCCATTTCAACAATCCAAACAGATTATAAAGGGTATAATTTCCGGTTAGGATATAGAGGGACTATAATGTCTTTGCATGAAGCGTTTGTTGACAACAGCGGATTTATGGGATTTCCAAAGGTTCTCGCCGACATAAGTAGTCCAAGCAGCTTTTCCAGCATTCTTCCTCAAGAGGGCGCACATTCCTTATATTTAACGCACACAACAGATCTATATTCAATGAGAATACTTGGATTTTCCTTCCTGTCACATGAGAGCTGACTCACTTTGAGGGTGGTCAGTGAAAATGAGTCATCCTTGAAATAATCAGTCATTGTGTGTATTTGTGATTTTTTTTTTCTCTCATGATTTTAATCTGTTTGCACCTTGAGCACGTAGCTCAACCAATGTGAGCAAAGGCTTTCAGTGCAGATTAGACAGCATTATGAATTTAACGGGACGCACCAGTCTCAACGCTGACTCACAGTGAGACGGTCAGATGAACAGACGCTCCAACGGCGACAGTGAAAGGGTCACAGAGAGACATACTCCTTGAACCTAGAAGTAGTTTAATCTGCTGATGATTGTACAGTTTGCTGTCTCATGGTTGTCTGTATTTTTCAGATTCATTGGGCTGTGTTAGAGAACATCCAGCTGGTGAATCACTGTACTACTTTACCTTTACTTTACATCGAACAGTCTAGCTGGTCTGTTTAATGGTTCAAATATTAGTCGTGCACTCAACGCCTCTGGCCTTTACAGAAGAGTGGCAAGAAGCAAATCATTCTTGTAGAGGAAGAAGGTGTTCTGCTCAGATGTGACCAAAAGTTAACGTTTTACATAGAAAGGGATACATGCAGCAGAAAACCAACACTGTACCTTTCCCTGAACAAACCTTCCCCATAGTGAAACATGGTGGTGGAAGCTTCCTCAGCAGTGACAGGGATGCTGGTCAGAGTTGTTAGATAGATGGATGCAGCTAACTACATGGCATTCTGGGAGAAAGCTTATCAGACGCTGCAAAAGCCTTGAGACTGGGGTTGAGGTTCACCTTCCAGCAGAATAAAAACGTGCCGGTCTGTCACATAAAATTCCGAAATACTGCAGTATGACATTTGTGGTTTTACCTTGACAAAATGTGTAAAAGTTCATGGGGTAAAAATCAATAGGAATTTCTGCATCAAAAGTCTGAAAGCCCTCTCCAGACCCATGATTACATTAAAAGGTTCAAATGGGTGATGCAGCATTGATCATTATTTCAGCCAGTTTGAGTCTCCCTACATAAGTTCCATTCTCAGCACTTTCCAACATCTGTGAGTGATTATGATGTCATGTTGTTTATCTAAATATGACTCCTTGACACACACTGTTAGCCACGTTCATTGATAATAATAACTACCCTCGCTAGGAAGCAAATCCACCTGGTTTTCCACGGCCTTTGAAATGTTGCTACCTTGGGTGTGAGGCAGCTTCTACCTCCAAGATCTGATATGAACACAGCCTAAGGCATGGGAAATTACAGATTCAATCAGTGGCTAAGCAAAGATATGAGTAATGATTAGTTAAAGGGTTCACGGTTACTAAATTTCAACTCAGCTGAGCTTTCTTTAATTATTATTTTGAGATTTTGCACTCATGTCTTAGTCACCATTCCCTGAACATCATCAAAACACCAGCTGGGAGTGTTCTTTGGAAGAGTGGTGTAATTTTTCCAGAATCAGTTGCTAGGTCCACGAGTGCTGGCTGCCCAATACCTTTTTAAGACACAATTACGGCCAATTTTTTAATGCCTCCATCCTATTTAGATTTAAAATGATTTCCCTTCAAGCAGTAATTCTGTTTCTGATCAGAAGTGAGAGGCATCGCTTCAAAGGTAATAAAACAAAAATAGTATGTATGTTGATCAGCCAAAATAAATTAATCTGTTCATTTACATTTTATTAACCAATAGCATGTTAAAAATATTTATCCCATTCTTAGTAATCAGTGGGAGAATCCTTATTGGCAATAAAGCAATCTAACCCTTCTTGTAATTGCTGAGTAGCTTTTTTCATGTTTTCACAGACAATTTATGAAGAGATTTTTGGTGAAAAGTTCCAAGTCCCCACAGATTCTCTAACCAACCCTGACCAAATGCGCATTCAGGAGGGATTGCTGCAAAGCTAGTAACTCGATGCAATCAGCTGGACTTCCTTGGATAGAAAATGTTTACCAACTGTAATAATAAACTGAAGTTGAAAGTAATATTTTATAACTAGGATTAATTTGGAATTGACTTTGAATCTGATTTTACTATTCATTTCTGTATATAAATTGGATTTTTTTTTGTTTTCTAAAGTGCAATGACTCTGCATCTGATGTGAATTGGTGCTATACAAATAGACTGAATTGAATTTCAATTGTTGGGATGCAGAACAGTGTACTAGTATCATTTCTGTCTATTTAACTAATTCAAATCTAACCAAAAACTGGAACTTTGCCCAGTTTGTAACAAGGTCAACCTCAGATGCTCATTTACATTCCATGCACTACTTCATGTTGGTTTATAAAATCCTACTAAAATACGTTGAGGTTTCTGGTGGAAATGTGACAAAAAATGTAAATTAAACAACTGAAGGGGTATGAATACCTTAGCAAGGCACTGCATATAGGAGATCAGTTTGGATGTCTGACCAAAGCAAAGCTGGAAACAGACCAGATCAGAGTCCCACATTTACATATTATGCAACACACAAAGGATTTGGTGCATATTGGTTGTTTGGGCTGATTGTGCTCTTGTGGCTGATCTTGTAAGACAGGATTTTTTTGAAAACATGACCTAGGGAAATGTCATGAAGTTGTTGCCACTGACCTCACCCTATAGAAGATTTGTAACACTTCCTGTATGTTTTAATTACTGTGTCAGAGCAAGGTTTACCACTTAAATGCAAATAGAGCCATACATTTTAATAATTTTAATCTGCAGGTCATGTGTAAACATTTTTTTGTCTTACATAATTTTAAGAAGCAAGGTTAAATGAAAACTAATAAGAATCAGATTGACAAACTGTCTCTGTTGTAGCTTGTTTTTGCAAATAGTGCTCTGCAGCCCCGACCTGAAGGTCTAAAATAGTTTGTGTCCAGGATGTGTGGGGTCTGCAGGGATGTTAGCTGCCCTTTTCCTGAAATGCAGGGAAGGTCAGCCCTGATAATCCTCTTTGCAGACCTGATTGTTCGTTACACTCTGGACCTGTCCTGTTGAGCCAACAACAAAACAACAACAAAAAAGTTCCTAAAGAGGTCAGAAAAACTAAAATTTCATGCTCACACTTTCAATATGTTGGCTTCTAAAAACATACAGTACTTTTTTTGAGTTAAGCCTATATGACTCTGAGTAAATGGTAAAAGGACTGAACTTATATAGTGCCTTTCCAGTCATACCAACAATTCAAAGCTCTTTACACTAGAGCCACATTCACCCAATCGCAATCAAAATACACAGATTTGATGATCAAATGGAACTCACAGCTTTCAGATATCAAGTTGATTACTTTTCCCACTGAACCTCAGTCGCCTCTACAGAGGAACTGTAGTTCACGTTGAAGTAATGTTTTCATTATTTGTTCTGTTCATTAATGAGTCAGGATCTCCAGGAGTAATTGTGTCCTCCAAGTATTTTTAGGCTTACTGTGAGTTCTCATCATAACGCACTACTGCACTACCAATGTCAAAATGGCTAAACACAGAAAGGTGCGGGGTCATAGAAATGGTTAACCACATGTCTAAAATAATTTTGGTTCTCAGGGTTGTCAAAAAGGGTTGAGATGGAGGCCCTGGTATGTTAATATTAGGATATTTTGAACAAAGCAATTTACAAACCCTTTTTGCAACCTCAGAATATTGCACAAACTTATCAAAAGGAGCCTAACAGAATCCATTGGTGTGAGGCTATCGATATTCTTTCTATAACTGTTTTATATACACTCTTTAAAGCTTGAAATCAACATTTGTTTCATCATATGCATTATAACAGAGTAGAATTCTGCTACATTCCTTTGGCTTTCTCTGTTTCGAAAAGTCTAATAAGGCAAAAATATGAAAAAAACACTTTCTCCAACCCATGACGCCAAAGTACGCAGAATTAATCAAATATGAAACCGCGTGTATTTGATTCTTGATAGTTTTCCCATAAAATGATGGTGATAAGTTGCTGGAAACTTGATAAGGTCACAGAGTGTAGGCTAAGATTTCTAAAGACTTGTGGAGAGGACAAATGTTGCAATACAGTGAACTCAGCTGCGCAACAGGAAAGCTTCAGAACATTGCAAAAGAGACAGGAATATTATTTATTCAACCATCAATACAGAAGTTTGCTTTGTGTAGAGCAAAACTTTTGTGTTTCCCATAGTTTGCCTAAAAGAACTTCCTCAAAGGTAATTGTTCTGTAGCTCAGAACAATGTGAGTCTTTTGCAATGAACCAGATTAATATGGGGATTTATATCTGGGACGCAGGCAGCTGGAACAGAGGAGAGGTCAGGTTGAGGATCAGGCATTGTGGTGTCACATATGAAACATGTATTTCTACAAGCTGTACAGGTCCAACAGTTGTAGTTGGATGAGAATTTAAAAAAAACAACATTTAAGTTTATAAAGTCAAAATTTATTACATCACCGCCTTCACAATTTAATAGGAAAGCATTGCTCATACAGGTAAATAAATAAATACATGAATTAATAAATGATCAAAAATTTTGTAAAGAATATTTTTGAAAAAATAAATAACGGACATATCCATAAGGGGCCCAATGTGGCCCACATTCCTGCAGATGGGCCAAAGATGGCCACATTTAGCCTCAGGGAGATGAGCTCCCTCACCTGGAGAGCTTGAAATAGAGACAGTTGAGATGGCTTGGTCTTCTGATGAGAATGTGTCCTGGGTTCCACCAACTTAAGGTTTAATGGGCACATCCAATGGCAACAAGTTCCTGGGCTAGACCCAGAACTCGCTCGTTTAGTTCCTCTGTTTGTAAAAAGTTAGCCCTGAGCTTTCACAGGGTTCTTTCTGCCACTCAGTGGGGCCTTGGAGATTTTATTTATTTATTGGTTTATTTTTGTAGAGGCAAGCTAAATGAAATGTCAAAAATACACTAATAAATAAAGGAATCATGTGCAGAACCTCTATTCTGTTGTTGAAATTGGTAAATGAATAGTTATCTAAAAAAAATAAGTTAGAAGAAACTTGATTAAGTAAATGCCTTTCTTCTGTCCCTGCAGAAGAAATGCATCCCCACAGCATGATACTGCCACCACCATGTTCCATGGTGGGGATCATACTCATCATGTGATATTTGAATCCTATTGCTTCTTTTGAAACATTGTGGGGTCTAGTTTGAAATTGTATTTTTGCTCTTTTATATTAAAGAACTTGCTGGCTTTCACCATTTCTTCTGAGGATAACAAGACTACAAGCAATATTTAAATCAATACTTGAGAACCTTCAAAATTATCACTTCTCTAAACTTCTGATGGTGCAGTTTTTCAAAACCTTTAATTTAGTGAAAAAAATGTCATGGCTGAATAAGTTGTTAACATGGGTAGGCATTAAGCTTGACAGAAGAAGCAAAATACTAAATATTGCCCTGTCTGAAACATAGCTGGCCGACAGTGCTGTCTGAATAAAGGAGCACTACTTGTATACTTGCATAAGATCATTAAGTCAAAGGTTATAGTGTTAGCAGGAACCTGTTGCTGATACACAGGGTGACAGGGTGATTTTTGGTACTAAGGGTGATCTAAACCTCTGACATAAGGCAGCTCAGTGTTAACCGACTTCACAGCAAAGGCAGATAACCCTGTGTTCTTTATTAATGAATCATGAAGTAAGATATGTTTGTGATCATGTTTATATGACAAGTCTAAAAAACAAAAGTAAATACTTGTCAAAATGATCTGTGATGAAATAAAATCAAAAATGTTTTGATTTTTCTTTGATTTTTCCTTTAATGTCAACCCATTTACACCAAGTCCCGCACCATGCTATTGCTTTGTCTACCTACAAACACAATAGCTAGCTGTCAGTCACAATTAATGGCTTATGGAGGATATGTCACCTTGTTGTCTGGGTCAGATCATGCCAGTGTTTTTCCTCTCACCGTGCACACACTATGGTCTGTCCATACACAAACTACAGCCCAAGTCCTGCTTGGATACACTTAAACTCAGTGGAGACAATCTGATTATCCAATGTGGAGAAGTGGTATTTTTCCACTCTCTCTTGGGTAATTGAACAAATTGCAACATGACTAACTTAGACTACAACATTGCATTTAGTTCCACAGGAGCAAGTGTCCAAACACACATGTAACCTTATTTAATAGAGTAAACAAGATCAATTAAAAATTTATTTAGATTTTGCCAAGTTCAAGCTCAAAGCAAGGCTTTGTGTCAAAGATCATTCAGTGAAAACCACAGTCAAATATTTAGTGTCCCACAATGCAATGTGTTGTATGCCACTCTGCCACCATCTGTACTTTGAGAAATGCTAATATTTACTTAATCAAGAATAATCTCACTGCATGTTTTTTATCCAAAGAGGCAGATGTAGGCCTTTGCACTACAGTAGTTATCTCTGGCCCAGTATTGGTACAGAAATGCTGACGTCGCTGACGGATAGATAGGTAATCAGGGAAGATAGAGCCTGTGGAGAAAATGTTCAGGCTCTAAATAAACTTGACCCCTGTGGGCATTGTTGGCCATTTGGGTATACTCCATGACTTTCATGATAGAGATTTTTTCCATGAACATAAAATAATTGATTGTTCTAAATTATGGTGTTACCCAAGGCTTAATTTTAGGCCCCACGTTTTAATCTGTACAGGCTGTTCTTTGGGTAATTAGCAGACATTAATTTCCAACGTCAAATATTATTGTATTTCCTGATGAAACGGGGCCATTAGATACCCTCTTTAACTGTATCTTAAACATTAAGACATGGATGGCAGATAATTTTCTACAACCCAACAAGGGCAAAACAGAAACTCATCTAATTAACTCCCTGACCCCTACACCTGTAGAGAGATCGTGGTGTAATTTTTGGATTTTTAAATAAATATTAGTGATGTATCAAAGGCAACATCCTTTACTTAATCGTCTAAAAGTATGAAAGGCAAATTAAAGAATGCCTCTTTAGCGAAGCATTTATTGAGTCGTAATTATTATAATGTTATTTTTTTTAACTAATGTTTATTTATTTCTATTTAGCTTTAGTTCCTAGTATTTTTTGTTGAATTTGTTGTTTTAGACATTTATTTTGATTTCTTTGAGACTTTAAAAGATTAGTCGTATGTTTTTACCAATTTAATATTTTTGTATGTTTTTGAATATGTTTACAGATAGAACTTGTTCTCTCTCTGGTTTAATGATACTTTGGATTTTGAGGTCAAGGGTCGTGAGAAACATCCAACTTTCTGAGTGAGGAGTCTAACTTTATGTGGCACTTCACCTGATTTCCTCCAACCTTAAATTCTGACATTCTGATTTTCGAGTAAAAATCTAAAGCCATCAGGTCATGTAAATAATGAAGATACAGGGGTTGGACAATGAAACTGAAACACCTGGTTTTAGACCACAATAATTTATTAGTATGGTGTAGGGCCTTCTTTTGCGGCCAATACAGCGTCAAATCGTCTTGGGAATGACATATACAAGTCCTGCACAGAGGTCAGAGGGATTTTAAGCCATTCTTCTTGCAGGATAGTGGCCAGGTCACTACGTGATACTGGTGGAGGAAAACGTTTCCTGACTCGCTCCTCCAAAACACCCCAAAGTGGCTCAATAATATTGAAATCTGGTGACTGTGCAGGCCATGGGAGATGTTCAACTTCACTTTCATGTTCATCAAACCAATCTTGCTGTGTGTCTTGCTGTGTGTATTGGTGCATTGTCATCCTGATACACGGCACCGCCTTCAGGATACAATGTTTGAACCATTGGATGCACATGGTCCTCAAGAATGGTTCGGTAGTCCTTGGCAGTGACGCGCCCATCTAGCACAAGTATTGGGCCAAGGGAATGCCATGATATGGCACCCCAAACCATCACTGATCCACCCCCATGCTTCACTTTGGGCATGCAACAGTCTGGGTGGTACACTTCTTTGGGGCTTCTCCACACCGTGACTCTCCCGGATGTGGGGAAAACAGTAAAGGTGGACTCATCAGAGAACAATACATGTTTCACATTGTCCACAGCCCAAGATTTGTGCTCCTTGCACCATTGAAACTGACGTTTGGCATTGGCATGAGTGACCAAAGGTTTGGCTATAGCTATAGCTATAGCCAAACCCTGTGGAGCTCCCGACGGACAGTTCTGGTGGAAACAGGACAGTTGAGGTGCACATTTAATTCTGCCGTGATTTGGGCAGCCGTGGTTTTATGTTTTTTGGATACAATCCGGGTTAGCACCAGAACATCCCTTTCAGACAGCTTCCTCTTGGGTCCACAGTTAATCCTGTTGGATGTGGTTCGTCCTTCTTGGTGATATGCTGACATTACCCTGGATACCGTGGCTCTTGATACATCACAAAGACTTGCTGTCTAGGTCACAGATGCGCCAGCAAGACGTGCACCAACAATTTGTCCTCTTTTGAACTCTGGTATGTCACCCATAATGTTGTGTGCATTTCAATATTTTGATCAAAACTGTGCTCTTACCCTGCTAATTGAACCTTCACACTCTGCTCTTACTGGTGCAATGTGCAATCAATGAAGACTGGCTACCAGGCTGGTCCAATTTAGCCATGAAACATCCCACGCTAAAATGACAGGTGTTTCAGTTTCATTGTCCAACCCCTGTATTGTTTCCTCTAACCAGAGAGCAGCCAATTCAGAAACATGCCAGTTTTATTATGATGGTTCTGAACTTACTCAAAGGTAGATCTTTCTGCTGTGCACATTTAGGGATTCCATAGAGAATACATATATTTATAAATAGATAGATAGATAGATAGATAGATAGATAGATAGATAGATAGATAGATAGATAGATAGATAGATAGATAGATAGATAGATAGATAGATAGATAGATAGATAGATAGATAGATAGATAGATAGATAGATAGATAGATAGATATAGTATAGTACGTTTGCATTAGATAAACTGAATTTAATTAGCTTATGCACATGTAAAAATGTCACAGCCCTATTGTTGACGTTAGTATATATATATATATATATATATATATATGACACATATTGTCATTACTGAAATATATAGTAAATAAGGAAGTCTAGCCTAATATTTTGCATGGCTTATTTGTGCTGCCTGAACAGCACTGAAACAACAGAGTATAAACTCAGGAGCTCTGAAGGCTTCCTGTGGTGTCTCACACCAGGATGTGGGCAGTCGTTCCTTTGGGTTTCTGTGTGCAGCCTCTGTGAACTGGACTAGTTCCTGCTCATCGCGGAGATGCTTAATCAGACTGGAATCTGGAATTTTGATGCAGGGTCACTGCCCCAGGCTCTTTCTTTTGTGCTCTTCTTTGTTGTGTGAAGGGGGTATTGTCTGGCTTGGGAAGGGAGATGAGGAAAAGCGTCGGTCCTTGGTGTCCAACAATGTCTAGAAGTCAAGATTTCCAAGCAGAATTTAATTATGTCAACTTTTAATTAGTTAATGTTGCAGCTTATTTCATAAATATGTTTCAGTGTCATTTCATTTACTTGGAAGAACTGAGTAAAATAAACAGTAAGGGTGGAGTATTTAGACATTTGCATTTCAGATAACTATTTTTTTCTTATTGTGGCAAACCCAGAGAACTCACACCAACAAATTGAAGGGCACAGTTAGTCCAAACGGAAGTTCAGGATCAAACAAAGTCAAGCAATAGAGTTAAAAAATGTTGAAGCCACGTGAGCAACAGTTGCTCCTAAATTTGTAGGACTGCTTTACATATTAAAAGGTTCAACAAAAAGGGAGGCAAATTAAAATGGTTACATCAAAGGTATAGAACAATTTGGATAAAGAGATAGATGATCTTTCATTAAACCACCATCAATTACTTGAAAATCTACATCAATCAGGCCTAATTTTATGACCACATGCCTTAGAATATGTTCGGTCCCCTTTTACTGTTAAGACACCCCGGATCTTTTAAGGCATTGACTCCACTAGACCACTGAAGGTGGGCTATTGTACCTGGGACACAGATGTTAGCAGCAGATCTTTCCTGCAAGTTGAAAGGTGGGGTCTTTGTGGATCAGACTTGTTTGTCCAGTACATCCCACAGATCCTGGATTGGTTTAGGATGTGGGAAACCTGTACACACATCAACGTAGAGGGCTAAATCTTCACTTCCTGTCTAACATATCCCACCCACCAGCAAGTGCAACGACGATGAGACGATTTGTGTTATTCGCTACATCAGTCACTGGTCAACATGTTATCAGTGTAATGATGGTTTAGACTGACACTGTTACATCTGTGTTGACAGTCAACCACCTAGATGTGGGTTTAAAAGGTTGCTCCCTGTTTGCTTCTGGCACGGAACAGTAACTCCAACTATTTAGTAGGAGAACATGAGACCAAATTTGGGATGTTCCAGCCAAACTTATAGTCTGTTCTTGGCTATGAATCTCCAATGTGTGACACTAAACACATTAACACTTGGAGCCTAATTTACCACATATGGATACAAAAGAATCTAGTTACGCTAGTGTTCAGGGATGACCCTTTAATCATTTGCATTTTTTCTTTGGTGACATATAAGCTCTTTCCTGATCCCATGAATGGGATATATAAATGTCACTGCCAATAAACTTAGCCATCATTGGATTTTACACCCAAACACACAACAAAGACACAGTAAAGACTGCATCATTTTCTTGAGTATATAAGCCTGTGGTTATAAATTGAAATAAAAAGATCTCAATGCAAAGGCATCTACAAATCGAAATCTGAGTGATTTTTTGTGATAATTAAATTAGCTAACCAAGCCTGACTTTCAAACTCTTTGTTTAGACCTAATTTAGACAGGACAGACAGTACCGTGAAATAGTTTTTTTCCCACAGATTTCTTTTATTTTTGCATTTCTGCCACACTAAAATGTTTTAGGTCACCAAACAAATTTTAATATCAGACAATGCTAATTAGAGCAAATACAAAAAGCAGTTTTCAAATGAAGACTTCATTTGTTAAAGAAAAAAGGTACCCTGGACAAATGTGAAAAAGTAAATCTGATAACTGGTTGTGCCAACCTTAGCAGCACAGCTGCTATCAAGTATTACTCACTTAACTTTTTGTTGCAGAATTGTTTAAGACAACCACATTGCAGCTTTTAAGAGCATGAATGGCCTGTTTCTGGTCAGGATACAGCATCTCAAGTCGATTTAAATTCGGACTCTGACTAGGCCACCCCAGGCTTTTCATTTTGATTTTTTGTTTAGCCGTTCAGAGTTGGACTTGCTGGTGTCTTTCATTACCCTGACAGGTAATTCATGATATAAAAATGGGGTGCTTACACAGGGGTCAGGATGATTTGGATAGAGTTTGTCCCTTGATAAATGAAACTGTCATTTAAAAATGTCATTGCATATTTAATTGGGTTATCTTTGACAATCTGTTTGATGATCTGAAATATTTGAATGTGACAATAAAGTAAATGGGAAAAACTGAACAGAGTTTTACTGGTCTTCACCTTATCTGGCTAAAATGTAACCATATATTAATCCAACTTGTGGCATTGGGAAACTTCGGCATTGCCCAGACCTAGAGGGCAACTGGAGGGGAATATTGAAAGTACTATTTTCTGTCCTTTAAAGGTAAAGCTGCCTCGCAGTTTCTTATGTCATTGTTTGGAATTTTTCCTAAAGGGTTGGAATTACCAAAAAAGCCCATAAATGTTCTCTTTACATTCTTCCTGACATGCTGCTGCTCCATCCTTAGCCTTTAACCAAATAACTGACATAAGGTTTGAAAAAGTTGTGTGCAATAACAAAAAAATTCTTTAAACATGACACAACAGAAAAAACAAATACGCCTGATGAGCACCCAAACAATAGGCACATAATACCACATGGTTTACGTGTAGGAGGTTAAAGTTATGTCATGAATGTGCAAAACAAGGCTCAGAATCATTTTGTAGGAGTTCATTGTTGGCTAATAGCATGTTGCTAACATTGTCAACGGAACGTGATCTTGAAAAATTGAGAAATTACCTTTTGAATGGATTCTATTTGTAGACCAGGAGTTTTACAAAAAAATATGTAATACTTTATTTATTGTAAACAGGGTCCATGATGGATTTTTTTATATTGTCCGAAGACACTAATCAGGAGCGGGAACATAGACACAGTTTCTGTTATTGCATGATAAAGTTTTTTTTACACTGTAAACTTGCGTGCAAGAAATTCCACCAAACACAAAAAAAAACTTTGTCATCAGCAAAACTATTGATGTTTTTTTTTCTTCCAGTTACCATTAAAATAATATCAATAGCTTGTCAATTACTATGGAATTCTGCTGTTGAATTTGTCCTGAACATTTCTGTTTAATTTTCCCCCCTCAAATGATTGGCCATCCATCCATCCATCCATCCATCCATCTATCCATCCATCCATCCATCCATCCATCCATCCTCTGAGATGTAGGCTATCTCAGAAATAACCACACAAACACACCAGCTAGTGTTGCTGTGTGTCTAATTCGTTCAGACTTAAAATCGGTGAATGATCAAGAATCCTGGCAGTTGTGATCACGTTAATTTGTATCTCAGCATATAAACACAAACAATATTTAAACTTTCTCTTAAAAAGGCTCCGATGACAGCGATGCTAACTCTTTCTTGTTAAAGAACAAAGTAATATTTAGCATGGGTGGCTGGCCATAAATGTTATGTTTGGAAACGATACAGAATTCTTGTTCCTGCACTGAAAACTTACCTTAACTTTATGCAAGCTTTCAGTTAATTTGGTTGTGCCCTCTTTGTAACTTAATTCAAACTTTAAAACGGCTCTACTATAAAAGGCAAAAAGCAACATACCACAAAGTGGCATTACACAGTACATTTAATAGAAATACACATTACAGCATCTCTGTGATACACTGCAATTACTCTATTAGACATTCACAATCAATTACTCTGTGTATAATGCAGGGAAATACCCTGAAATTTACTATAGAGAGCAAGAGAATGAAGTGGCTACTCTTGCACAGTAAGCAATGCAAATTAAATCAAGATGTCTGTTAAGCGGTTTTGGCAGTGAGATGCAAACACCTCCTCTGACAGAGCTTTTAAACTTCCAGTGCAAGAAGTTGTGGTGCTTGGAAATGCAACAAACAGTTTTTTTATTTGAAATAAATGTTGTCATCAACCTTTCTCGAAATTATTGACCCCACAGATGGTTTGGAAAGAACTGTAGCAACGGCTTCAAAGCCCAAAACACCCCTTTTCCAAGTGGCTTTTAACTCACTCTGCCCCACTTCTTTCTCCATCCCAGCACCCTCCTCTCTCTGCCACCTAGCTGAGACTACGTGAGCCTCCACACATCACCGTCTGGGCTGGAAAAGTTATACAGAAGAGCAAGCAAAAGAAGAAGAAAGAAGATTTGAGAGCAGGGCGTGTTCAGGTGGACGTGACTGCACTCACGTGGAGAATCCAGCCGCCCCATCACTTCACAGTCTTTCCCCTTTTTTATCCAGTAGATGTTAATGTTGTCATGGCCATTCTGTTAGTCAGCTATCGCTGATCCCCTGGCAGGGCACCGATACAACAGGAAGTAAGGCACTGTAACACACTGTGCCAAGGCTGATGTCAGTTTGTCAAGTCAGGAACTGATGTGTCTCTCTAGCTCAGAGAGAGGATGGAGTTGTTTTCCACTGCAAACATAATTACCAACTAATTTCCTTCTACTAAAGTTGCACTAGACAGTGCTTTCTATAAGAATTCATAAACCTTGAACCTTTTAAATTGTTTTGACATTATAACCACAAACGTCAATCTACTGTATTTAAATAGTTTTCAATGTGATAGACTAACACCACGTGGTGCAAAATTGTGAAACAAAAGGCACATTAACTATGGTTTTTAAATTATTCTTACAAATTGAAATGTGTGGCATACATCTGTAATCAATCCCCATGAGTGGTTTTAGAACCACCTTTTAGTGTTGTTACAGCTGCAAGTCATTTTGAGGTATGTCTCTACCAGCTGTGCATATCAAAAGGTGGACATTTTTTTTCCATTCTTCTTTCCAAAATCGCTCAAGTTCAGACAGATTTTATTGAGTTCATTTGTGTTTCAGGTCGTTGGGCTACTGGAAGGTGGGCCTCCTCCTGATTTTCTTCTGCAGCCTGTAGCAGCTTTTTCCCAGTATTGTCCTGTATTTAGTGCCATCCATCCTCTCATCAACTCCAAAAACGTCCCTGTCAATTCTAAAGACACGTATCCCCACACCATGATGCTGCCACCACAATGTTTGCCAGTCAGGATAGTGCGTTTTTCTTTTCAATTCTCCCAACTGAGCAGTGGATCTCTGCAGCTTCTCCAGAGTTACCATGGGCCTCTTAGCTGCTTGTCTGTCAGTTCAGGTGGACAGTCATGTTTTGGCAGGTTTGTACCATACTCTCTCTGTCAGTGAGATTTTCTGAGCTTGGCATATTGTTTTAGAGCCAAAACCTGCTTTAAATGTCGCCACAGCTTCCTCCCTGACCTATCTGTTGTGGTCTTTGGTCTTCATGATGCCATTTGTTCAATGATGTTCTCTAACAAACCTCAAAGAACAGCTGGATTTGCAATGAGACTAAATTACAAACAGATGACTCTATCTACTAATAAGGTGCCTTCTGCAGGGAGTTGCTTGCCATGGATTTTATTTAGGAGACTCACAGTAAAAGAGGCTTTAATCAACTACATATATCACACGTTTTTAGCTTTTTATTGTAAGACAAAATATGAAAACCATATTTAATTTTTCTATCACTTCCCAGTGATACACTAATGTATGAATCACATACAAATAACACCAAACTACATTGAAGCCTATGGTTGTAAAATGACTAAATGTGAGAAAGTTCAAGAGCTATAAATACATTTACTGTAACCAACATTACCAGCAGCTCTGTAATCTTATAGCATGCAACATTTAAGCACAGTACACTTTGAGAATTTCCAGGCTCACAAACCAAAATAGGGCCATCGAGCATTCAGGAACCTGTAATTAGAAGCTGTTTATTAGAGGTTCCATTTTGGCCGGTCTTTTATCATTTGTATTATTCACTAACATTCTTTTCTTGACAAGTTAAATATTGTTTGCTAAAGCGTGACAAAATGCATTTTAACTTTTTTCCAAATATTGTCTGTTATAAATTAATAGTGCATATAAATAGCATGTCATTAATTTTAGAATTTTGTTGTTTAAAAATCAGTACTGAATAGTTTTCCCAACTTTTAGGTCTTTTTTTCACTGGAAGGCAGGCATAACATGAGAACATAAGTAATTTACTAAATTCAACAATAGTAAAGTGGGGTTTGCAGATTAGCACTCAATATCTTACCTCAAGTAGATCAATATATGGGTTATTTAGGTTTGGAGAAGCAACAAATTAGTTATGAGAAGTCCTGAAGAGAGGAATCTATTGCCCATAAAATAGTGACTGCTCATAGATCTTCCATTTTACATCCAGTTTACATCCGTCAAGTCCCCCTGTAACTCAGTCATTTAATCTGCGATAGTCTTGGTGCCTTTACCTGTCGTCAAAAATTCATATTGAATGGATGGATGGACAGTAGGACAGACGGACGGACGGAGGGACGGATGGATGGAAAAAAGACAGGACAAGAAAAGAAATCGATGAAGAAAGAAGAACATAGGGAAGGAAGGTAAGACAATTTCCTATCTATACCCTGAAAAAACTCAAATCAGATTCTGTGGTTTTCCAGACTATTGCTGATTGTGTACAGACCCTGTTTTTATAGCCCGGGATTATTTATTAGCTTCTGATTCAGCCTCTGATTTATCTTTACATATTAGTACTAAACATATTTTCCAAGTGACATTCTTTTAAATTTTTTACCAAAAAAAAAATCAAGAGATACAAATCATAGCAGAGTTAAAAGACTTTTCCTGTTTCCAGTTTTTTAACTGGAAGCAGGATCTACAGACAGCACTGGGGGATGATGACACACGTGGAAGCTAAATACCAGTCACACACATAACAAAAGTCTTCACTTCTTCTCTGTAAGTAATAAAATAGTAGAAATGAGAAATTCCATTGCTGGCTTAGTACAGTAAGAGACTTTTTCTGTGAGATCAATGGAACTATGCAGATAATCACGTAGGAGGGCTTTCAGTTCGCTGTGCATGTAATCAGGGATCACATGTAGTCTATTTAATTGGCTCTGCACCATTCAAGGGCCACTGAAAGACTTATCCTCTCCATTCAGCGCAAATCTCTCCCTCAATGGCTGCTGCACAAAGAGAGAGGGATGGGTTTTCACATCGGAGTAGCACTAATGCAGGTAATGCATTCATCAATGAGCAAAGGAGTAAAAAAAACAGAAAGCCATCTTTCATCTGTGAAAAAAAAGCAAAAAACAAATTGAGAAAAGTATTTAACTTTTTAAAACTTGGCATTTTGTCTGATAGACTAACACAAGGGTTTCTGGTACAAAACGTTTAAGTAGAATAAAGCAAGGCTAGGTTATTAACCAGCATCCCAAGTTTTAAACGACCCTCCATCATCTGAAAATTGAAATATCTTATGGTCGTCCAGCTAAATTGATGGGCCGGACAATGAGAGCATTAATAAGAAAAGCAGCATGATAACTCTGGAGGAGCTGCGGAGATACACAGCTCAGGTGGGAGAATATGTTAGAAGAGTGGCAAGAAGAAAACCATTGTTGAAAGAGAGCCAGAAGAAGTCCAGTTTTCTTTTTTGGCCAATATAAAAACAAAGTGTGGGCAAAAAATAACTTGCCACCCCCTGAACACCCCCATCAATGGTTCACATGATTCGGGCACATAATCGGAGGAGTTTTTTGTCAGCTGGGTAAGATAAGATAGTCAGAGTTGATGGGAAGATGATTGATGCTAAATATATGTAATTCTGAAAGAAACCACCCCCATATCGAATAAATAGTTCATTGGCATGCCTTTGCAGAACTTAATGGCCTGCTCAGGAGGTAATTCGGCCATTTGATTTTTGCAAATTTGCAGGCTGTGGACTATGATCAGGGACTCCTGCCCTAGAAAACCTGTCGCTGCAATTGCAGTGAAATGTGGTTCTACAAAGTGTCATATTGAGGGTGCAGAATACAAATGGACACTGCACTTTTCCTTCCAATTCACATTTATCCCGCCCTTTGTGTTTGTATGCCTCATAAAACTATGCATATGTAAAATGCATTGATGTCTACAGTTGTAACATGAGGAAATGTCCTGATGTACATTAAAGTAAATATGCAAAACCATATCATAACCATATCTTTAACCAAAATGTGAAAAATTTGACGCTGCATTGACTGATGCTTCAGACAGACTGAGCCCAAACATCAATAGGGTCGCTGAAGGACGGTGTGCTGGTCTTGTTGTAAATGCGTGCTGACTCAGCAAACTTCCACTCACATGGCTGACAGAAACTGTGACGTTAACGTTTCCGTAAGAGACGCTGATTACGGATGGCCAGCGCTCATAAAAGCATAAATGTGTGTATACAAAACAGTGTTGCAATGCAGGTATGGACCTGCATCAGAATGAACTCTGTCACCATCAACAATCACCTCGAATTCCTAATATCGTCATTTTAGAGTAATTGACTGGATGTTCCTTAACTAACATTAAGGTGTGTGAGCTTTTATTATTAGAACTAAGCTTTTCTGTTTGGAACTCCTGGGTATGGTTTTAAATTAAATAGCTGAATATTAAGCCATTAAATGTATGATCTACATTATGATGATCATTTCTGCCGTTTATTTTTACTTTAGTCTTTGATCTTTATGTGATATGTTCAGAAGAACCCTTGACATCTATCCAATTGTAGATGAAAATCCCAGTTTGACTCCTTTGCGTTTTATCTTATCTTATATATCATAAGTGTAACTGCTAATTGGGTGCAGTTAAAGTCAGTGTTCATGAGTCAACAATAAGAAAGAGACTGGCCAAACTGGCATCCATGAGTGAATTCCAAGGTGAAAAACAAGTAGTGAGACAAAGTGGAACTTTTAGATCCAGTTATATCTGGACATTAAATTGGGGTTTTGAAATGACCAAGTCAAAGTCTGGATAGCTGATTGAAATGCTGAGACATGACCTTAATTACAGAGGGCAGTTTTTGCTAAAAACCCTTCAGTGTGGCTAAATTAAACCAATTTTGCAAAGAATAATAGGGCCAAACTTCCTCCACAGATGTAGCTGCTACGTGTGGGACACCTAGTTATTTAGAGGTTTAGGGGGCAATTACTTTTTCACACTGAGCCAAATTGGTATGGATAGCCTTTATTACCTTTTTGTATTTACTCAGGTTGTCTTAGTCTCATCTATTTATTTGATGATGTTTCTCTAATTTTATAAAAATGTAAAAACTATATATATCTGAAGGTTGAAAATAGTTTTTAAGAGTAATGTAGGAGAACTAGCATCAAAGCCTTAAACAGAAAAACATAAACAGTTTTGAAACTTTTCTTGTTGAGTTTTTGCATCTGGTTTCAAGCCAGCCTTTGTGCTTTTTCCAACACTTTCCATTTGTCAACAACCTAATAGTTTTATTGCTTCCTGGTTACCTTGTGTGCTTTAAAAAGGTGGAAACATTTAGCTTAAAACTCAGCTGAGCAAACTGATGCACGGCTGAAAATGTTTCACTTTAAGTAGTCTGTAAAACAAGCCTCAATAATACCAAGTGTTTAGCAATTTTGAAACTCTATTCTATTCTAGTCCAAGCCTAAAACCTTAAAAGTCCTCGTGAATGACACGTGAAACAGTTTGGACTTGCCAAAGGTCCCCACTTCTCCAAAATGTCCTCAAAGCAATGATCTAACAACCCAATGTGGACCTCACACTATTAGTTTATCTGATCACAAACAACCCAGTGACTCCCACTTGAATGTGGTTTTTCCTTGAGTCTGAATCATGACCAGACGTGTTATGGCTCCGTCTGGCCATACTGTGGTCAGGGAGGCTATGTGACTGCTGTCAGGTTCACCATTACAAAGCACCTCCTCCTTGGAACTCCCACAATCTAACAGACACACTTTTGTCCCCCCATCCTTTTGTGTAACCCCAACTTAACCATTACTGTTACATACCTAATCCCAACCTAAATTTAAAGCTGGGGATGCTAAACCATTTCTTTGCCCAATGTCCCCTACTATTCCCTGTAGAAAGTCTGCCTCAGTCTGCACTAATTAGGGACAGTCAGTGGGGCAACTTGGTGCAATAGTCTGTTAGTGTGAGTGGGGGAAGGGGGATTTAGGACTGGGCGCTGCAAGTATGTGAGGGGAGCAGAACCGACCCGACCTCAGTTGCAGTAAGTCAGACATCTTGGAAGTTGCTCACAGCAAACGCAAAATAGAGGATATGGCAAATCAGCTGCAACATTATAACCGCAAACATAATTATAAAGGTAGGAAAGATGCAAAGTATGAACTGACTTATTACATTACAGCATCAAATTGAGCAGAAAATTAAATGACTTAGAACAGGTCATTGTGCCAGTGGTTTAGTGTTTAAATAATTGACTTTTATGGATTAAAGATTTTCGGCTTAGAAGGAATTTGTTTATCATAAATTCCAAAATGGTTGTTTAACATAATACTGTTACTAATAACATACTCAGAATAAACCTAGCATTGAAGTCATTTAAATAGCCACTGACAACCTCACATACAAAAAATTGAATAAACTCTTAACGGTCTTGCCAAAAGAAAGGTGGCTTTAGTTGGTTTCATGTAGTCTGTGATCCCTCAGTTGTTAAGTGTGATCCTCTGGCGTTTAGTTATGAAACTAAAATGTGTTGAAACCAGTCTGTTAGTGAAAGTCTAAATCTGAGAACACTGTGAAAGTTTTGGTGTGTATGTCCCCGGCACAATCCACACCTCAGCCTTTACCCTAACCTCTGACCCTTAAAATGATCTTCTGCCACATTGATACCAGGGGTTGGTCCCCACAACCTATCAGTCTTCAGAAGGTAAGTGAATTTACCTGAAAAGGTCCTAACAAGGCAAAAGATAACATAAACAAGTGTACACACACACACACACACACACACATATCCAACTCCTGACAGACTTCTCCTGAACTTCTGATGCCACTGAAACTCTCAAACACACTTTGCATGCAGACTTTGCATATTGTTGGTTCTTCTGGGCATTTTCCCTATATGCAAGTCAGCTTTCATCATTTTGCATCTAATTTCCTACATGACTTTGCTTTTCTCTTCTGCCAACTATTATTGTTCCTGCTAGATTCTCTGAGGTGAACTTAATGAGGTTGCCAGCACACTAACATGTTGTCTGGGCATCTACAGCCTGTTGCAGACTTGCATGTGGCTTGCATTCGGGAATATGTGTGTGAGTGTAAATCTCTGTGGGAGAGACGAGCTGCTGTGTCAGGCTTCTGAATGGTAAATGGCCTCAGAGCTAACAGGCTTGACTAAGCTACAAATAGCTTTTTAATACTGCTCTGACGAAGGACTCCCATGAGTCAGGTAACTAAAAGCTGCTCACCAGTAGGCAATGTTGGACTGTGAAATACAGTCCATCTAATACTCTGAGACTTGCAGAACAAGAAAGAGTTGGTGATATCTTTGCTCAGTTTCTTTCCCAGAATGATTCATTGTCTGTAGTGAAAAAGACGCCATATCTCTCTATCTCTCTATGATCTATGATCAGCTTTTATTCAGTTTGCACATTCGCACACATGCATGCACTCATAGGCTGCCTTGCTAAAGTATTCACATGACTTGAAATGTTCTCCAGGTAAAACCTCTAACTTCAGTGTATTTTCTAGACCGTTTATGTGGTAGACCAACTCAAATAGGTGCCTAATTGTGTTGTGGAAGAAAAATGAACATTTACAAATAAAAACTAAAGCCTTGTGAGTGAACTTTGCACAACCACAGCTGCAGGGGTGGCTGCAGCAAAAGAGGTACAGTGTGTCTCTATAGGTTTGGCCGTTACTGCGCTGCGAACCAACTCAAGCTCAAAGTGAACGGAGAGAATCAGTGAACATCAACTTTTCAGTCTTGCCATTGATCCTTTACTGGAATTAGGTCTGGACTTTGACCATTCCATCGCAGTTCTGGGTGTCTGTTTAGTGCCGTTTTGCAGCTGAGTCTAAATTCATTTGCATCCTCCAACAGGTTTTCTTCCAGAAATGCCAGATATTTAGCTCCATGCTGTATCCCCATTCCTGCTGAGAAAGCATTCCCTCAGCACGATGCTGCCACCACGTGTGGAGTTTTTCATGTGTGCATAAGAAACAAATAGCATTGGCTTTATTCTTGAAGGCAATTGGTTAACTGGATTTTATTTAGGGGGTATGCGGCTAAAGAAGGGATAAATATGAAGGCACACCACTCAGATTCATACATATGAAAGTTTGAAAACCATGTGCCCTTTTCACTCCACTATGCACCATGTTTGGCCTAATCAAGACAAAACATTAAGGCATGCACAGTTCAGACAACCCCCACTAAGATTGATGAATAGACTGATTTACCTACACTATAATAACACTATATACTCAGGCTCTTAATAGATGAAAGCTTACATGTTAATTAGTACATTATCTTTCCCTCCCAAACGGCTTCCTGAACGCAAAGTGGTGACAGGGATGTGCAGCATGCAACTCACTGCATGATTCATCCGAGTGAGATAACTGCAAAACTGCCATAAAGCACTCAGTCTATCACTGAGCAAGTCCTTATATGGCAAGAAGTATTTCACCTAAACAGAGGAAAAAAAGAAAACAAAAAACATTTTCCCCAAGTGAGTTTATTGTACCAACAAATGCAAAAAGATTTACTGTACAACATATACTCATGTGCACAAGATGCATCTTATTTCAGCCTTTCAAAACTACATAAATATAAATAAAGAAGAATATTACTAAAAGAAAATTCAAGTATCTCAAGCAGAAATGTTAACAAAATATTTACTGAGAAATGAGCCTCAGCTCCATTTACATCTCAAACACATTAGTACAAAAAGAAGAGACAACCCCCCCCCCCCATATGACTCTCCAGTCACGTCTCAATCCAGTTTCACCATATGTACACCAACATTTACAGAGATATTATTAACAGCATGAAGTGTAACAAAAATAGGTGCTTCATTTTGTGCATAGCAGTCAATGACAGCAAAAAAGTAAAGTGAAATTATCAGAGTTCCCACTGTGGTAAGGAAACTACACACAAAAAAAAAATACACAAACTAGATAAAGTAGAGCGTTGAAATGATATGTAGAGTTATTAGGTGAAAGGTGCCGTTTCTCTTGGAGCAGTTAAGTCCGGAGAAACGGCAAGAGAAGCTGTGTCGGGCTTGCAAAAGCAAGCGCTACAGGCACTCTACGGCAAAAACAAAAAAAACAAACTGATCAACTAAAGAAAAACAAAAACTCACCGCTGTGCAAAATGCTGCTTGGTTTGTAACATGTCAGCATACAAAGGATTCATTGTGCCACGTTTTTAGATCATGGCCTTTACAATATTACATACAAATTTGTTCACTGAACCATTAAGTTGTAAGAAAAAGGGAGAAAATATTTAAACACTTCTTTAGTCTTTGGTCTCTGAAATAAACGTTTACCCAGATAGTTGATCCATCACAGGAGAGACTAAGGAAGCCATGATTTCCAGATTCTGACAGAGCTGAAGAATCTATGACCATACTGAACACTAAATCAGAAGCAAATCCAGTTTGAAGTGATAAAGATGTAGCAAGTTGTGTCTCTGGTTGGCAAAAGTGATTCAGGTTCCCTTTCCTGTGGGTCCCAGTGACCCACTCGTGACTCATCCACTCTGTTCACTAGCAGGGCTGCAGGATGTCATGGCAAACAGATGAGCTTCTCAGGTTCTGCAAACAAACAGAAGAGTAAACAAAAGCTTAGATTCCTCATGCATGCATACAGTCATCCAGCAGGTATGCAACAAGTAGCAGACTAAAGCTGTTAAAACAAGCACTACTGCACAGATGCCCTCAGGCTGGACGACATGATGCAACCCTTAAACCAAGGTGATCTTTTCCAGGCCCAAACTTCCCCTGTGATATTTTTAGAGGAGATGAAGTGTTAGTTTGCGGGTGTGTAAACAGGTTCTCCACTGTATCCCACAGCTAAGGACAGCTAAAAGCAAACCCTGCAGCATAGTTTCCTAATGTGCCATCAGAACTAGCTCCAACTGGTCAGCTCCACTCAACTTGATGGATGGAAACCCATTGGCAGCCTTCAGCTGATGAAGCGGTTGGTATTATACGTGTAAGACTAGAAGATCTAGCAGAAGCATGTTCTTTAGTGTTGCTACTAAAACACGTAGTTTAAAAGATTTGTTTTGAAGTAGAAGCTAGCAGAGTTGTTTCTAGCATGTGGCAGCAGAAAGATCTACAGAACCATGCGAGCATTCATTCCCCACAATGCATTTTAGGTGTCAGTAGTGCAATAATGTGATGACATGTCCCAATTTTATTTGTATTCTGAAAAGTCGGGTGTGCAATTTTATTCAGTCCACTTTGTTACCCCCAGATAAAATCCAGTGCAACCGACCACACTCAGAGGTCCCCCTGCCTTAGGGTATCTGATCATTTCACAAAGTTACATTTAAGATTAATATTCTATTTTCATTATTATTATTATTTCTAGTTAACTTAAGCAAGGTAAATATAGCTTTTCAATGATGAAGGAGCCAGTAGTGCAGAACGGTTAGTTGCTTAAAATCCTAAAAGAGTTTTGTGAACAGCAATGTGCTTAATTTCTATTAAAATCTATTTTAAATATTGGTATGGAAGACATTTTATGGAAAAACGATAATCTAGACATATTTAAGACTTTAAGAACAACATTTCTGGCCTTTAAAGTTTCAGACTTTGTAGAAACGCGGTGTTTAGAAATCTAGCCTTTATGGAAGAGTGAAAAGAAACCAGTCGAGGTCCTGAGTAGGAGACACAGCAAAGAAATGTCTGTAACTGCAGCAGATGGTGGGGCTCTAAATAAACTCATGCCAGTTTTCAGCTTTTGTCCACGTTTTAAAAACCATGTTTTTTTTTTGTTTTCACAACAATGCACTACTTTTTGTAATGTAAATAATTTTAAAAAACTGCATGCTAAAACATCTTGGGGTGTGAATACTTTAACAAGGGACTGTATAAAGCATCTGCAGACTCTGTGTTTACCTTTGAAAACTAAGATGGAAAACCACCTTTAGATAGTGGAGGATGGTGCGTCTTTAAGAAGCGAAACACAGACCAAAAATAAACCAGGTCCACACAGAGAGACACAGAAGCACAGGAGAGGCAGCATGAGTCAGAAAAATAAACTGGTGGTGACAACACAGGACAAGAATCATAGGAATGCAATACTGGGAAGTCTGAACAAATATGTACACTTTTCACTTCCAGAACAGTAGATTGCATCATTTCCCACAATTCAACTCTGATTTAGTAAAGTATTAGGAGGAAATGTAAATAAGCACATGATAGGAAATCTACCCCCCTCCCAGTTTAGTACTATGGGAGTCTAGGAAAGGAAACAAATGAATGACAAAGAGCACAGCAGCCAAACAAAAGAGGATCTTTCTCACATACTTACAGGCAAACTTTGCCCAGCCAGTGCTGCAGGGGTACAGAGGAGGTGGAGGGCAACAAACAAATGAGTGAGCAAACATGCAAAGGCTGAAAGTGAGGAAACTGTTGAAGGCAGTGATAATGTCACGATGGCCTAAATGCTGCTGGATGCGGACTATTAGAACAGATCAATTCCAGTACCTGTCCAGCCAGAGCAAGTGGAATGTGCGGGGAGGTGCAGAGGGCCAGTGATGCTACAGAGTTGGGTAGCTCCTGGATGGGAGCCTCGTCAAGGTCCTCGATGCGAGGTTTCTTGATGTTAGACTCCGGGCTGGTCAGAGGAGTCACGCTGTTCCTCCTTATCAAAGTGCCAGGACCCCTCTTAACCTCCTGTAGGACATTAACGACTAGATGTCAGACTCAGGAATGCCAGAACAGACAAGCTGCACGTTGCTCAGCTCCTAACTGGTGGCTCCAAGATTCTCAGTAATCAGGTCAGCTGACCTCTGGTCTGTCTCTGTGGGTGTTCACTGCCTCCACATTTAGAGAGATGGACTCCACTTTGCAGCCATAGGCGACCGGGGTCAGCTTCAGGACCGTGTGAAGGGGACACTTTAGGTAGGGCATCTCATCTGGAGCGACAAACAGAAGGAACAAAGAAACCATTTAAAAATTAAGTAAAGTATACATTTGAGCACATTAAAAAAAATAAAATAAAAAAAAGGGACTGTTCAGTATTTTTGAAGACTACGTAAAGTGGTCATAAACAGTGTAGTTTTTATTCAAGCATGAATCAAAATTAGTTGGATCCCTGAAGCCAATCACTAGTCCAAGAGTCCCAGACCATAGCAGAGGTCCTCTAAGCTCCAAGCCCAGAAAAATCACAGTGGTTTATGCAAACACCATTTCCTAAAACTCCAAACCCATCGTCATGCTTGCATTGTTATCCAAAGAGCTGCAGGATCATTTACACAGGAAATGGAGGTTGGAGGCGGTTTCCTATCACCATGTTCCTGTCTCATACATATTTTAAACAAGCAAAGATCATTGGTTGCACTGCCTCCCACCTCCATTTCCTTTATAATGTAATCAAACTTCTGTAAAAAAAAAAACAAAAAAAAAAAAAAAACACCTAGTGCAAATATGATTATAGTTTATGAAATTTTATTTACAAAAACCAATTTTAAGTTTTTGAGCTTGGAATCTGTTACACTAGTAGAAGTCCACTTCTGTCATGGTCCGTTTAGGACTAGTTAGCTTCAGCCTCCGGGATCCAACCGGTGTACATTAAATAAAAAAGGATCTCTTGAACACTTGAGTAGCTGTGGGAGTATCAGTTCCTACCTGCACTCTTATCCAGGAAGTAAGCAAGCAGACAGCGCATTACAGCCTGATGGCAGATCACCAGGACGTTCTCCTGCCTCTCCAGCTCCATGATCACAGGCTCCACCCGCTGGACCAGGTCCTGGTAGGACTGGAACCAGGATTATTGAGAAGTTGAAGTCATCCGTTAAGCATTTTGAAATGTTAGGTGATCTAAACGGTATAAATTGCTGTATTTTTGTTCATTCAACTTGGGGCTCCTACCTCTCCAGCTGGGTAGCGGTAGTAGTATTTGTCTTCATCTCTCAGTGCAAACTCTTCAGGGAATTTCTCCTTCACTTCATCGTATGTCATCTCCTCACACACCCCCTAAAAAAACAACAGATTATGCCAGTCAGCTAGAGAAGAGTTGCTTCATGAGTTGCGGCAGCACTTCGCAGGGTGAAACTCACAGCGTCGATCTCATTAAGGACCTTCCACTGCTCATAGGGGACTCCCAGGTGCTCGGCTGTCTGGATGCTGCAGCACAGCTGGCTGGTCCAGACTTTCAGGTCCTTCAGCTGCTGCTCCTCAACGAACCGAGCCAAGGCAGCAGAAAACTACAGCAAGCGGGAAAAATAAAATAAAAATGAGAATCAAGTACCCAGTTTTATCATTTAGGCTGTTTTATTCTGTTCAGCAACCAGTTGTACCTGTCGGCCGCGCTGTGAGAGGCCAGAGTCGCCTCCCAGCCGTCCTTCCAGGTTGTCGGTGCTCTCTCCATGTCGACACAGGTAGATGGTGCGTTGCTGGACATGGATGTTCATCAAGTAGTAGACAATTTTACTCTGAATGTGATCTTGGATCCGGTTGACGAGAAAACGGCGACCCACGTCTATCACCTTGATGAAAGAGTGATCCCTGCAGGAGGATGGCAAATGGGACAGGGTGATTGGTCTGCTTAGAAGACTGCCAGCTATGGAAAAGGCAGTGACAATAAAAGGGTACCTGTCATACTGGTCTGGATCCAGGGGCTGGTAGCTGGTCCGGTAGCATTCAATCCTTTTTTGGAAATCCATCATGGCTTCGGTCTGGTTACAGTCCTTGTAGTCCGGACAGGACACCTTCACTTCCTGCACAGTGAGGAAAATGGTCAGACGGAAAACGACACGCCTGATACCAAAAGAGCATTTATTTCCGATTTCCAGTATGCGATCAAAAGATGTTGACCTTTGACCAGACATGAAGAGGTGACCTGATGTTTAACTCACCATGATGTTTGACGCAATAACGCTGGGATCTTCACACACGGACTCGATGAAGAAGATCTGGACAGAAAATAAAAGTATGGCAGATCAGTGAACTGTTCTACATTGTGGTATCTGTTTCTCAAGCAACATCTACCTTGAAGTCGTTCTCACTACCAAACTGAAGGATCAGATCTCGACGATCTCTTGTTGTGTTGGTGGCGTCAAACACCTGAAAGAAACCCCCAGACAGTCTAGTTAGATATGGTCCATGGTTGGGTGCCGTCTCTCTGAAGGTACTGCATAAATGACCAAAGAACACTTACTGCCACGTGGCCTCCCTCATCCTGCAAATAGGACTTGACATCTCTCAAGGCTGCTAAGGCACACTGCCTGAAGATCAAAGTTAATGTAAATGTCATTCAAGTGAAATAAAATTACAGGAAGTAAGACATGTGGCTGAGGGGAGACTTACTGCCTGATTTTTACAGCAGAATCATTATCAGGCTTGAAGAAGTCAAAGGAGCTGTAATTCTTGACGGCCTCCCTACGGTACTCTCCAACGTTGAAGACTGCAGAGGTCACAGGAAGAGAGAAACAAGAATGAACGGCATGTCCCCGAGTGAGAAACATGAGTGTATCCTGTCTGGAAGGCTAGTTCAGGGACACCACATCTCGTGTAACAGACGTCGCTGAGCTTAAACTGTACCAACAACATGATGGTAAGGTGCTGTGTACCTTTGGTGGGTATGCCGATCCAGTTGAGGTAACGGGTGAGTTTCTTGGAAATGTAAGTCTTCCCTCGAGCGGGCAGTCCCACCATCACGATGACGGTCGGGGGGTTGGCAAAGTGTGGGGCGCCAGTGCCTGCAAAAAAGGAATGAGAAAAAAGATCGTTTACAAACCTAAATACTGTGCTCAGCAAGGCAACGGTTTTGTGCCTCTCCATGTGATGTCAGCAGACCTCTGGGAAGCGAGTGTAAGCAGGTGATCCAAATGTCAACGAGACACTGGCATCTGAATCTGTTAGAACTCATCACCAAGCGTTTATCTTTATTTCTCTCCATGCTACCAGCCAACACATAGCTGCTTGCTGCCAGAATTGCCATTTACTTCCACCTCGCTGTGCATTTGACCTACTTCAGGAAATAAACTGCCCACAGAAGCCAGGATGGGTTGTTTTCACTTGGCTGTGCATATACAGTCATCCCACCCCTAGAGCACCGCTTGAGATTTGATCCTGTCGTACGCCTTTACAGGCAGGATCATGCAGAACAGAGGGCTGACGGCTAATGTACAAGATTTTTCAAAGACATTCTTTGTCACAGACTCACTGGCCATTAATTCCCAAATAACCTCCTAATGGAGCCAATTTACTATTCGTCACTGCGTTGGTTAATGTAGTTTCCACAACATCAGAGCTACAATACCTAAACGGAAAATAGGATCAAACTCTTGACTCCATTTTTGAACAACGGATTCATCATTACCTACTGAGGGATCGCTGCGCTCTGCTCCCCAGTCTCACTCACCTTATTAGTGCACAATCTGTTTGTTTTTTTTACTACAATTTTTCCAGTTGAAGAATTCCTCCCATTTCCAGTTTTTTTTTTTTTTTTTTTTTACATCTGGGTACAAAACATTTACTTCAAATGATAAAACCCAACAATGGTAAAACTGGCTTTTTACTTGGTCGTGTGTTAAAGGGCCACGTCTGTTCTTTTTTGGCATCCGGACTAAATTTCGGACAGCTTCATTTAAAAATCCAGAAACAAGTTTGACTTGTCAAATCTGAACCGGAATATCCTATATAAAAAGTACAAACTTCTTTCTACATCACAGTTTGTCATCAGCAAAAAACTTTGTTTGGGTTTGTAAAGATTCAGAAAAATTAGAGCGCCTGGGTTTTTTCTGCAATCTAAATCAGAACCACCATAATACCCTGATTTAGGAGAGTCATGAGCCCTTTTTTTTTTTCCAATGAATTTGCATTTATATATAGGTTTACTAAAAAAAAAAACTGGAGAAAACCTAAAAAAAAAATGTAAACAGTCATTTTTTTATATTTTATTTACTGGAATAAGTATTAAAGTCTGAAAAAAAATGTTTCCTACCAATATCCATCTATCTATCTATCCATCTCTCCAAAACGTCACACTCTTGATTCAGGGGTGGTAAAAATGTATTTGTTAGGTTTATGAAGAGGGAAGTACTCGCAGCATATTTAGTTATTGTTTAAAAAGAGCACGTCAATATTTCGTCAAATAAATAAAAAAAACAGCATAAACAACTATTATTTTATTTTAAATGGACCCAACTACGTCTTAAATAAAGTGATATTCCAGCATTAGCTTTCAAACTAATTGGAAAAACAAAATACACACTAATTCGTCCCCTGCTCCACTGATTTTAAGCTAACACAGCTTGCCTTTTATTAACCTAATTTAGCCTCTATAAAAAGGACTTAATAAAACTTCACAGCTGCAAGAACAATTCTAAAATAAAACTAAAGAATACTTTTTTGTCTGCAAGTATTTTTTTCAAGAAACTACAAATTTTTTTTTACACAGTTTAACTTCGTATTTCAGAAATAGAAAATTCGACGTCACGTCGTTTCAAACTCACGAACCCGAACTGACCAATAGAAAAACTTCTCTGGCGTCATGTCCAGGAATCGAAAGCGGAGAGGGGAGGGGGGGTTCACTGTAGCTATGGTGACAAGCGCTTCGTCACGCCCCAGTTCAACAGGGGCATGGTGACGTAGAACATGTGCCGATAAAGACCACCAATCATGTGGTTGGAAATGTAAAAATGTCGGTGTTTTGCGCAGCAGGTGCGCTGAAGGTTTTATTACGGTACGAGGATAGGTTGCAACGTGGGGATGCTAATGATGCAGTAAAACGGAACTGACTTGAAATCCGCCATGATGAATAAAAAAGGTCGAGTCTTGGTATAAAGCTGAAATTATGTAGATATGTCACAGAAAAACACATTTATTCGAAAATTACATCACGTGAGAAATATATCCGTCTTACCTCTTCGCTTGTCATCCTTGGAGGGAACCCAGATCTTTTGGATCCTGTTCTGGGTGAGCTCTCTTGGCATTCCTTTAGGAGCTGAATAAAAAGCACACAGTGACGACGGAAGCGAATCGCTTAAATCCCTTGGTTTGAATTAAAACGCTTAAAGAGAGCCGGGTAGTATTCTGAGCCGGAGCTTCGTTCACCGTCTCCTCTGAGCTCGCTGAGCTGGGCTTATCTGCCGGTCTGCAACACACATCCTCTATTTAACCACTCCCGGCCGGCCGGCGAAGCAACGTCACTAGTGTGACGAAACCAGCCGTAAAATACGCGCACGCGCACACACACACCCCCACACACGAGACGGCTCAGCTTGCGACACACACAGACACATGTAGCCCATTACAGCGCCACCCGGTGGTAAACATATTTTCTTAAATTGCACTATTTGAAAACGATACGTTTTTACAGTTTAAACCTGGGTGATATTTCATCTTAAAGCTATTACTTGTATTACTTTTGTGTTTTATGAAAAATAAAACGTTCATTATTAATCGAACTTATGTCATGCTGTATAACATATGTACATATATATTTATTTTATATCCATATTGCTTTCCTTTTGTTATTTATTATTAAGGTTTTTAATACAACACAACAGTCGCATTTTTGTCTCATTGTGGTAAAAGCAAAATAATTTGGAAACGGTTTTCAGCGTTTCTTACTCCGATGAATTCATTCTTTTTTTCTAAGATCATGGTAATCATTTCTAAGTTTGTAATTCAATACAAAAATTTAACTTTTTAATGTACTTTTTCCGTGTCGTAACTGTTTTTAAATACTTTCTGATAAAAAAAATATATAATTATCAATATTTACTTTTTACTTTTTTAAAACTGAAATTAACCCAAGTTGCCTTAAAAAAATGTTTCCTACCTAAACGCTTTAATTTGTGCAGGAATTCCCTGCCTTCATCAAGGAAACCGCGCTGGTTGCATTTATGCTTCATTGTCAGACCTGGAGTAGACGTGCTGAGCCGCACGTCAGCTCATCCCGCTTTCACAGACTGGGCTGTCTACCACTGCCTCATGATGGGCATAATTACATACACAACGGTCGCCTGCAGGTTTAACGCGTTTAACAGTGCGCTTGGATGAAAGACGCTTTCATTTGACTGAGCACAACCGTTTCATGTTAGAAGAAATGATGGGTTCGGGTTTCAACAAAAAATATTAGACTTTGCACATAATAAATGTTGAGTCATGAGTCAGAAAATCGTTTATGACTTGTTGCTTAAAAGAATAAAATCTCTAAAGCTTTACCAGGTGTGAAATGCTCTGTGCTGTGTGCTATTTTTGTCAGGAGTGTTTTTCTTGCATCCCCCTCAGCATCCAGGCAGGCAGCTGGCCGCACATAATAAAGGTCAAATAAGGGGATGTGCTGCGTGCCGCTGCAGAAGTCTGCAATGGAGAACCAACCCGCAAACGCTCCCATGCTGCATCTCTTTAAATGCATTAGTTCATCTCTTACTGATTTTATCGTGACATTGTTTTATTTGCATATATCTATGGGGCAATTAGGCTTGCACTGTGCATAAATGGAGTAGGGCTGAAATAGATTTCATCGATCACAGCTTTGTTAGGAAAAACTTTGTATCAGTTTAGAATAATTCAGTTCGACCAGCCTATGTATTGTTGTTTTGATGCTTGATCTAATATGATGGACAAGACGCAAAAAACATGGGAAATTATAAGTATTTGTGTTTTTACAAAGAGAAAAACATGTCTTAAATCGCCGACTGCAGAATGTCTGTACTGAGTAGATTAATCCAGTTAAGGCTTCGCTGGTCTACATGTAAAAGTAGAGATGGTCAAACACAGTCCTAATCAAGCTGTGCAATAGCCCTTTATTATATTTTTTATTTATTGCCAAAAGGGAATTTCAAATCAGATACCAAAGTCATTAGCATGCTGCAGTGTGGCAACATTTTTCCACAGTTCTTAAATTATTCATAACACAAGGAGGTGCTCACTTTCCAGTCATTGGATATGCAAATAAGTAATAATAGCATGTTAGGGCCATAAATGGGCGATTAGCCATATTGTCAATTTCAAAAACCAACGATAGAACAAATCTGTTACCAGCTTCAACATCATCAGCGACCCAGAATGTAAGGCAGTAGTTTCTAACACTGTGCACACCACGGGAAGGTGCCCCATCCCGTTGAACAGACATGCAACAAGGATTTTTTTGATCCTTTTTTATTTACATCGGGCACCCCTCAGGCCACGCTGCCCTGGATAGAGAGTTATATATCCCATGTTAAAAACTGCCACTGGATTTCCAATAAAATCTGAAGGCGCTTGACAGGTAGACCCTTTTTATAAAAACAACTTCTTGACTTTCTTCACATCTTTAGTCTTTGACAGTCTACCAAAATTCCACCATTGCCTCAGTTTGGACTTTGAAACCTCCTAAATTCTCCTCAGTGCCTTCTAAAAATGATTCATGACCTTAGTCCCATTCATCTCCTGGCCACTGAGTTCATGGGTTACACTCTCTTTTGCTTTGACCACCTCAACAAACGGGAAGCTGCACAGATTGAGCAAGTCAGGCATGTTAGGAAAAAATTCAAACACTTAATTAGCACATGCAAAATTGTTCAATAACTCACCAGGATGCAGTCCAAAGGTAGGTGAATTACTAAATCTGTTTAATAAATAATTCCCATGCACAGAATTTGTAAAGACGTACAGTATCTCAATAAATTGCTTACATTCTGTCAGTATTTATTAAAAAGGTGAAACTAGTGTTTTACCAGAAGGAACCCTGACCAAGTACTGACTTCATGTGCCGTACAGTACATGGACACACTTTTCAGTAGGCCCACACTCTGTGTCATTTTTAATGTATTTATATAATATTGTATTTTTTTTATTTTAGGTTTTTATTAGCTTTAAATTGGTATCATCTTAATGAGCAGAAATAAACAGTCGAAATATAGTCCTTTGTGTCACAGTCTGTATGATATTTGAGTTAATTCAATTTCAGATAATAGTTATTGAGTATTTTGAGTAAAATAAATATAATATGTTACCTTTTTCATTATGTTCTAATTTCTTGAGAGGCTCCTATTTGTTTAGCAACCCCTCATTCTGCTGAAGGTTGTTTTTGTAACTTTCCTTCTATGTGGAACATTTTGAAATCATAGAGATGTTTAAATCATTTCTACTAATCACAAAGTGTTTGCATGGGCTGAATACATAGTACAACACACATGTTTTTAGTCTTTTTTTTATTATAAACTGGTTAAAGATATTAAACTTCAGCGTTAACCCTTGCAGACTGTTGTGGTCAATTTGCCTCAAACCACCACGCAGCCAATGTGGTGCATGTTGCTTACCATTAATGCCTGTTGATGCATAATCAAAACGGAAATAAAAGACAACTTTGTCCAGAGGTGGCGTCAGTTCTTCTGGTCCTCAAAACATCTTTGAAAAACCATTGTAGAGTGAAAAATGTGGATTGGATAAATTATTATTCCAGATCTCTTGAAGAAGACAAAAGAGGAAAGGCGGTGTCCACTGTTGTCAGCCACAAGCCCCAAAGTCAGCATCTGTGCTGACATCTAACACATATTTTCCTAAATATCTTTTAACCTCTTTTAACCTAAATATCTTAGATTAAAAGTCTCTTAAATGGAAAAAGGAATTGCTTTTCAGGCATTAGTACACAGGGAGAGTGCCAGCGATGAAGACTGCAGTTTGTCTAAGGGGATAAACTGCCTATCTGTCTTTGAGCAACTTTAAACCAAATTAGATGTTAACTCGTGGGGCTGAAGCAGGGGTGAAGTAATTAAAGTATTTACCAGGAAAACACTTGATTAAGGTTTTGGTCTGTAATAGATTTTACTCTTCCATCTGGACCCTGAAGAATTTCTGCTCCAACTTCTTGCCAACGTTGATTAACTCTATAAGTTTTGCTCTCCTTTATTTGTGCAAAGGCCTTGCCAAGTGTTGTTACAGGATGTGAATCAAGTTGAGGTCTGAAGAAAGATAGGTGATTCTTCTGTTGTGGATTTGTTGTTGTGTTTGTGACCTCCGTTCTGATGCACAACGCAGTTTGGCCCAAGCTTAAGCAGTCATACAGTTTGACTCTTCAGATATATAAGCAGTTCATGGTTGAAGCAGCGACTGCAGTCTGCCAAATCTGCCTAGGAGCCGAAATCATAACTCCTACACCACTTGTTTAAAAGATGGTATGAGGTCACAGTATAACATGTTTATCTAAGACTGAATTTCTTCTTTCAAGGTCCATAAAAGACCATATGATCATTATCTCTTTCTCTCTCTCTATCTATCGATCGATCGATCGATAGAGACAGAGAGTATTCACCACAGCTGAAGACCTGTTCGAAATCCCATACCAACTGCAAGGCGATGTCATGGTTCTGAGATTTTTTTTGCTCTTTTAGGAACCATGCTTCAACCAATTAAGTTCAGTTTTATGTCTTAGAAAAGAATGACGGAAGACAGACAAATATGACATCTGTAACAAAGCTGACGCTGAACCAGAGGTTTTTCTTTAATATAAAATAAAGCTTATCTGTACTCTTGGTTATTCTTCCAAAGATTGGGCTAAATAGTGGACAAAAGAAAACATGGATATAGTTATGTCTATTTGAAAACTGGGCAAGATCAAGTCAAAGGCCACAAAGAACAGCCCATTAATGTAATGTTTCAGCAAGCAGATTCCCAAGACACCTTAGCAAGAGGTAAATGCACCTTCCGCTGACAAATATATGCTGACTAATTCCATTGACACATGAAAACAAATCTATTTTCATCCTTCAAGCTAACTGGAAATTATATGTGCTGGTATGTAGGTCAGGTTCCATTTTCTAGAATCCGCCTTTGCAGGTGCACAGGCATAGATAGCAGTAAGCTCTGTCATTTAAAACACCTGTAGGTCTGCAGATGACATCACTGGTTAATTGGAAGGCAAAACGACCTTCAAGTCAAACAATGTAAGGAGCAGTCTGATAGAGGTAGAACATTTTCTAGTCCAGTTCTGTAACGAGGAAAGGTAGGTTTTGCAATATACTAATTAAAGACATTACAATCAATAATTTCGAGAATAACAGACAAACTAAGTGGGAAAGTTTGAAATGACGTCAATCTGAAACAAGCCTCTTTAAAATACAAAGATATAGAAGTATTATGCGATATTATGGCTTCCAATGGCATGATTTTATTGATGTGGCAGAAACAGCCTAATGTTTTTTTAATTATTAGAGAAACCTTTGGGGCTTCCAGAACATTTCCATCTTAACTTCTGTTGTGCAACACTATTAGGAAAGTATTTGCTTCCCTTTTAGATTTTTTTCTGCTTTTGCTTTTTCAACATGTATAAATGTTTCAGAGCAACAAACACATTTTAAGATCTATCCCTGATGACCTGAGTAAATTCAAATGCAGTCTCTAAAGGATGATTTTATTTGTGAGGGGAAAACCCCCAATCTAAACCAACCTATGTGAAAAAGTAATTACCCCCAGCACCTGATAACTGGTTGTTCCACCCTTGGCAGCAACAACTGGTATCAAGCATTTGACAAACCTGGCAGTGTCTTCTAAGATTTGTTTAATTTTGCCACATTGGAGGATTTTCAAGCGTGAAGACTTTGATTAGGCCAGGGGTCTGCAACTTGGAAGTGGCCTATTGGGAACTTCCACAATGGCTCTTAATACCTTTAGCCAAAAAAATGATTAACAACCAACTACAGGTAAATAAAAAAATATATATATATATGGAATATTGTGAAAAAGTTTATTTTTCATTCATTTCAGAAAGTGATACTCATATATTATATAGATTAATTTAACATAGAGTGAAATATTCTAAGCCTCTGTAATTTTGATGATTATGGCTTACAGATGATAACCCAAAATTCAATATTACAGACCAATAAAGAAAGAATATTTTAAACAGAAATTTCAGGCTTCTGAAAAGTATGATCATTACTATGCACTTAATACTTGGTTGGGTCTTTTGCATGAATTACTGCATCAGTGGAGGTTGGCATGGAGGTGATCACCCTATCGTTCTGCTGAGGTGTTCAGAAAGCTCAGGTGGCTTTGGTAGCGGCCTTCAGGTCATCTGCATTGTTGGTTCTGGTGTTTCTCATGTTCCTCTTGACAATACTCCATAGATTCTCTAAGGGGTTCAGGTCAGATGAGTTTGCTGGTCAATTAAGCACAGTAACACCATGGTCACTGGACCAGCTTTTGATACCTGGTAGGGTGGGCCAGTACCAAGTCCTCCTAGAAAATGAAATCATCTCCATACGGCTTGTCAGCAGAAGAAAGTATAAAGAGCTCTACAATTTGATGGCTGCGTTGACTGTAGACTTCAGAAAACATAGTGGCCCAAAACCAGCAGATGACATGGCACCCCAAACCATCACTGACTATGGAAACTTCACCATTGACCTAAAACAACATGGAATATGTGCCTTTTTTTGTTGACAGTTACTAGCCCAGACACAGAGTTTGTTGACTGAAGTTTTTTAACTTAAAGTATCCTGTTGTGGAGAGAAGTTGAGTTCATTCTGCATGTGTGTAGGACTTGCTGATTGAAAACACCAGTGCGTGAACTCTCTCCTATCTATTGATCTGTAATACCACACCTCTCCAGGCAGGTATTCACAGAACAATAACTGACAGAAACTGAGAACTGTTTGGTTAATTCCAAAAAATCAGGTGGTGACCAACTTGGTAATTTTGATGAAATTTACCATGTATGTTAATAATTATCCAACCAAACCTATTATTGTACAATCAATCTTTTTTCCCCATACTGCCTTGACCTTTCAACCACGCATTATAAATGCTAAGATAAAATCTTGTAAATGGGTCTCTCTTCTCATTTCGGTTCCAACATTCAACCTTTTTCCCTGATCGGAATTAAACCTGTTCCAGAGGGATGCCTTCTGATGCAGTCAACCAGAACCTCCAGGGCCCCTCTGGCTCACTTACATAAGTTCTGAATGAGGCTAGGGCTGCGTTCACTGTCCTAGTACCCTCTCTATAATCCAGCAAAGCTAAGTTAGAACTCCTGGACCCCAGAGGTATGTTAACAACTGAGGAAAGCAGTATTATGTCAGGAAGGTCATGCAGGGAAACTAGGCTTATTAGAAAGCAAGACTTTTGCCCTTAAAGGATGAAAACACTGATGAAGGAATCCACACCTTTTTTTTTTTTGTCTTGACATAAAGGTATTTAATCACAAAAAACACTAGACGATTGAATCATTACTACATATAAACTGCTGTTTATTAAAAAAAAAAATTATGTACAAGCGAGGAGTTGCTGTAGCCTCACAGGATCTGTTGTTGTTCAATAAACTTAAGGAGACGTCACACCTGTTCCCCGAGATTCAAAACCCGAAACTTGTCCAGATTGTAGAAGCAGGCCTTGACGACTCGACCTCCAAAATAACGTCCATTTAGATCCACCACGGCTGCAGAGAAAGAGGAGATTCAACGTTAGACTGGATCCGTGCTATTTAAATGAATTATCATTCATTTAAACTTCTGTCCTCCTTTAACGTCACATTATTGTCATGTTACAACCACAAATGTCAGTGAATTCTATCAGTATTTTATGCAACATAATGTAGTGCACACAGCGCATTACAAAGTGGACAGAAAATTAATTCTTTAAAATGGCAACCTGAAAAGTGTGGTGTGCATTTATGAGGAAACCTCTTTGATAACCCCTTTTCGTTTTCCTCTAAGGTATTTCCCTACCAGCTTTGCACAGCTAGAGACTGAAGCTTTTGCCAATTCTTCTCAATTTTCAAGCCTTGTTACATATTCTTAGATTAATTAAGGTCACAACTTTGACTAGGCCATTCTAACACATTAATTAACTTTTATTTAAATCATTCCATTCTAACTCTGGCTTTATGTTTATGATTGTTGTCCGATTGGAAGATGAACTTTTGCTCCAGTCTCCAGTGCTTTGTAGCCTCTTTTTTCCAGGATTATCTTGTATTGAGCTCCATCAATTTTTCCATAAATTCTGACCAGCTATTTTGTTGCTGCTAAAGAAAAGCATCCCCAAAGCATGATGCTTCCACCACCATGTGTGTATCGTGAATTAGGGGAGATGTGCAGTGTTAGATTTTCATGCAGGTCAAAAACCCCATTTCCCCTATATGGCCTGCGGCAAACTTCTAACAGTCCATATTTAGCCTTTTTTTCACCAATGGGTCCCTTGTCACATTTCAGTACAGCCCAACCGTATGGGAGGTATGACTTCATGATTACCCTGTCAACGAACTCTCCCACCTGAGCTGTGGATCTCTGCAGCTCCTCCAGAGTTACCACTGGCTTACATGTCAGCTATGTTCCCTGGTCTTTATGATGCCGTTTGTCCACTAACCAGAAACTATGAGGCCAGTCAGAATAAATGACAATCATTTATTCTGACTGTGTGTGTGTGCGTGTGTGTCAATCTATCTATCTATCTATGGCAGTTAGTTTTTATTTTGCACCACACCTTTTAGATTATCATTCCTAAAAACAAAACTTAAACCATGCATTATTTTCCTGCCACCTCCAATTATGCGCTAGGTTGTGTGGGTCTACATAGAATCCCACTTAGATGCATTACAGTTTGTGTGTGCATGAATTAACTTGCATCGCACTTCAGAGTCCTGGTATCTTAAAACACATCAGCACACAAGACTTAAATGACGAAGTATTTAAAACAGTTTGTCACTAATTAACCCATTCGAAGAAACTGGTCAAAATTAGACGGCAGTGCTCCTTCCTGGAATAAATGTTTGTTTATCACCAAAACACACACGCTGTCCCGGAGACAAGGCAACACTCTTCTGCTAAAGGACAAATGAGACATAGAGCAGCCTTGCTGTTCTCTCAGACAGTGTTAACCTTTTCGACAAGGGTCCTCGTAATATTTCTCAGAGTCCCCACCCACAGATGGGTTCGGTCCATTTTCCTGGGAAGAGACATGCAGCAGCATCCCCTGGCCCAGAGCCCTCATAGCAACTGCTCCTCCTCTGCAGTGTGAAGACACTGGTCATACTATTAGACTTCCTTTGAACCAGCAGGCTGTGTTTAGCTGTAACTGTTGTCACACCCTGACTTGCTTGGAAGCAGGAAACCAGAAGTTAAAAGTGCTCCTGTGCAACTGCACTCATCTTCTAAGTAAGAGCTGGGATTAATGCTAACCCCCACATATGATGCATAAGGAAGGAGGGCTGGAAACATGCTGAATTAGTAAAACACTTCATAGAAGGCTTCAGAATGATACGGCAGCAATTTATTCAACGCACTGAAATAACGAATATAACAGGTTAGCAGATTTTATTGTTGCTCTCACGCCTGATTTATCCAATCAAACAGCTCCAACTACTAAGGAAGATAAAGTATTGGGAAAACACATCATTTTTGATAATGTTTGTGTGACAACGTGTATGAAGCCTGGAGAAACAGCCACGTTGTGTGACTCAGGGTGTTCCCATGAAATACCCGATTGTCTCTCTGTAACTTAAACTAGTCAATCTGCCAAAAAGTAATCAGGTTCATACTTCTACAGACTTCTAGGGGCTCCATGCAGTCTGAATGAGTTTATTTCCAGCTAGAAATAAGTAAATATTTTCCTATTTGCAGAATTTTTGAAATTTGGTTTTGAATTTCAAAGGCTGGCGTCGGTTTTGGAGATTGGACTGCCTCATGACAGCCAGATGAGCATATATTTGGTTTTACGGTGTACCACAGTCTCTAAATCAGTAAACGCACCATCCCTAAGCATTATCAGGTTGCAATCGCCAGAACACTTTTCGGTGTAGAGGTTGTTACTGCTGGAAGAAGACTCAAAGGTTTCATAAGTTAACTTTTTTCTCCTGCAATAGCTTGGCTGTTCACTAAGGCTGATACTGGCAGAGAGTTCAGCAGCTACAGACAAGCTCAAAACTAATCATACTCCTGGCAGAGTTAGGTTTAAAGAAACCTTTTCATATGACCAACTTGTTTCTTCTGACTACCTTACCTTCCTACTACTCTTTCATACCCGTAAACAACCCAATTGTGTGCCAACTGCTTCATTTCATCCCAATGTACTTACCATGTTTTACTTGTAATTACGATCACTGTATGCTTTTGTATGTCTATGGTAGCGATTTTACTGAGTTATTTTGAAAAATCCTTGTGCAGTAAGACAGAAGGGAACCACATGATGTACTGAATGTGGGTACAAAATGCCCACGAAGCGGGTCGGGACAAAGTGCATTATCTTCTACCTAAAAAGCTCGGGTAGAAGACGACCAAAACAAGAAAAGGTAGGAAATGGCAAGAGGGCGAAATTACCAGCATCCAATCCGGATGACTGGTGGGATCAGTTTTCTCAAACATATACAGTTTAGCATTTAGGCCAAAAAGTTCTGTTTTGGTACCATCTGAGCAGATGTTTGCTGTGGCCCCTAAATAGTTTGTGGCAAACTTAAGAGACTTCTTACTGCTTTATATCAAGAACAGATTTTTTTGCCACTCTAACATAAATGCCAGATTTGTGTTGTGCCCAACTGTTAGTTGTCCTGTCAAAAGAATCTCCCACCTGAGCTGTGGACCTCTGCAGCTACCCCAAAGGTACTCTAGGCACCAAGGTTTCTTCTCCGAGTAATGCTCATTGTCTCAGCAGGTTTGCAGTTGTACCTAACACTGCTTTAAACTCCACATCTTTCTCTCTGACAGGTCTGCTGTGTCCCTTGGTTGTTCTCTATAAAGCCTCTGTATTATATGACCACCTGACTGTATTGTATTTTAATTAAGACTGTATTGGACTCTGTAATTGATTGTGAATCTGATTCTACTGGAACTGATTTGAGCTGTTTTTCTTGTAAAGTGCCTCCAGATGAGATTTATTATCAACTGGTGCTGCATAAAAACATGAGCTGAACTCTAAAGGACCCCTTCTAGATAAATAACACCCCATGAATTCACAACAACCATAGTGGTTTCTCTGCCTGGCTCAAACTACTCTCCACTGCTTTCCCAGTGTGACCCATTCTTTGAGAGCGTGTCCCGCTTTCTCAGAGATGTGATGTAAGCGTGGTTCTGCCGGTTCCGCAGGGAGGCGGCTGGGTTGCTGGGCCGCATATGATATAACACCGCAGGGAGCTGAGACTCACCTTGATTCGGATCTGGGCCAACTCATTTAGAATGGGACACACTTTCACCCGCATTATTAGAGCGGTTACACAATCGCAAAAAGAAAGTGAGGCGATTTTGTAAAGTTCATCTCCTGTTGGGGAATGAAAAGAAAAAGCAATACAGTTGTGACAACAGGTAAATACTGACCTTTGATGGCGGACTCGACCCGCTCAAACTCTAGGAATATCCTGACAGCTTCATCATCAGGCACTTCAGCGATCTGCGAAGCAAAAAATCTTTGTTTATTGCCTTTTTCCATCACTTTGGTTTAATTCTGTCGAGCCTCATTATCTGCACCTCAAAAATGACACATTTAACCACTTTGCCGTATTTCTCGCACTCTTCTTTCGTCTCCCCCTCCAAGTCTTCGTCCACTTCTCCTCGGCCCACCATGTTCTGCAAAACAACCAGGAATTTGGGATTTTAAGTTTCTGCTTGGTTTCATAACAAATCTGCCTTTTACTTCATGAAATACGTTGTGGAAAAAAAAAATGATACAGGGTGACACACATACCCTCAGCAGAACCACTTTGGTCGGGTTTTTCAGGATCTCTGTCAGCGGATTGGCCTCTGACTTCTTGGAAGAGTCCGCTGATTGGCCGGAAATACATAACACAACAGCATTTACAGGCTGATAAAGATATTTACTCAAGACATGTGGGTAGATTTAACTATTCAGCCAATGTTCAGCGATGTTACGTGAGCGTTTCTGACATCATGTTGGCTGGAATAACTGGGCTGATTTTATTGTCTCGCAGCACGACAGAGAAACGACCCTTAATGGGTCGGTCTGTTATGCCACTGTTGGTATTCCAGGAAAAGTGTGAAAGCAGGAAACAGATGGATGTCTGACTAAAACATTAAACAGCAGAAAACAAACGGAGCCAGAGATTGGCTCTATCAGTAGAAACGTTTCAACCCAAAAGTTCATGCAGAAAATTCTGGATAAGGTTTGTCCAGTTTCAGGTTCACCTAGAGGTCTTCTAGGAGTTTAGCTCTTTTATTGCTTTACATAGTAATAGCTCCAGGAATAATTACATAAAATGGGAAATGGAAACTGATATAATCTTTCTCTTATCAATAAATGAATCATAACCATGAGGGACAATCTAACCACAATACTCTTCCATGTGAGAGTCGTTACTGAAGGAAGAGGACTTAAAGGCAGCTGTTTTCACCAACAGTAGGGTGTTTATAAAGGACGTCAGAGGGAAAAGGAAAGTTATTAGAAACCAAACCGTATTTTCTACAAAGGTACGTTTGCTTGTATTCAAGCTGCCATAACAGAGTTTCTGTTGGTTTGTTTCTGAGTTCGCTGAGCGGCACACCAGAGGATGTCAGTCTGCGCTCATCTTGGGGTCAATTCCTGCTCACGGGGTCAGCTGAACTCACCTGTAGGTGTCTTCAGCCGACACCAGACACCAATCCTATCACAGCAAAGTGATACGACTGTGATTGGATATAATGGGCATCTCTTTTTGAACTCCTTGTTGATTATGATTTTTGGACAACAAAGACTGAACTAAAAGTCAGTTGTTTTGCACAATCTTATTGTTTAGCAGAAGGGTGAACTGCATCTACTCTCACACGCTTTTCTATAGCGCGAGAAGAGAAGATTTTATAAAGAATGATGTGAGCTGTGTTTTACCATTATTTTTTTGACACCATGCAAACCAACTTATAAAAAGGAGGAACCGATCCAGCAAATAGTTGCATATGAGGTTTAACAGCTAAGCTTCAACACTAAACCTTAGCTTGGAGCTAATATGTTGTTCTTAAGGGATTGCTTGAAGTCCTGACTGATTTCAGATCAGAAGAGAATATTTCTAACATCCAACTCCTCTTCATTCTGTACCCCTGTGGATGAAGCTTATGTAAGAACACGTTCAGATGAGAATACAGGAATAACTTTGCATCCAGCCACATATGACATCTGCTGGCCAGCATGAAACCCAACACCCAATCAGCATGTAGAGCTGCTTTTAAACCTATTAAACTGGAATGAATAAATGAAGGTTGTGTTGTAGTTCTTGCTCTTAAAACTTTGATATGGCTTCATATTGGAAACATTTTTATAGGGAAAAACCTTCACTAGCTGTGATGCAGGAGGCGCCAACTCTTTATCAACACGGCCCCTTAACACCAAGTTCCTAACATCTTGTCAGAGTTGAGACCTTATGCTTATGAAACGCTCACACACAGCTGGTGCTGACTGCTAGTGCCTCAGAACATTTGCCTGCAACTTGACAATTTGGTGTAAAATGATTTGAATAAGATGATAAACACTTGTAGCGCAAAGTGGAAGGGCAAAAATCAACATGTCATACGGGCTGGAGCTGTCAGCGTGTGGTTAGCAAACTGAAAAGATGAAAAATAAGAATAAATGAGTAAAAGCAACTGCAGTTTGATAGAAGATGTTAGAAAACATGCATCCCTACAACAGATCTTCTGCATTTAAGTCATGCCTTAATAGTTAACTCCAAGGTTTGCAAAAGAACATAAAATTCACTGTTTTTGAAGTAGAACTGGGAGAGCTAACAAACATGCAGACGCACACTCCTAAAAAGGCTAAACACAATAATGAACACATTCTGCACACAAGAGGAAGAAAATGGGAGTGGAGGCCAACCTGCAAAGCCTCCGCTTGAAGTATCAGCTGGCCCTGACTGGCTCGACCCTGCTGCTCAATCGCACCAACACACACAGACACACACACACACACACAATATAAAACATGCACACAGAGTCACTGTAAAACATTCCCCTGATGCAGAAATAACACTGTCTTACTCACTGTAGCAGCTAAAATGTGCAAGAATGAAAACTTTTAATATCAAAAAGCAGATGGGAAAAGACAGAGACAAGCTTGGGCAAAAATGAGCAAAACTAAGCTGTTCATGCTGCCGACAGATAAAAATGACTTGAAGCAGGACAATGTGAAAAGTGTAAACATGTAAAAGAGTGACTTTAACAGAAAAAAAGAAAAAAAACATACGTTTTTCTGCAGCATCCCCAATGATGATCTTCCCACCCCTCTTGCTGGTCTTCTCCACAGACAGCGCCGTGCTCAGGCCTTGCTCGTGCTTACCGAGCCCCTGGCCTTCTTTGAAGCCGTATTTCTGCATAATCTTATGGGCCACCGTACCCCTGTTGGAAGAACGTTCATCATGCAGTGGCTTCTTTTTCCACCAAAAACCAAACGAAAGAAAGCCTGGAAGACTCACCCCATGTTGGCTAGGAATGAGCTGGTCGGCCCAGGCGGCGAACGTGGACGGTCTGAGTCCTCATAAATCGGAGGAGGGATGGCGGCCTTTGCTCCTCTGGCAGGACGACCTTCATCTTCGTAGGAGTGTGAAGAGGAGCCTAAAGAGCCTACAAGAAAAAAAACAAGACAATAACTGCTGGTGGAAATAGGAACTGGACAAGGATTACAGGAACAATACTGCCCTAGCTGGGATATTAGATTAATTTAATTCAAACTGCTTTAATGTCATGTCTCTTTCCCACCGTTTCAATGATTTACTATCAAGATTTATATTCTCATGCATTTATTTGCTGCATCAATCTCTGCCCTTTCTACTGCAGTAAAATAATGCAGTGCCTTGCCAAATAGTCATCCCCTATTAACTTTGATTAATTATGTCACTTTTAGGATTCCTGCACATTTTTCTAGTAAAGATCTCCAGATTAAGCTTCACAAATCAAATTAGGGGCATCTATTTCTACAGTGGTCAAACGTGGTATATGGTACCTGCAGAAAAAACAGAGACTGGATGGATGGATGAAAAAAAAAGACAGGACACAAGAAAACAAAACAGCTTAAGGAAAGAATAATATAAGGGATGAAGGAAGGAAGGAGACAATGGGGGCAAGAAATAAGAAAGGGCACAAGGAAAAAAAGAAATAGCAGAATGAAGGAAACAGGGAAGGAAGCAAAGGAAGAAAGGAAAGAACATTTAGAGAAAATGGATAGGACATAAAGTGTGGAAATACAAAGATTTTTTTCCATTCTCTTGTTTTCTTTTCCCATACTAATGCATACTGGGAAAACACTGAAACGTCATACTTTTCCAGACTGCAGAGGAACCCTGAACTTTACAATCACAAACTTCAGTGAATTGTATAGGAACTCTATGTCATAGGCCAACACAGGGTAACCTGTTATTTGTGAAGTGGAAGGAAATGTTTAAACATCTTTAAAATAAGATCCTAAAATTCAACAGCTGATAAAACCCATTTTCACCACAACTGGAGGTTTTTAGTGTGTGTGTGTGTTTTTTTAAGTATTTTTAAACAGTGCATTATTCTCCGTTTGCTTCACAATTACACTTTGTGTAGGTCTACAACCAGAGTAAACGCCAATGAAATAAATTGGGAAACCGCAAGGGGTATAAATAATTTTGCAAGGCACTGTACTCTTTTAGTTAATAGTCCAGCTGATGGGTCGTCATCACATTTACCATCTCTGTCCACAAGTGATGAAGGAGGGGCAATAGCTGCTCCGCCCATACCTGGAAACCAAAGAAAGAACCAAAAAGTTAGTTGTTATTCTCCACCAAAAAAAAAAAAAAAATCAACTGTGACGTTTTGTCGTACTTATTAAACATTAAGTGAACCAGTCACTCCAAGACAGTCATCATTAAACAGTGGCTTAAAGGTTCAGCGTCTAGGTTGTAGTGACATCTAGTGGCTCGTATGTAAGATGATTTATAGGGGTGCATCTGAATGAAGTTGGTTGCACAAAGTGATTTATTTTAAGCCTTGATCCTGTTGGTTTACATGATTATGTCTTAAAGCTAATGAAAACCTAAATATTAGCTTCTCAGAAAGTTTAAATATTACATTACAACATAAAATGGCCAGTTTGCTGGCCAATCAAGAACAGGAACACCATGGTCATTGAACAAGCCTGTGGTACCTCTGGCAGTGTAAGCCGGTACCAAGTCCTGCTGGAAAATAAAATCAGCATCTCCATCCAACTTGTCAGCAGAAGGAAGCATGAAGTGCTCTATAATGTCCTGGTAGATAGCTGCATTGAGAAAACACTGTGGACCAACACCAGCAGACGACACGACAACCCAAACCATCACTGACTGTGGAAACTTCCCACTGGACTTCAAGCAATGTGGGTTGTGCTTCCTCCACTGTCCCTCCAGACTCTGGGACCTTGATTTCCAAATGAAATGCAAAATGTACTTTGATCTGAATGAGCAAGGGTCCAGTTCTTTTCTCCTTTAACGCTTCTGATGGGTGTTGTTCAGGAGTGGCTAACACACACAAGAAATGTGACATTTGTAGCCCATGTCATGGATACATCTGTGTGTAGTGGTTCTTGAAGCTTTAACTCCAGCTGTAGTCCACACCTTGTTAATCTCCCCCAAACTCTATTATGGACTTTGCTTCACATTTATCTCCAGAATGCAGATATCTCTGTTGCATGTCCATATTTTTCTATCAAATGTTTTCCTTTCACTCAACTTTCTATTTAAAAAGAAAAAATGCATATCACACAGCTTCTTCATCAAGGACCTTTACTGGCTTACCCTCTCTGTGGATGTCAGGGACTGTCTGAAGAACAAGCCATTAGTGAGTCCCATGATTGTATCGACAATCACATGATCAAACCATTACATTTCTACAATTAAAATGCATTTTAATTGTAGAAATGTAATATTTTCATTTGGAGTTGCACTTTGGGTTTCCATTAGCTGTAAACCATAATAATAAACATTTACAAAAATAAATGCTTGAAATATATAGGCTTCTTTGTGTAATGAAAATGTATGACTTTCACATTCTGAATTGAATTAGTGAAATAAACCATTTTTTCTACAATATTATTATTGAGATGCAGCTGTTAACACAAAAGGTCCTCTCTAAAGCCACTGTTTGGTTTATAGAGATTTCTATTTTTTTATCTTCATTAATGAAGGCCTAGTGCTCCTTATTTGTTAATAAGCTACATATCCTCATGGTGAGAAGTACTCACTTCTTTTCCTCCATTCTTTCTCATACTCCTCGTCCTCATCCGAGTCTTCCTCTGTTGCTGGGAAACGAGAGAAACCACTTGGAGCGCCACCTTCATGTCTCTCTTTCCTCCTCCTGAAACACACCAGCTTTAAGATTTTGTCACGTTCATGTTGTTTTTTTAATGACTCTGGTTTAGCTGCATAAGTCTAACGGGCACCAATGCAATACCAATAAGTGAAAAGATTTATTCAGCAAATCTTTTGAACTTTTTCCGAGTGTGTGAAGTTAAAATTAAGAAAACATTTTTACTTTTCTCTCTCTTCGATCTCCTTCTGCCGCTCCTGCTCCCTCTTACGCTGCTGTTCCTCTCTGTGACGCTTCACCACCTTCTCATAGTCGTTGGGGAACATCGGGTCGTACTCGTCCGCCAGCGGGATCAGCACGTCCCCGGAGGAGAAACCGCTAGGAACCGCATCCTGAAGGAGGCCCAACAACATGAAACGCCGATAAGGTGTGAATGTTTGCAGGACTGGATACAATCCAGTCGAATCAATTAAAAGTGAATCTAGTCAGGCTCCTGAAAAAATGAGATTCGAGATGACTGTGGTGGGGAGTGAGGCTGACCTTGAGTCCAACAGCAGTATGTGGAGGAGTGTCTGTGTTCAGTCGGTCATCACTGGAACCTCCTCTCTTCAGATCAATAACAGGAGCTAAAACGGTGGTCTGCTTCACACGCTGAGTCTAGAAAACCCACAGAGAGAACCACAGGAAGACAGAGTTCACCTGATAATAAGTTTTCGTTTTTTGGTAATTAGACCATTACTTAGACTTTCATAGGTATAACTATTTTTCAATAAGGTATTATACACTCACCGGCCACTTTATTAGGTACACCTCTCCAACTGCTCGTCAACGCAAATTTCTAATCAGCCAATCACATGGCAGCAACTCAATGCCTTTAGGCATGTAGACATGGTCAAGATGATCTGCTGCTGTTCAAACCGAGCATCAGAATGGGGAAGAAAGGTGATTTAAGTGACTTTGAACGTGGCATGGTTGTTGGTGCCAGACGGGCTGGTCTGAGTATTTCAGAAACTGCTGATCTACTGGGATTTTCACTCACTACCATCTCTAGGGTTTACAGAGACTGGTCCGAAAAAGAGAATGGCCAGACTGGTTCGAGCTGATAGAAAAGCAGCAGTAACTCAAATAACCACTCGTTGTAACCAAGGCATGCAGAAGAGCATCTCTGAACGCACAACACGTCGAACCTTGAGGCGGATGGGCTACATTAGCAGAAGATCACACCGGGTGCCACTCCTGTCAGCTAAGAACAGGAAACTGAGACTACAATTTGCACAGGCTCACCAAAATTGGAAAAACGTGGCCTGGTCTGATGAGTCTCGATTTCTGCTGCAACATTCGGATGTTAGGGTCAGAATTTGGCATCAACAACATGAAAGCATGGATCCAGGGGCCCTTGTATCAACGGTTCAGGGGTGGTGGTGGTGTAATGGTGTGGGGATTTTTTCTTGGCAACTTTGGGCCCCTTAGTACCAACTGAGCATCGTGTCAAACCCCACAGCCTACCTGAGTATTGTTGCTGACCATTTCCACCCCTTTATGACCACAGTGTACCCATTTTCTGACGGTTACTCCAGCAGGATAACGCCCCATGTCATATAGCAGGAATCATTCCAGACGGGGTTTCTTAAAACATGACAAGGTTCACTGTACTCAAATGGCCTCCACAGTCACCAGATCTCAATCCAATAGAGCACCTTTGGCATGTAGTGGAACGGGAGATTCACATCATGGATGCAGCCGACAAATCTGCAGCATCTGTGTGATGCTATTATGTCAATATGGACCAAACTCTCTGAGGAATGTTTCCAGTACCTTGTTGAATTTATGCCACGAAGGATTAAGGCAGTTCTGATGGCAAAAGGGGGTCCAACACAGTACTAGCAAGGTGTACCTAATAAAGTGGCTGGTGAGTGTATAGGTTAATGTTACACATAGAATTTATAAGTTTGTGTCTGTTAATTTTTCCCAAATGAAGCACAAAACACAATTTCTGATGACTACTGCAATCTCTGAATTATTAGACTAAGAGTACAGCTATGACCTGCTGGAAACCACATTAAAACACCAGCAGCTGTCAGTGTTCCTTAGGAATCTTAGCCCTTTCCTTATATTCTTGGGTTTTTGTGCTTTCAAGATATTTAATTAAGTTTGACAACTATGATGGAGAATCTAGTACCTTCCAGTACTTCTTCTGACACCAAGACCTGGTGGACTTTGAGAGATGCTTAAGATAACTGTCCTGTTTGAAGGTCCATTGAGGCTAATCAATCAGCTTCCTCCCATACAGCAAGACGTTTTCGACACTGGATCTATTCAGTCCTGCCCTCCACACTCTGAAGATTTCCAGAGTCAGAGGAAGCAAAGCAGTCCCAGAGGCATTTCAGCCAACGCCATGCTTCAGTATGTGCTTCATTGTTCCTTCACAAGGCTGATCCATAGGGCTGGAAAGTTCTAGTTTTGACTCATTACTCCTCAGAAAAGTAAGTAAGTAAGTAAGTTGAAGGTTTCTGACTGACTGTCTCATCAGGAATCTGGTGGCAAACGTTGATAGCTTCCTTGTGAACTTTGCTTCCAGCTTTAAATACAGGGGCATTCTGGGCCTTTTATATATTTCTGTCTACTTTTCTTTGCTTTCTGAAAGTTTTGAACAATTCTCTTCAATCTGTCATATTTCTAACATGCAATTGAACATTACTGTCACCAGTTCAAATATCTGAAGTGTTCTACCTCAAAAACAGCTGATGCAACTAATGAAGCCTTTTACAGGAAGCATCAGGTGTGACTGAGACCACACCTGATTTTTAAACATGTGTTCTTATGAATAATCCTTAATAGCTGGAGACTGGGGAAGTCATTAAAAGGAGGATTTTGGCGTCAAATTTGTATTTTATCCTTGTAATAATAGTTCTAGTGTACACACTTCTTGTATAATTGTTTGCTCGAGCTACTGAATCCATATAAGCATCCAAAATATATCTCAAAACATGCATGCTGGGAAATGTATGCACCTTTACTCCTTATGAATAACACATCCGATCTATTACCAATTTCTGCTCTTCACCATTATTAGCCGCATAGTGGTGTACCTTAGCCTGAGTCAGGGCCGCCTTCTTCACTTTCAGCTGAGACTGGAGCAGCTTGAAGTTCTTGGACCAGCCTTCGGTCTTGGTGTCACTAGCACCGACACCGAGATCATCGTACAGCGACATGCTGCCGACCAGTGCTGCGGTTTCCTGCAAACATACACAACCCGACAGAAATGAGCTTTAACTGGGGTTCAGGACCTTCAGTCTGCTGTTGGGTGCTTAGTAAGAGGCTGAGGCTTTAACCAAGGTAACATGAATATAGCAAAGCTAAGTCACATCCCAAGCTGCAGCAGTTTATTTTGTCTCATATGTTTGAAGCTCTGCAGAAAGCATAGCTGACTGAATGATCGTTATCGTTAGCTAACATAAGCTAAAGCTAACATCGCTACTGGCCGTTCCTGTCCTAAAGAAAATACGGTCAAATATACGATTTGAATTATTATCATATTTATTATTATTATTATATTTTAAAAGTTCTTATACTAAAACAATACGGACATATAAAACATGTTTAATAGATTTTAGCAGCACATTTGCTTTACCTCCTCCCCTCGCAGTAGCTTGCCCGATGAAAGCAGCGGAAGAATAACAAAGAAGGAGACAAAAACATTATTTACTGCCACCTTCCGACGGGAGGACTTCATCGATTCTTCTTCTTCTTCTTCTTGTTGGTTTTATTGGCGGTTGGCAACAAACTTTTAGTAGCATTACCGTCACTTACTGGTATGGTGTCGGTGTGTGGCTTCGATGTCCGGTCTATCTAGGTAATATGTCTAATTGAAATATCTGATACAAACTAAAACAAATATTATAATTTCATATACTCAGTATGATATATATACTATAGAAAACTGAATATAACTATATATAACTAGAATCAAATTCTATGAAATAATTTGTTTTTCTTTGAAAAAACGATCACTATTGTTTATATGGTGTCTCACTCTCTAAATTCTTTCCTCACACATATGGCGAATAAAGTAAGGCACCTTTCCTTAATACTCACTCTCTCCTTCATACGTATCTTCTCTCTCGTGCATATTTATGACATTCTAACTATAGCAATGTCTTCCTAGTTGGGAGTTTCATAGTTTGCGCAGTACATCATTTACCAGTATTATGCTCTGTGTGAATTTTTAAACGTGTATAAATTAAGGTCCCTGTATGCCCAAAGTCTTGTAACTCTTTGTTACACTCTTTCCTCCTTTCTCTTTCGTCGTGTCCATTTCTTTCTTTCTCCTACTATCTTCTGAATTTTAGTAAACCTCTCCCTGTTTGTTTTTCCTTCATCCGTCATCCTTTTTTTTTTGTCAATTGTTCCAGTCAACCTTTCCCGCTTTATACTTATCACTCGACTTTCTCCTCAGATTTGACTTGTTTTAACGTAAACTAATAGAATCTTTGAATTACCCTCCATTTCCACTTTTATCGCCCTACTCGTTGCCTTCTACTCCAATATCTGCTGGAACCCACCACAAGATATACTAGTCTAAGTGCCACTATTTTTTGTATCTGTAGTAACGTATGAAATAATTATTTTTCTAATAACAATGTTCCCTCCTACTCTCTGATTCTTATATCTTTAAACTTATATATGGCCGAGCCTTCTGGACTCTGAGGCATACTTGTTGACTTCGCCTGTTCAAATGTATTATATGTCGTCCTATCGCCTCTTCTCCCCCGTAAACGGGTTTTCCGAGTCCTTGCTTTTGGTGCCAAAGCTCATTATCCTCATTGTCACGTACATATCTCCTGTGTATCTCTGATCTCGCCGTCTGTAATTCAGTTTTATCTCCATATTTTTAATGTTGAATTCTGGTAGCTATGACAAAAGCTATTACTACTACTTTTCACCATATTATATTTTTATTGATGACTCATGTATATATTTGAATATATCTATAATAACTTATTTAATGTATCTGTACGGAATAACTATCTACGATGTCAGATTTATATCTTGCTTCTTTTTCCATTATTAGATCATATCTACTGTTGCGATCTGGGTAATATTCCATGGGTGGTCTATGATTGAATATGGTGTTGTTTATCTAATTTTCTATAAATCAATTCAGTTTTAAATTCTTTTATTTTATTTTACAATTGTCACATCTCGACTCTATCATTTCCTTTCTTGTTTGTCTTTTTCACCAATCATGGTCGTTAAAATTGATCCCAAACTTGGATGATCCAATAGTATTAACCCTGGTATGTAAATTCTATCGCCATAAATATTTTCTAATCTCTCTCAGTATTTATCATTCATTCTATAAGGCTATAACTATTAACGCTTATTGTCTACCGCACATTCTAGATTCATGCTATTAGCTGGCTCCATGTTGGGTGTCATAAGGATGTTTATACAATGGCTCCGGGTACCATGACCTTCTTAAGTTGCCTGATCTTGGATAATCGTCTAGTTTTAAGCCAGGATGATAATTTTTTGTAGCTGCTGAAACTGTACACTTACAACCAAGCAGTCTATGTTAATGATCTTAAATCGACTTCCAACTTGTGTAAAACATGGTTATAACAGGTGCATTTACCTATCATGCTGCACTCCAGATCAACTGCGCCACCAAGCAATCTCATAAGACTATACTCAGGATAATTTATGTCTTACTAAATATGTATCAACAACTGCTATTTGAATATGCATATCTTCCACTTTAGTTTGTCAGTGCAAGACGCCATAGATCGCTCAAATAAGATGTTTATACATACGCAACTTGATACTTGCTCTACATATCTTAGGATTACTATAATGGTATTAAATGTATATATTTCTCTCTGTTTATATTCTTCTCACTGAGTTAAATATCTCATTACTTCTCGTGCTTTTCTTCAAGCTAGTATAACACATTAAACTCCCCCATTGAATAGATACGGCCCAGTTGTTCATCTCTATTTCAATATTAGAGTCCTCTTTGTAATTTCTTTTACAATGAAAAGTCAACATTGGTTAGTCCGACTCTTGTCTAGATCGCATTATAAGCAACAATCCATAGCAAAAATACTGCATATAAAAAGGAACATCCCATAGCTTTCTCCAATATCTTTAAAGAACAATGCATTTATCATAATTTAACAGAGAAACTAGGAATACCGGTGACTGACTAAATTATCACTAACTCACTGACACGGTATGGTTTTGAGATATTTTGCCCTTGTTAACGTCTCGCTATTCATTCCTATTATATATTTGTCGGTCTTATATGAATTAATAAGTACTTACTCCACAGATAAACTAACAGATCTGATAATGCTCTGTGTCCTAATTTGTTTAAAATGAATTTATGGTATGTTTTTCTTTACATCCATTTTTAAATATTTTTCCTTTGTCTTACTTAATCGCCCCGCATGTTTTTTTAATAGGGGGCTAATAATGTACATAACATCTCCTCCACTTATCACACACTCCATACTCATATTCTTTTTATTCTTATATCAAACAATAATGTACTGCCACTTACACTTCTCTTTAGTTTAAGCCTTAGTGCTCATTCTATATCTTCATGCTCTAAACATATCCTCTGACCCGGCTATGTGGATGCAATTAAGTACAACCTCACTCTTTTTCTAAACGCTTCAAAATACATATACCTCGTCATCTGATCTTTTTTATCTTTTTTCCACTTATCTTGTTTACAATAGATCATTACTGAGTGTATCTATTGTGACTCCTCATTAGATGTTTTTTGCCTGGATCTTGAGTTCAATCAGCTCATTCATTCCTGGTTTAGGAGCTATTATGGGTAACTAACGCTCTATTGGAATTCCTACTCCAGTGTTCAGGTGGTAATTTTCCTTCCTCCCTCCAGCACAAAATTTTATATGTAGTCCTTGTAAATAATTTATAATCTTTTGATTTTTCCACAAATGAGTTCCCCGCTCTCCATTCTGTACCAAAATTTGATCTTTTACCTGGTGTTTCTGTAATTTTTTATCTTCACTAAATGCATAATTTATTCGGCCTTTTTTGTTAAACGATCGACATTTTATTTGACAAATTATGTGTTTTCTTCAAATCAGCATTCTGTAAATACCCATCTTTATATAGTACTTGCTTGTGTTATTTTTCTCTTCCTTTTCTTCCCTCTTCACTTATAGTATTTGACTATTAATTTTACTAAATTTCTTGCCAATATTTTCACCTTTATCTTCATCTTTTATATTGACATTTATAATTCATTATTTATTTATGGCATGCATTTAAAGTTTATGGGCATTGCCCCTTGATACTAGACATCATGTAAGCGACAGTACAGGTAGAGAGAAAAACTCCCTTATTAACTCAGAAAAAAACCTCCAGCAGAACTCGGCTCAGTGTGAGCGGGCACATCTGGCCACGACGCGACTGGGGGTTTGAGAGAACAGAAGTGCAGAGACAACACAACAAGAGATGTTCATAACACAGAAGCACTACTCTCAGGATACTTTCTGCGTGGATGAAGGAAAAATGCTAAATAAGTTAAAAAAAATGGTGTATCTCCTTTAGTCGTTTTCACCTGAAAGAAAAAGAACAGATAACTCTGAGGGCATACCTAGTTTTCAAGGTTAAGAGTTCTGAATATGTATGAGCTACAAAATTATTACAGTAAAAAGCTCTCAGTCAGATATGCTATACTAGGAGAGTAGAAAGCTGGTGCTTGTAAACACATTGAAATGACCTATGTGCCGATGTAGGCTCTAATCTGGGCAAGGTGACATATAAGTTTTTTGCCAGCAGAAGCTTGGAGGATTCCCGCTCTCGACAGTATAACGTGTCACAGTGGACACAGAGTAGAGGCCAGGTGTAGCTTTGTAGGAAGAGGAAAAGAGAGGAACAACGTTAAAAACTGAAATACAGAGGAAAAAAGCAAAGTAATGTAACTATTGAAGGAGTCGTGTGAGCAATGATCAGCTACGAGGATGCCCGATGAGTCATTATGTCCTCCAGCAGCCTAAGTCCTATAGCAGTCATAAACTACACGCACTAGCTCAGTACAGAGACCGGTGATCATAGCTGGCTAGCAGTATACTAGGCAAATGGTGTAGTTCTTGCACCATCAAACTCATAACTGAGGCCGGCTTAGCGCTCCACTTGACTCCCCCCTTATTCCATCCAGACCCCGTCCTTGAGCAAGGTTCGCTCCCTCAATAAACACTCGAGCCACATCTAACTATAAGCTTTATCAAAAAAGGAACGTTTTTTTTAAACCCAGCCCTTACAGTAAGACAGGTTTTTTGTCCATATCTTAGAGCCCACTGATGGCTCATTGTTCTACTAAAGACCCCAACGATTAGGGTATACTCTCTCTGTCAGATGACCATACCCATTGAGACAAGAGAGGGGTCATACAGGTAGCATGAAATATGAATGGGAGGGTGTGTATTGACGACCTCAACCATAACGAGACCGGTTTTAGGCTAAACCTGACTCCCCCTAACCATCCAACAAGGGGAGCAATAAGACGGAGGTAAATATAGAGGAAAGATAGCTCGCGGGATGGGAGGGATCCACAACTAAGCCACTTCTTAAGATCTATTAATATTTATCAAATAACTGGAATAGTTTGCTATAAGCTAGCCTTAAAAGTAGATCTAGGGTGTCTGCCTTCAGCTGAAGCTAAAACTGGGAGCTGGTTCCGCAGGTGAGAGTAGACTGCTGATAACTAAATGGATCTGCCTCCCTATTTACATTACTGCTACTGAGACTCCAGAAAAAAAAAACCCACCAGTAATCCTGCGTCTGAAACGAAGTCTCTGTTAGGACGTATGGAACAATCAGATCTCTGATGTATATGGAGCTAAATCATTAATGGGCTTTATATGTGAGGATGAGAATCTTTAAATTCTATTCTGGATTTAATCAGGGAGCCAATTATAGGAGACTAAGAATAGGAGAAATCATGATCTCTCCTTTTAATTTTCATCAGAACTCTTGCTGCAAGGCATTTTTGAATCAGCTGAACAGCTTTTAAGCTGAGCATTTATCGTGGACATCCTGATAGTAAAGAATTACAAGATAGTCCGCCATTGAAGTCACAAACGCATTAAGGACTATTTATGTTTCAGTCGACTCATATCCTGGAATCAGTAATATTTCTAATTTTGCAGTGTTCCGAGGTGTATCAAGAAGGAAATTCCTATGATATACTGCTCTGTATTTATATGGGATTTAATGACATGTCCTGGGTCAAGAAATAAACACCAAGGTTTTATTACTTTATTAGTCTGGAGGTCAATTAATGCCAACCAGGTTTCAAGTGATTGACTAAAGGCAGTTGTCTTTTCGTTTTTAAAGGACTCCGGTCCAAAGACTACAACTTCTTCTTGGTCTGAATTAGAAGCAGAGATTTAAAGTCTCCAGTTTTTATGTCTTCAAGAACATGCTGTAGTCTATCTAAACTAATGTGGGCTCATCTATAGGATTTATGGATACGTAAAGCCTGATGTGTCATCAGCGTAACAGTGAAAATTTAATTCTATGCTGGCCTGATAATTGTACCTATTGGATCATATATATATAGTAAAGAGAGATTGGCCCAATTACTGTACCCGGTGGTACTCCACAATTTAACCCTGGAGTTTAAAGATGGAGTTATCATTTACATGAACGAAAACCTGGAATCTGTCGACAATTTAAACAGCTTTAACCACCTAGTGCTGTTCCCCTGATCCATACATGCATCTTGCCTAGCCTGATCTAAGAGAATATGTGATCGACGTGTTAATCAAATTCAGCAATACTGAATCTAACAGGACAAGGTATACGAGACAGCAAACCTCAATTTTCTGAGTCTAAGAAGCATATCATTAGTGGTACTTTTGCAGCAGTAGTGTCTGTTTTCAGGTGGCTACGATGAGCTCAGAAACATGGACTCGAAACTCTTCAAACAGGTCATTGCTGTGTAAATGCTCACGAATATGTCGGATTTACAACTTTTTCTCAAGAATCTTTAGATTAGAATGGAAGATTTGGATATCGGTCTGTAATTTATTGAAGTCATCTCGATCAAGCGAAGGTTTTTTAAAGCAAAAGTTAATTACAGTCTCCGTTAAAAGCTTTTGGTACATCCCATCGGTGTAGCTCGAAGATTAAACTTAATCATTATTACTAAAATGGGGCTGGTATGCAGAGGGAACCTACCTTAAATAATTTGTTTGTGGGATTGGGTCTAACATACAAGTTTGAAGTTTAGATGAAGCTAATATTCTGATACCTGCAGTGAAGGCTCCACAGACTCTGATGTATGCAACGTTATAATAACTGTAATACTCAGTACTGATAATTCTCAAGGATGAGACTCGATGCTATATTTTTAAACACCACAACTTTCCTCTCCAAAGTGTTTAATAGAGAACTGCAACTAATGTCTCCAGTCTTTCGATGCAGAACATAAGACGTTTTGAAAAAATGTGTCACTTATTATTTTTGGCCTGGCCAAATTTCTTCAGAATTGGAATGAAGGACTGAAATAGATGGTGGTAAAAGAAAACAGGTATCTCAGATGAACAGTTTTGATAAAATGGTTTTGCAAAGCTTCTTGGGATTGATAACTCATGTGTTTTACGATTTTACCTTGCACTAAGATTTGTGGGAAATCAAAGAACCCCCTTTAGTGCCCCCCCACTTTCTTTTTGTTGATATAAGGTAATAAAGACACATGGAGCCTCAGGAGTGTAACACTTTGATGACAATGTAAGCTTTAAATAAGGTCATTGTATGTTAGATCACAAAAGAAGATGACATTTATAAGCTCCTGGACCGCAATAGTAAACATCGTGCGTCAGTTTAACAGAAACTGCTGTTTGTCAGCTAAAATATTCAGATTAAGTTCTTTCTAAATACCTAAGGAATGTGTCTTTATTTTGCTTCACTAAAGTGGGTTCTTTTCGTCAGGCCTAAACTCTGTTTTCCTCCTTGCTGCCTTCATTCAGTTTCTAACAAAAATTAAAGTAAAATGATTGCAGAACCCTTTTTATGTTTGATTCACAATATTTACATGTCAGCTGATCATACAACCCAGCCTATACAGAGAACTGGGTAAATAGTCCTATACTTTTAAATTTTATTACCTATACATTATCTTATTGGACCACTCTAAAATGTTTAGGATTCTGCGGAGCATAAAGCCCCCAATGTTTTGAGACCCTAAAAACGCCCCTGAGTTTTAACTAAAAACCCCTTACCCAGATGTACTGTTTAAAAGCCCAACCATTGTATGATTACATAGACAGTACGCGATTTGAGCAACTTCATGCTTCCCTATGGTACATTTTATCTTTAATTTTAAGGTAATTTTCGTTATTTGATTCAGTTTTGGGTCTTTATGTTAGGCTTGTCACTGCCTAGGGTGATATAACTAAGCTCTCGTTCAGTTGTAACAAAAATTAGCTGAGATATGTTTCAGATAACATCTGTCCCGTAGCGAATTTAAAAAAATAATATCTACTGTTTTTGTCACAAACGCCTGCTCCAAAAACTATCATGTTTATACTCATTGAGATACACCTATCAGTGAAGCTCAGAAAATGTGGCCTCATCTCTTCGATTACCAGATAAAACTTTAAAATTTACTAGTAACTGAGATGACCCGGATACATTTACAGTGGCTCTTAAAGCACACACTGTGGTTATGGCTGCTGCTTGTACACCTTTTTTAATCACCTGTTTTCCTTCCACTCAACTTCTTATTATTATGCTAGGATAGAGCCCTCTGTGAACAAAGTGGTCCTCAAGAGATAACTTGTGAAATATTGTGACATATCGTACTTCTTAGGGTGTCAAAACAACTGGGAAGTTCTCCATGAAGATGTATGCCAAAACACGCCCATAAACTAAGAAAAACTAAACTATTTAATTTTGTAATGAAATTACTGAAATAACGTAACTTTTCGATTATTTATTGAGATATACTTTGACCGTGGCTTCCCCTAACGTGGTTCGCCATAAAACTACAAATATGGCGTCACTTAAAGCAATCGCAAAGTGAGCTCATATGCAGTGTGAGTGAAAGTGAAAGTGTGAGAGAGAGAGAGGAGCCCATCGTAGTGGCAGGAGTTCGCTCTCTGATGATGGTCTTTACCGGTCTGGATTTCCACGAGGAACATGTGAAGCATCACAGAGCTGGCAGATGGATTCAGATCGATTATCCATATTTATCTGCGTCACGATGGTGTGTCGTCTAGCTGGAACCACGCCTCAATCCAGCGCTGGTAGGGACACAAAGATCTCACCCAGAGATGTGTTTTCCTTTAATCTTTACAAAACAAACATCATAAACCCACACAGAATAAACATATATTTAAATCCAGCGTATTCTAAAGTACATATTTTAATTATTTTGAGTGGTTAAAGGCAGATTTTTATACTTCTTAGGTATAGTCATGTTTACAACCGTCTGCGTAAAATAACAATAAACTTGGCATAACTACGGTTTTTTTTAAACTCTCAGTGAGCGTTCCTGAAAAATGCCTCGCTGGGCGGGAAGTAGCCTAATTTCTCAGATTTTAGGTCCTATAATAAGAGTTTTTAAAGCTATAAAGTCATCAACAAGGTGCAACGATGGTGAGATTTCGCCTTATGGCTACATGTCTCCCCTTAATATCATTGTTTAGATATAACACTTTTAATATAATAACTTGGTATAATAACTTGATAATTTAAATTTAATAACTTGGCTTTAACATAGTTTTGTAGCAAAAAAATTAAATATGCTGAACTTGACTGAATTTGACACATGCCAAAAGAGAGTTTAAAAAGATATATAATTGTATACAAATGTTTGCACAGAACAAATACTGAAATATATTTGTTTAATTACACTATTATAATAATCCATTTTATAATTTTGACGATGCAGTTGTTTTTAAGATGTCTAATGGGTAGGGAAATATATATAATATATATAACATCAGTAAATAATGATTGTCGGCCATGGAAGTAATATTAATATCAGATATTAATATATATTTTTTATTTTTTACATTTTATTTTTTTTATATTATTTTTGTGTATGTCATAGCATATGCACAATGTTAAAAGAAGACGAAAAGAAAAATGGTAACATTTTGTACCAAACTAATATTCTAGGGGTGGGGAGATGTATGAACTTATAATGACCCACCCCGTTAACTGACACACTCACACTGATCTGTTCTCGGTTACATGAAGAAAACCTCTTAATTATGTGCTACGAGTTTCTTTTCAATATAATATACATATTTAAAAATAATGCCTAAAACCCTTCCCCTGATATCTTTCCTTCTTGGCATTGTGTTAACACAATCATGTATGCTGGAGAGTCACAAACTATCAAAGCTCCTGATTTTTTAAAGGTGGTCACACATCCTAGGGAATCGATTGAAATTAAAAAGGGTGTGTTTTGCTTACTTGAGCTATGGTAAGATTTTATATAAATTTAGAACCTGTTAAAAACCTGAATAATTTTACTGTGTCGTGATATTTAGAAATAGAATTAACAGAGCACATATTTTCTTTTAACCATAACTATATAAAGAACTCAAAAGAGGATAGGAAAATCAAACCATCTCGTCAGTTTAGTCTTGATATAATTTGCTTGGAACGATACTGTAATGCTATAATATTTGCATGTTTGTATTTTTCTTTCAGGCAATTGCACCTGCCCAAAAATTCCCGAAATGAAATTTACTTTACCAGAAGAGCGCTGCTTTCAGATTAATGACAGATATCGCTACCAGTGTATTGAAGGTTATGTGAGAAAGGCTGGAACTTCGAATCTCATCAAGTGCGAGAAGAAAAGCGGTGTTTTACAGTGGACCATATCTCATCTCACTTGTATATGTAAGATCTTTGTCTTTTCATTGTTTAAAAATAAACTTTATCTAGTTACCGGATTATTTCAATTGTTATGGACATGGAGACAGAATTGAAAAGGAAAAAAAAAAAAGAAGCACGAAAGAGAGAAAGGTGAGGCAAAAAGGAAAAGGGGAAAGAAGGAGAAAAGAATGGAGGAAAGAAGGAAGGATGAAGAGAATACAAGATAACACCCTGCTTGCTTCTACACCTGCAGAAACGTTCATATTACCAGCTTTTTTACCGAAAGATGCACAGTACTTATCAATGCAAGATGTATTTAGTGGTAAATGCAGCTCAATATAGACCATTTGTGTATGTGTTAACACCTGATTCTAAACACATGTGAGTCTGAGGGTGAGCGCGCTTGGTTTCTCCATAAAAATATGCAATAGTGAGTGTGAGGAGCCACAGACATGCCCCCCTGGACCCGGGACAGAAACGGAGGAGATCCGAGGAGAACCACCGCCGGTACAACCTTAATCCCCCCAGAGAGGAGCAGGGGAGAATCCCAGGGGAACCACCCAGCAGCCACAGTGCAGAAGCCCCAGGGAGCTGCAGCGACGAGCTCACAGGCCCCGCCTGCAGCCGTCTACGCCCGAGCAGATCCAGCCATGGACCCAAAGACTCGAGACCCTGGGACATATCACTCCCCAAGCAGAAGCCCGACAGAGCCCAGGGATCCAGGCCCCGGCAGGCAGCCATCGGGAGTGAGCCAGCACACTTAAACCACTTTTATATTGTTGCATTTTGCAGCAATTTACTATTAGATCTTAAAGTTTTTCCTAGAGGAAACATTTCATATGTACTCTTTTTCATACGTTTAATATAGGAATATTAGAAGTGGCGCACCACCTTCTTCCTCTGTTTCCTGTGTAAACATGGAAATGGTTTAAACTTTAATGGTTCATACATAATTGTGAGCATAAAACACTGATGTTTTTAATTTCGCCCTTGTCTTGGGCTCTCTAAGATCAGCCGTTAACTTCACTTTATCAGAAATATCTACCGCAAGTAAGATATTTACTACTTCTAAACGTTGAACCGAATCTCACATCAAAAATTCTGAACTGTTCCTTCTACATTTTAAGTTGATGAACACACTGTCTTGTTTCCTTGTGTTTCAGCTGATCCCAAATTTCCACCCCAGCCACCAAACAGCACAGGTACAAAACTGTTTTGTTTTTTAATATTAAAGGAACAACATGCATTATTTCAATTAAAATTCGCATTTCTCCTTTTTAAGTTGAATATGCAGGCGTATTCAACATGTGCAAGGATTCCCTTAGGCAGCCTATTTCTGATAATATTTCTGCTAATTTATTTTAAATCAAGAGACTCTTCTGTCAAGGCAATTTTATTAATTTTATATATTGACAGTATTCTTGATCTATCCCCAGCCTACTGTCACATATATACTTGATGATGCACACTGCTTAATAATCCTCATCTTAAATCGTCTGTTTTCTATATTAAATGTATAACAAACTTTAAAACAACAAACAAACCATAAAGCATATCCAAGCAGAGGAGCAGCACAAAACAATAGACCAAAAGATCTGTAAACTTCCCCATCCACCCTGCTCTTTGTCGCACCTTTAGTTTTCCATGTCATGTGTCACTGAGCAGCATGCAGCACATGTGTGCGTTCTGTTATTTGTTTGAGGGCAGTGCATATTTTCATATCAAAGGGTAATCTGTTAGATCAGGGTTCCTGTGCGTTCTCGAAAAGACTGTGGAATGTAGTTGCATTATTTATTAAACGGATCAAAGGGTTATGTCACAGCTTTCAAGGCCTCTTGGCAGTTGGTATGAACACCTTAGATCACTTCCCTTGTTAAGTGGCAAGCAATTCATTGAACTATAACTTTTTCTATTACTATTTTTCTCAAATTGTTTAAAAGAATCCAAATCTCACAAGTCTGTTATAGAATTTAAAAAAGAGCTGAGCTAAGTTGGTTCAGATGGCAAAAATATCAGTGAAAGAGCCTTTTAACACACTGCCAAATCTGCCAAATCAGAAGCCAACTTAAGCATTTTGTTGTTTTATGAAATGTGGAGCATAGAGAAAATTAATCCAAACAAAGCTTATGTTTTGAACTCAACTGTCCTGAACGCTCTAGAAACTGCTGGAAAAATCTAGAAGTTTAAGTCTGTGAAAATATGGAATTTTAAAATGGAAAATATGGTAAAATTGTGCAAAAACAAATTTTTCGCCTTGGTATGATCAAAGGACAGAACAGCCTGACGAATGGTATGATTACGTTTTTAGTAAGCATTAGACTTTATGCATCACAACAACATGATAAAATCTCAGCTCAGTTCTTAAAAATCCAATATAGAACAATAAGACTGAAAACAGTCATACACCATCAAACAGACATACAAAAAATGTTTGATTCTTACCATCTACAGAGCTTTTCAGGAAAGTTAAAGGAAAAATAGACATTTAATTTATTACCTTATGTGCACAGCTAGTCTAGTTTTCTTTTTAGTAATGGTATTTTATTTTCTACTTTATCCTCACCATAAATGCAGCTTGGGATAGGGATGGCTTTGTTTTCACTCAAGTCTAAATGCGTCATAATAAATAAATTAGATTGGCATTAATTATGTTAAAACTGTTTTAAATTTGGACTTTATGCAGGAATACCAATATATCATCGGCATAGTGAAATTTAGTGGTTGGGATTTATCTTGCTTTTTTCCTGTGGATTTGTTTCCTAATTTTACTTATGCTGTGTTTTATACTTAATAAGCTGTGAAGTTGATGAATGGATTGTCTAATGTGTTTCATATGGTCCAGGTGTAACAACTCAGGCACCAAACCAGCAAGGTAAGAATCAACCTATACAATCGAAATAACAAAAATATTATCTCCACATTTCGCTGCAAATTTAAGGAGGAATGCTTGCAAATAAATGTTATTGTTTGTATATCAGCCTATAAAATTGTAGCTCTGTAGCCTATACTTACATTTTCATAACTTACAGAATAAAATATTTTATATAGCTTTAGAAACTAAATATTTTATGTTCAGTGTATGATTAATAATGGTCTGACTTATATCCTTTCAAAGATTTGTTTAGAAAGACAGCTGTAAGAAGGAACTTTGCTTTCCACAAAAAAAAATCTGAATCACCAAAAGTATGATGTCACTGAGGGTTTTAGCAGCAAGTTGCAAAACCAAGTTAGCACAGTTTTTTTTGTTTGTTTTTGATGTAAGAATATAGAAAGTCTTTTGTGTTTTTAGTGTGCTAGAATTGTATAGAAAATTATACCAATGACTTAATAATAATATTCTGTAAGGAAAATAAAGTTTATTGGAGTTTTGCATTTCAATACAGTGATTTGCAAATCCTGTTCAATTTATATGCAATACACTACAAAGACAAGACATTTAATGTTCGAATTGATAATCTATATTGTTTTTTGTAAATATTCCATCATTTTGAATTTGATGCTTGCAACAAGCTGGGACCGGGGTGACAAAAGACTGGAAAGTTGGGGAATGCTCTAAAAACACCAGTTTGGAACAATTCAGAGAATCTGGCGAAATCTCTGCATGAAAGTGGCAAGGCCTTAAATCAACCATTAACACAGTTTGTCGCTACATCTGCAAGTTAAAACTCTACCATGCAAAGCGAAACCCATATATGAACAACACCCAGACATGCCACTGACTTCTCTGGGACTGAGCTTATCTGAAATGCACTGACGCAAAGTGGAAAAGTGTGCTGTGGTCGGACGAGTCCACATTTCAAATTGTTTTTGGAAATCATGGACATGGACTATCCGGATTGTTATCAGTGCACAGTTCAAAAACCAACATTGTGTTAGTGCCCATGGCATGGGTAACTTGCACTTCTGTGAAGGCACCAGGCTGAAAGATACTTACAGGTTTTGGAGCAACATATGCTGCCATCCAAGTAGGATGGCAGCATATGAAGTGTTTTTTTCAGGGATGACCCTGCTTATTTCAGCGAGACAATGCCAAGCCACTACCCATTTGTTGTGTTTTCGCTTAATTTTTTTCTAGCCTCATCCATGTCTCATTACTGCCAAACCTGTAGAGTCAAAAATCATTGAAACCGAACCGGTCAGACAAGAGGAAGTCAGCTAAAAAAATCTAAAGCTGATGAATGGGTAAAAACAACATCTCAGGATGATCCAGATCTCCTGATCATTTTTTTTTTTTTGGTTTGTTTGTTTTTGCTAAAATTAGCTGTTCATAATAAAAGAAGCAGAAGTGCTGTGACTGAAATGCTGATACAATAGCAGGGAGAGAATTTGTGTTGTTGAAAATATTTTTAGATGTTACCTTTCTTTCTTGCTTGAAGGAACGTCCGTCAGCCTTCAGAGTGTAAGAACCTTTACTTCTGAAGCTACAATATCACACAATATGGAGCAAAGCACATCAGGTAAGAAGCATGAAATCCAATCAGTGTCATGATGCCCAGCAGTTTTTGTTCTTACTTGTGTTTGTATTTAGGTCATATTAGTGTTGCCATTGGGGTTTCTCTATATTAGTGAATTCCTTTGTGTTGATCTTCTTGGTTGTTGTCCTGTTCTGTGCATTTTGGTTGTTTTGGTTTGTTTATATATTGATTATTTTCTTATGATCTCTTTCAGGGTTTTATCTGGGTTCATGTAGTTTATTGCCATTAGGGTCTTGCTTTATTAGTTTATTTTTTTGTGTTAGTTTCTTAGTTTTATTATTAAGTTATGTTCTTGTTATGTTATGTCTTCAGTTAGATATCTATTTATCTAATTTCCTTAATCTCAGCTCAGCTCTGTGTTAATTTGTCTCTCCTTCCCTGATCAGTCATGCTCACTACAATCAAGCTCCTTCTGCCCACCTGTGCCTTGTAATCACACTAATTCCCCTCACCTGTTTTCTGTGCTATTTAAGTTCACTGCTCCTCTTTGTTGTTCGCTGGATTGTTCCGTTCCATGCCGGTCTCTATCCCCATGTTTGTCTCCTTGCCTGTTTTGTCCATGCTTCATGTCCTGACGTTTTTAAGTGCTCCTGTTAGGTTTTGCTTTTTTCTTAAAACCTTTTCTAATCCACCATGCTGCTTTGAAGAGTTTGTCTGCGCCTTGGTCCAGCACAAAACCTCAATCCATTACAGAACAATCCAGCCATTATGTTGACCAAGCAGACAATCGGCCAAAAGACTCTGTTGGGTTGGATTTTTGGATCCAGCAGCAGAAGTAGGAGGCAGTAAGGAACTCATCGGACGATTTAGTCTGTGCCTTGGTTCAGCACAAAAATCTCAATCCATTATAAGTCCTTAGTTGTTGGTTAGTTAGATCCTCTGTTTCCATTCAGTTTCTCATGTGCCTATTATAGTACCTTCCCCCACAGTGTTTGAGCTCATTGCTTTCTTTCTTTCACTGCTGAGAGAAAGAAACAAATGCTTTAATTGAAGCTCAAAGCTAGAAAGATGTACCTGGTGTGCAAAAGTATTTGCCCCCTTATCCTAATACCTAGTTGTGCCACCCTTGGCAGTATCAACCGCCATCATTTGCTTGCAGTAACTGGCAATGCGTCTTTTACATTGTTGTGGAGGAAAGTTGTCTCACTCCTCTTTGCAGAATTGTCTTAATTCAGTCTGATTCAAGGATTTTTGAGCATGAGCACCCTGTTTAAGAACATTCAACAGGCTCCTAAACAGATTTAGGCCCCGACTTTGACGAGTTCACTTTAAAATTAGCATATTGGTTTTTTGAGCCATTCAGAGGGGGCCTGCTGGTGTGCTTGATATAATTGTCCTGTTCTGTAACTCAAGTTTTCTGGAGCTTAATGTCCTAAACTGATGCCCGGACATTTTCCCTTCAAGATTTTCTGGTAAAAACCAGAAGCCATGGTTCCAGCAATAATGGCAAATAGCCGAGGTCCTGAAGAAGCAAAGCATCCACAACCTATCATAGTTCCACCACTATGTTTGAGAGCAATTTTTGCAGAGTCTCTTTTTTATTGTTCAGCCATGAGCACTGACCTTGATAATCCTTTATATTTTTTTCTGGGTTCTTTTCTGACCTCCTGGATTGTTGATCTGCTTTTGGAGTACTTTTAGTATCCTGGCCACCCCTGGGAAGGTTCAAATGTGCTTCATGTTTTCTTTCCAGTTATGGATAATGGCCTTCTCTTTGCATGACACAGAATATGCTGGTTTCATGTTCGCTTTTATTTACAGATGTGAAATTTGATAATTATCATGACAACATAATTTTTTGTGTGTAGGAACCGGAAACACGACCACAGTGCAGCCCAGTACAATTCAGAGCTCCACACACTCACCAAATAACCATAACAACAAAAATTTCTCATTTTCAGATTCCTTCACAGGTAATCCTATATTCTATCTTGCTAAAAAAATCTAATCCAGTGTATAGTGCTGGTCACAGTTATTGGCACCTCTGGTAAAGATTTGTAAACAGCCTTAAAATAAATGAATCTTTTTATCGCAGTAGCTTATTCTCTCACTGAAATCTTTAGAAAAGTATGAACTTTAATCCAAGTGCATTTATCTAGTCGGGAACAAAAGCCCATGGGAATCCCACGTCCTGAATTTGTCGATGTCAATAGGACATTGAGAGATATTTGACCATTCCTCTTAGAAGAATCTCTCTAGATTGTCCACAGTTCTGGGTCCTCTTCTGTGCCATCTTCTCTCTTGTTTACCCCAGAAAAGGATTTTGCCCCCAGACCAAAATCCTTTAGAGCAGCCTGCCTATCTTTTTAAAACAATCTGATCCATCAAATCAATCAAGGCGTTTAAATAATCAATTAACGACTAATCATCTTTTTGTTTACAATTACAAAATTGGTGCTGCAAAGAGACATGAGAATGAAAGCAACCATACACTTCTGCTAGATCAGGAAAGATTTTTTCAACATTTTCTTTATGGTCCAGTGATAAAAACTGCATCTTGGTATTTGCAGCACCTTCCAAATGATCAAACACAATCTTAGCAGGTTCCTTTTCAGTTTTCCTGTTGTTTGACTATAGTCTCTCATTTGATCAAACCAGTCGCCAGAGTCATGGAATGTGAATTGTCTAACCTCCCAGAAAACGTTGGCAGTTTTCCGTCCTTCTGAACATACACTGCAGAGCTGTCTCTCATGGTTGGTCCAGTTTTGCTCACCGAGGTTATTGCTGACCTTAAGGGACTTTCCATGGCTCTTAAATCAATTCATTCTCCAGTTCCTTTATACGCTTAGCCATCACCAGCTTCTCAGCATCCTCTTTAGAAGACTTGGTAGTAACTCACAGAAGAAGCACTTCTCCTGATCTCCTTGCAATAAAACTAAAAGAAATGCCACTCTCCCAATTAAAACTACAACGCCACCAAACTGTTGCAGAGCAAGTTCAACAAAAGTCAAGTCACCCAATTAAATTAATATAGAAATATTATTGATACATAAATGTGGCACTAAAAGCTATAGTTGTTCCAGCCAGCACTATTGATGTACTCCACAATGCCATGAAAGACCCTGAAACAAATCTGAGTTATTAAGCACAGCAGTGCAATAATCACAGCAAAGTTACCATGCAACACACATCAGCTAACACAGCAAACTTCAGGATCCCAAATAACTTCAAACATGAATTACATCATCAGAGGCAGGTATCGTAGACATAAGGGTTTGTGGCTGGAGTAAAAATAGGGAGGTGGCCATAAAAGACAAAACAAAATAAAAAGTACGTCCTCATAGGTCTACTGATCTACAGGCCATGTAGGGCTGGCCAGACTGACAAAAAACGATTTCTTCAACTCATCTCAAAAAGGACAGCAGGACACTGTACATCTGCAACTATAAAAAGCTGAAAGTCAAAGTAATAACTACACACTTCAAGATACAATTCATATAGTAACCATTAAATTACAATTTATAAAAAAACAACAACGTCTATACATGACATGTCGTCACGCCCGCTGGGAGCTGAATGAAATACAAGCACCTTTTTAAAATCTTGCATGGCCACCCTGCAATATCTATAAATACAAACATTAAAAAGAGGTACCTCCATGATAAAATAAGTGATTTCTTACCACACAGTCCAGCAGCAAAGGCACAATCATCCTTCAGCTTTGACAAACATTTCTTATCATACCACACCTTCTCCTTTATCTGCTCCTGTTCCCACTAATTAAATAAAAAAAGTAATTAATTCAGTATCTCTTTCACTTTCAAGCATCTAGCATGCCAAGATGAGTACACTGTCATTGCTGCAATATTTGCGTCTCAGTTGGAGAGATTCTGTAGCAGTGGTGTGCAGGTGCTATGCATGCTGTGTGAGAGCTTCAGCCCCATGCTAGTGTTAAATGCTTAGTAAGATGAGTGTTATTTTATATATGGCATCACATCTTCATATGCCAGAGAAACTAAATACAAATACATAATAGTGGGACGGGGGACTAATGCCTCTTTTGCATTTTCTATTGGAGGTGGGGTCAGCATCATATACTGTGCAAAGTAAAGTAAATACTTGCCCTCACACACCGTGTCCTCTTAAAAGACTGAGGTTGTGGAGCACAGACCACCCTGTGCTACTATGGCTAAAACATTCTCATGCTGCTGACATACCCTGACTACGCTCATGGCCAATCAGTGAACAGCAGTCTGATCACGTCACATTTCAGGCCCTGTTCAGCCCCGATGGGACCTGCTAATGAGCAGTTACCAGGAAAGATGGTATGGGGCCGGAAAAGCCAGTAATAAAAACGGTCGCAAAACAGGCTGAGTGGAGTGGACCTGGCCAACTCTGTGTAAAAGGGACAATATATAAGGGATGGTAGGAAAGAAAAGGCTTTTTTCTGCAATGCTTCCTAAAAAAACAGTTGGCATATAGAAAGCATCTAATTGTTATGGAGACTTGGTGACTCCATCTTTGCTGGCTTTCTAACAGTAAGCTTTTGAAGATTGTTTTTACCTCCCTTACCATCTTACCAACTATGCAAAATGGGTTCTTGTCCTGCTTGGTGGCCAGTGGCTAAGAAAATAGAACCTAAATGTTATGTCATGTTGGTACCCCAGGGAAACAAAAAGTCGTTGATTGCTGCTTAGAAGTTCCTAAATACTCTAATCTACCTAAAAAAAATAAAGTTTTATCACACAAAAATAAATGTACTCAAATGCATTTAATTTTTTTCAGAAAAACTGAGTGACTTTATACTACTAGAGTTTACTTTAAGGGTTTTAACACATCTTTACAAGGGTGCCAAAAAATGTCCTGTCTGTAAAGTTTGCCCAGTAGAACAATGTCATCTTTTAAAAACTTTTAAGTAAAAAATCTCCCTTTGGGTTTAAAGTGTGCAGCAGAATCCATTCTTTTGCAACAATCAACAGGTTTACAGAATAATCTCTGACAGTAAAGAACTGAAATGATGGAAGATGATAGAGGAAAGATTTTAGCTAAGTGTGTTATTTTCTTTTTCCCATTAGAAGCAGATACTAAAACAATTGGCATCTGCTCATTTGTGGTGATCCTATTGTTTGCCGTTAGTGGTGTCATTTTCTTACTATATCGAAGGTAAGTGGGCCTACAGAGCACTGTTATCCAACAGAGATCTCAAAGATTTAATATCTGTGCTGACAGAAAGTGCCTTTCTGTTTTTATGTTCTAGGAGAAACAGGCCGATTGTCACGCAAGAAGCAGAGGAAATGGAACCAATGAAAAATTCCGTTTAAACTGTAATGTAGAATTTGCATTTTTAAGAGAAACTACGGGGCATTAATACAGGAAGGAAGAATGGCCAGCCTGTATTTCATTATGAATATAACCATTGTGATGTCATCCGCATGTTTGTGAAATGCTGTTTTGAAGCCAAGTGTGGAGTTTGCCTACTTCTTTAAACAAAAGGAGGGGCAACTTCTCTGTAATCTAAGTCATCTTCATTTAAGATTTATTATACATTTTCTGCTTGATTCTGGTAACTGTTATATATGTAAAAGGGTATATCTGGCATTTAGAATGAAACAGAATAAAATAATCAATAATTCCTGTTAGGAATGTATTATTATTCTTATGAGAGAAATGTTAAATTACATTTTTTTGTGAGAAACTTATGTGATATTCTTTTTTAGGATCACAAACCAATTTGAGCTGTCTCCTTGTGATATTTGTTGTTTATTAACTCACAGAACTGCATAAAAAAAAACGTTGTACTTGTAATCCATCTGGCCAGCCAGGCCCAACAGGCCCCTGAGTAGAATTTGATTTGGAACCAACTTCCAGTTAAGCCTGTCACCCCACAGCCAACTCAGCACTGATAAACTATGTTTAAAATTTTGATGCACTCGACCCTCAGGTTATTCACATCACATTATTATTGCACTGACAAAAGGAAAGAGGCTGTGAAAACAGCTCGTTTGGTCTGTCAGTTGTACTTGCAAGCATGCATGAAAATTTGCCATTCATTGATTTAGTCTATGTATATTTTTGCCAGGATCTATACTGGCTGCTTTTCTTCCTGTCAGAAACCCAAATCACGGGAGTCATACAGCCTTACTGTGGGAAAGTTTTAAAGTTGGCTTTTAGATGTGTTCATTTACTGAGTATAAAATTTCATGTAATCTTTCTTTGATTACCATTGTTTTGCTAGGGACTGCCTCTGGTCCTTGGTGTATTTTAACAAAATTCTAAGAATCTATTATCATCCTCTTCTTATCATATATTTATGTCTTCAACCTCTGGTGTTTGGCACTGTTGCCTCAAAGCAAAAAGTCTTGGGTTCAAATCCTTGCCAGGGTCACTTGGTGTGGAGTTTGGGGGGGGGGGGGGGGGGGGGTGGTGCAGGAGAAAGGCACCTGCCCATCCTTAGAAATATTGGAAACACACATTACTGAGTGGGTGCGCACTATTTGTGACCTGGTGGCAGAGTCCTGGTTCGCACACCATTTCCAGTGGAGCATCAGCTGGCTGATACCTACAATATCTTTCAGATCCACCAGCAAAAGTGGCAGATTCCTACTTCAACCATGTGACTGAGACAGATATAAACACTAGATCCAGAGATTAAAAATATTGATGATGAAAGTCAATGAATTGGTAGAATATGATAAATCTGGGTTTGCCATCCCCAGTGTTTTATTATTATAAACTCAAATAAACTCAAATTTCTTTTCTGAAATCTTTTTTCTCCAGTTAGGAGCCAATCTCCTCCTGTCACTTCTTCCTGGCTTGGCTGCTGGCGGACGTTAAGGAATGTATCCTGTCAAACAGTGACGGATGGCCTTCATCTGCCAACTTTATTAAAGCATCTTGTTAATGGATGGCAGCACTCAACTTTTATAGTAAACACCTAAACCAAACAGCATTAAAATCTTATCAACCCTCAGGCATATTTCTCTAAGTTTCTGCCCTTAATTCAAAGATAAGCTGCTTGATTTTAGGGTTTTGAATTGAATTAAATTTTAAGTGGGTATTGTCAGACTGGCGGTTTCCCAAATAGATTGGAGGGTATCAGAAAAGTCAACAAATGATTGGACAGGCTGGACAGGTAAAATAAAAACACATCCTCATACCTAAAGTCTATTTAGAATAACCTATTTATCTGGTATTCTGTCTTTGGACTATGGCAGAAAGAGGAGTAAACCTGTGCATGTATATAGACCTCACAGGAGATTGGCACTAACCGCTATTGTGAAGGCCCTTAATGTGTCAAAGGTCAAAAGTGCCACAATTCTACACATAAATAAGTTGCAAAATAAATATTTTTATTTTATGTAAAAATTAAAATAAAATAGCAAATCACTTATTTAATATGTAAATGTTTTAAATAAGCTATTAAAACCATTGGAACAATCTGTTATTCAATTTTTATTTTTTGGGACTGACAAAGTATTTTTGACAAAAAATAGAAAATAATTTATTTAAAAAATTTAACTTACATGTTTAAAGCATGCGTAATTATTTCAGTATATTGTCTTATCCATTAGCCATTAACCTCATCAGACTCATGGGTGGGGCTAACACTGCTGTAGCTAGGGTGATTGGTCTGCATTTGAGTTGCTACGTAGGGCAACCGCACAGATGTTTGGGTTTATTGGATGAGGCACAGCAGCAGTTTACATTATTTTATGACTGACTTTTGTATATTAAATATGTAATTATTGTCTAAAAACTGAAATATGTACATATGATTAATTTAATAATGTCTACATTTAATTGTGTGATTTATATACTATTGACACATTGAAGTAATTATAGACCGTTAATTTAACTTTTCATTTAATTTAATTTCTAGAACTTTTTTAGTTGCTTCATTGGGGAAATTTGACCCTCTTTGCCTCTTCAAGATTTCTTGGCGTTCACCATTTGACATGAAATATATGTCACATATTGGGCTTTTTTATTAGAAATGAATTTTTCTTGTTTCAAAGTGAAAGCAACAATCCCAAACTAGACAGATTGAAGTTTTCCCCCACATCTTCAGAATCTGAAATAGCAGTAATTGCTGGTGGTCAACAGTTCACAAGAACAAATAAGCATTAGTTTATAAATGTAAGAGTCTGAGGTTGTTTTGGACCAAAATGCAAACAGGGACTAGGGCTCGGCATGCTGTTGAGTAATATCAACATTAATGAAGGCTAGTAGTTAAACTCTTACAATTTCGCTCGAGATTCACAGACGAAAATACTCCATTAGCTTAATGCAGGGAAACGAAAGGAGCTCTGTCAGGATCTGCCATTGTGGACTTTGTTTTGGTTTTGCGTTTATTTACTCTTCAGTTACGTGTTCCTATTTCTTTGGGTTTAGTAGTCATGTTTATTCCTTCTGTTTCCTGATAGTTTTGTTCTCTCCCCTCGCCCCTAGTTCCCTTGGTGGTTGCTTTCTCATTTATTTGTTACTTAGAATGGTTTTCTCCTTATTATTATTATTATTATTACAGTTCTCTTGCTTCCTTGGGTTTTCTAGTTTAGTTTCCTATTTAGTGTCTCTGTGTTTGTTTATGGTTAAGTTATTTGTTTCTTGCTGCATTCTTCTAGTTTATTAGTTTCTTTTCTCTATTCCTCCTCTGGTCCTCCCATCATTAGTTCCCTTTCAGTTGTTCTTTACTCAGTGTTCGTTTCCCTTTATATTTGTAGTTCTTTCCTAGTTTAATTCCTCGTGTTAGTCTCTATTGTTTCAGTTCCTTCTGATAGGTTAGCTTTCAGTTATTGTTTGCCACTATACATAGTTGCACTTATTGTTTACGTTTTGGTTTGCGTTTATTCTAGTCTTCGCTTTCTCTGTGTCCCTCCCTGTTAGTTTCAGTCAGTGTTTGTTTGGGTTTGTTTACTTTTTCAGTTAAGGTTTCCTTTATGGTTTCTTTTGTTAATTCTTATTTGCCAGGTTCTTATATCTTAGGTTGTTATATTTTCTTAGATCTGTTTCTTTGAGTGTTCTGCATTCTGGTCCTGCCACCAAACCCACAACCATGACAAGCTCAAGGAGAGACGTGACATTTCATGAGGAACCAGCGAAGAATAATGAACAGAGACCAGGTTAAATGCAGGGAGAGAAGGAGAGTGGACCAATGAGAGGAAAGCTAAGATGATCTGATGATTAGTGAAAACAGGTGCGAGAACTGGCTATGGAGACTGAGAGAATGGTGGTTACTAAGGTGATTAATGCTGAGGAACGCAGAGACACGAGGAAATAAACTGGGTAAGAAAGAAACAATAAATACAGAACTAGCAGGGGGGGAGCAGAGAATACGAAGACCTAAGATAACAGATAACATAAACAATAAGAGGAAACTAAACCTAGCAGGAGCAAATAATCAAATACAACTAACTGCCAGAGAGGAACTGCAACATAAGGGACTAACACGGAGAACTATACTAGAATAAATAAACCGAGGAGGAATAAAATAAATATAAGGAACTAATACGGGAGGGAACTATACTACAAGCAAGGCTGGGGAGAACAACTCATCTAAAGGGAAACAAACCTCAAAATAAACAATAACTGAAGGGGATCTAAGGACAAGGGGAGGAACTACTAAGGGGGCATTCCTAGAATTTGACCTGTGACCTTCTGACTACAGCTCTGTTTAACGCCTGTGTACAGATTAGAAACGGGATGCTGTGATTGGTTGTTATTGGTTGGGGGTGAACATTAATGTATCTGATTGGGATTTTCATTTGCCAGACTGGCAAAGAGGTCCATAATGGTTAATTTGAGAAAAATGATTTCTAGGTACTTTCAAATGGTTTTCAATTTTGCAAATTCTGAAAAGTCATCTTTACTTTGATACCCCTTAATAAAATAATGTGCAATCAGCAGCCTTTAGGAGCCACCATATAGGTAAACATCCAAGCTTTGATCATCTCACAGAGCGCTATTCAATCCATCATCTGATGGATTAGTTGTGGCACAACTGCAAAGATACCAAGAATTAGATGCATAATCTTTTTTTCAGTTTTTGTCTGGATTATATAGTGTGGTTTAGCGTGTTTTGTTTAGATGCAGGCTGATGAGGATCAGGTATGCTTTGAGTTCTGTATAAAACCTGTAAGAGTGTGGCCACAGATTGGGGTGTGAATGTTTGTAATGTGAATAGAAGCACACATCTTCCATTTTTGAATTTGTGCACCTCTAATTGTCGCACTTCTGTTCAGTGACCGGTGTCGAACTTATTTTATAACTCTGCATCTGAAGGAATTTTAACAAGCTGCAGTAAAAACCTTGTTTGAATTAAACATGTGTGCAGACATTATTAAGAACTGATTAAGCTGTTCTTTTGAAGTTAGGAAATTCTAATTGAAACGTGATGTGATCTCAGCCCAGCTCCAAAAACAGAACTTCAAAAGGAAATGGATGAAAACTCTAACCTTTAAATCCATGATGGTGTGACAAAGTGAGGAATGTGAATGATACTGGCAACAAAATGGCTGTAAAAACTTTGATCTTATGAACTTCTTCAGTTCCCCTTTCCATGACCTGAAGATTTTCATAAGCTGTAAAACACTTTTTGAATTAAATGACAAAAAAAAAGACCATTTCAGTGATGCATTTATTTATTTAGAGGCACCTGTATGTGGTGTTGCTCTTTTCAGCTGTCCATTCAACTTCTCAGCGTTCACTGTCATCAGCAGCAGTAAGGACCACATTACGGAATCATGGGCCATCGGGCCTGACTGGTAGTTATGGATAGGATAATGTCAACATATATTTATTTAGGGTTCGCATCTGTTTTTTCTCTTATTGTTGCCAAGCCAAAATATTAACTCCTACATCCCCTTTTAGGCAGTTTTCTTCCTCATCACATCTCATCCTGCAACAGAAAGCAGACTTTCTACATGACCCATGAGTTAGAGGGGATTATTAAATTTAGGAACACTGTTACATCCAGTGCCTTTCCAAACAACCGTATAAAAGACACAATGAAAGTAAGTAGAGACGTCTTTTTTCAGAGGAACCTTAGGGGAAACAAAGGTTTTCCAGAAAGACCTTCATCCTCCCTTTAATCATTTTCACCAGTTATTAGCCAAAGTACAACTGGCTGACATCATAATTTGGTCAGCTAAGAAAAGCAAAATCTTAAAAAAACAAATTCTGATTCTCATGCTCCTCTGTGTCTCAGAATGCCAGTCTGTGTTGTTTACATATGCAACTAATAAGCTGAATGCTGGAAGAAGTCTGTGGAATGTTGGAGGGGTTGGAGAATAATGAGAAGCAGCTGTTTCAGCTAAGAATAGTGCTGCTCGACTTATTGGGAAGTAATGTGTCGAACAGGCCAAAACCTCAGAGTTTAGGAGAAAAGCCACACAATAAAACTATTAAAACTGCCAAGTTATCAGGATTATGCAAGGCACTTTAAATCTCCAAGGAAAGAATACACAAATTTTAAACTATACATTTTTAGACTTTTTCTGAACAGTAAAAACTTTCAGTTAGCTCTATGTCTCAAGTGACCAAACATAAGTCTAGGTTTTTATTTCAGGCCCTGGGTGATCAAGTTGGAGATAGATGGTCAGACATTCATGCACACACACATTCCTAAGGGAACCCTGGAGAGACAGTTCATTTTTGAGTGTGGGAGATGGCCAGAGTAGCCGGAGAGAACCCACATATGCACTGGGAGAACACGCAAACATCATGCAGAAAGCACCCAGGATGGGATTCAAACCCAGGACCTTCTTGCTGCAAGGCAGCTGCACTAACTGCTGGTTCTCCATGCAGCCATGTTTATTTCACCAAAACATATGTTTTAATTAACTTTTTAAGATCCATGTTCAATGTTAGAAGGATGTTCTTGGGAGGAGCATGAAGGAGAAAAGCCAACCATCACCAGAGGATCGGACATCCCAGACTTCAGGGAGTATTCCTCAAAGTTCAAGAAACATAATAAAGCGGCAGAAAGGCAGATGGTTTAGTTTACTCTTCAACACTCACAAAACAGAGGAACATTATGACACTTTTTGTGTAACCAAGTAAGGCGTGAACATTTCCCACTTGAATTAGTCTATTGTTTAAAGACTGGATTAAGTGGATCCAATCCACTGCTTTGTGCCTTACTAACTTCCACAGAAAAGGGATATGCTGATTCAGAAAGTTCCTTCTGCTGAGGTTGATATTTCACAGCTGCTGGCTCAGGCTAAATTCACTGTAAGCAGGAAATCCTGCTGTGTGAGCTAAGAGCTGTTAAATGGAAATTCTGGCCTGTCAGAAGCCACAGTTTCTTGTAAAAAAATTCACATCTGAGCTTTTTTATTTTGTTATTTGAAAACAATAAACTTAAATTGATTTTATTGGGATTTAATGGGATAGACCAGCAAAATTTTAAATTTTGTTTTTCGAATAAAAATCTGAAAGGTGTGGTGTGCATTTGTATTCAGTCCCCAAAAACTGGGAACACCCATCCCACACAACGAAACGGGAGTGGCAGCATCATGCTTCGGGGATGCTTGTCTGCAGCAGGTACAGAGAAGAGGGTCAGAGTTGATGAAGCCAAATACATGGAGATCTGCCCTTTATGGAAAAGCAACAAGAAGGAAACCATTGCTAAAAACAAGGCCTTAAGAAATCCTTTTTGCTGCAAACATGCGGACGAAGATTCTCTGGTGGTGATAAAGGTACTTGTTTTTGGATAATATCCATGTTAGAGTGGTGAGGGCCTATAAAACATGTCAAAGTCGAGATTTTTAAAAACTGGACTAGATATTATTAGAACTTATGAGGTAGTGGTCCACTTTTATCAAATGTCACCACTAATCATTAGATCCACCACTGGACCTGTAGATCCAGGTTTCTGGTCAGCTAGCATTATCAAAATTATTTCTATTTGCTTTAAACCCTCACCAATAACAAAAGAGAAATCTTTTTTTACTTTCTTCAAATTCAGATATCTGATTTTTCTGATATTATTATCATTATTATATTTTTATTTTTTATGATGTCACACAAGGAAGCAGTATGTTGGTGTTGCCATACAGTTACAGATATGCCTCCATTTTGGCTTTCCCAAATTGTTTAAAAGTGATAGTAATCATAAAAATATTCTCTTATTAGAGTGGAATTTAGCAGTTAAAATAATTTTGGTTAAATTTAGACAGTGTGGGAAATATATATGTCTTTATTTGTACAGTGAATGTAAATGGTTTTAATGTAATGGTTTTAACAATTTTATTGATCAAAGTCAGAGGGCGGGGCTAATGCAGAAACAGAGAAGGTGATTGGCCACTGAGACTGAGTAGATTTACATACTTTAACCAATGCAGTAAAGAATATCTGTTTAAAAAATGTCTAGAGTAGTATAGCTGAAGCCTGAGTCACAGCTGAGCCTTCTCAGAGACAGTTTACAAGAACATGGAGAGTTCTGGTCCACTCTGTTCAGTCCTAGCCGCACGAACACTAAGCTCTTTTGGTTCACAGGACACATTTCCCCCTCTTCCAAACAATCTTTGAAGAGGCATTGGATAACGTCCAATCAGCGTCTGGTTTTCTCCTCTGCTCTATTCAAAGCACTCCATCATTTTAAGACTTACTGTACATTTGTTAAGAAGGAAGAAGGAAAAATATGTTAAATTCCTGCCACACTTGTTAACGTTTTCTCTCCAGGTGCATTAGTATAGCAGATTGGAACCACATGGCTTTGGACCATAAATAGGAAATGGTTGCATGTCCAAGCAAAGAAAACCCTGAAGTCTCAGCAAAATGTCCAGAAGCAGATGTCCAATGGTACCATACTATACAACTTTATTTATAAAGCACATTACAACAGCAACAAGCCCAACCAATGTGCTGTTCAATAAAATGAACAAGCAGAGGACACAACAGAGGTAAAACAAAGAAACAATCCCAATGACTAAAATAACTAAAGGGTTAAGAACAACTCACACTGGGTCGAAGGCCGGGGAATAAAAGTGTGTTTTTAAACAAGACTTAAAAACAGTGAGAGAGGGAGCCAGCCTAACATGTAATGGTAGATCATTCCAAGGTTTTGGACCTGCAACGGAGAAAGTTCTGTTGCCTTTGAGCTTGTCTTGTGTGTGTGGAATCAATAGAAGTATCTGATCTGCTGACCTCAGAGAGCTGTGGGACATATGGCTGCAGCAGATCAGAGGAAGATGGAGCAGAACTGTTAAGACATTAAAAAACATACAAAAGGATTTTTGAATGCATTCGGATGTGAACTGGAAGCCAGTGAATGGATACCAAAACTGGAGAAATGTGCTCTCTTTTTCCTCTACCTGTTAAAAATTGGGCTGCGGCATTTTGAAGCTTGTAATGGCGGTCTGACTGATTACATAAAGAAGCACACTGCAGTAGTCAAGCCTGGAAAGTCTGTACTACTGTCTCAGTGTTTCTAGTTAACAGTATGGGCTTTAATTTTAACAGTCGCCTCAAATGGAAAAAGCAGGATTTAACATTAAGATTTACATGACTGTTTAGTTTCATGGAAGGATCTATTTTCACTCACAGAATACTGATCAGTTGCTCATCCCTGCTTATTTTTGCCTTCAAATGGCTGGTTTTGCCACTCACATTCCCAAATGTTCAAAGAAACTTTGGGGTTCTGCTTTTGTATGATTATTTTTCATATTTTTAAAAATAAATGAAGCAGATCAAAGGTGTCTTGGAGCGAAGGGATCCAGGGGAGGGTGGGTTGCCCCTGTAGATGCTTAATTCTCGTTTATATTGTCCCTCTAGCAGCTATTCCCAGCATGGCCTTTTCTCTGGTCGATCTTCTTCCCTGATCCCTGATTCGGGGTGGCTAACACTTAAGAGCACCTGAGGCCCACCCGGCATGCAAAGCTCTAAACCTTTTGTTCACTCGAGGCCTTTGTCACCTGAATGGAGAAGTCAAAATGAAACAATGATACAAATGGACAAAAACTTAAAACAAAAACAAGGGCAGAGAGCAAAGGTTGATGAAGGGATTTCAGCATGATTTCAGTCTTCTTCTCATTAAAATGTAAGAAATTTAAAGCCACCCAATTCCTGATGTCGACCAGGCGATCAAGGAGAGGTTGGATAGCGCCTGCACCAGTGTGCTTCAGAAGGAAGGTAGTTTTAAAATTATCGGCATGGAAATGGAAGTGGATGTTATGTTTACCCAAAATAGCACCTAGTGGCAGCAGGTACAAAGAAAAAAGTAGAGGTACAAGAATGGAGCCTTGTGGTACACCCCACCGAAGAGCAGTCGATGTGGAAACAATATCTGGTGCTTTAAAAGGATGCTCTGGTCACGATTTTTATAAAAGCCAGAATGTGATTGAGAAGCCAGCATTTTGTGGCCCAAAATTAGTTTGTGAACTTCCAGTTAAGAACCTGTTTGTCAAACAAAGGACATTTCTAAGTGTGAGCCTGAGGGAATAAAACTGACATGTAAGATGTGCAGACGGCGATGGTCCTCATGAGGCTGTTTGTTCTCTAATGTTTTCTAACAGACCTATGTATTTATACTGACATAAAACTGCACACAGGTGTACTGACTTAGCCCTGAGACCACCCCATTGGCAGCACATTGTTGGGCTGTGTATGATTTTATGTCAGCTGCACCTACTGTGTTAGTATTTTGTTGATCTAACCTAAATGTTTTGAACCCTTTAAAATCATATTCACAATCCAGTATTGGTTGCTGCAGATCCCAGTCCATCTTGATGATGTTACTTGCAAAGCAAACTGTGCTTGTCCACACCAATTAACTTTGCATTGCTTTAAAATGTCTTTAAAAACTAGTAAGTGAATCCAACTTACACTAACCCAACCTGAGCTGCTTCAGTCAAAGTATTTCACAGGCATCTCCTTTTAACATTTTGTGACAACTAGTGTGACGTTCATCTATTAAATACAATAAACTTAAACATAATTACCCATAAACCTTTTAAAGTAAGGTTTGATTTGCTTTATAGCTGACGTTTAAGTTAAACAATCTTATAACATGGTACCATTATTATGCGTTGGTGTGGTAGTGGGATTAAACACCGGAGAAAGGCCGCCCTCTGGTGTCAACAATGTCTAATTAAACCGAAGGCCTGAAACTCACATTCTGTTCCTGAGTTTATTTTATAAAGCTGTCTGCCCTTCCCTTCATATCTTCCTCGTATGTTTCCTTGTGTCCTTCACTGGTTCCTTACCTTCTTATGTCTGTCCTTTCTTCCTTTGTCCCTTCCATCTGTCTGTCCTTCATTTTTTCATTTTACCTTCTTTCTTTGTGTTCTATTTTCCTCCCTAGTCCTCATGTCTTAACTGCTTGTTTTTTTTGCTTTTTACCTTCCTTCCTTCCAGTTTTTTGTATTTGCAGAATACTTATTTAAACCCTGTGCGCTATGTAAATGTTTACCTTTTTCATGAAAATGTGTAGCATTCACAGATTTATTACTCCAGGATTCCTACACCTGACCTGTTGCATGAAAATTTGTTTAAAACAAGCTAAAATCAAATCACTGACAGTTCAAAACTGTTGCTGTGTCATGCTTCTTATACTGTCAGTTACTGATTCACTATTTCTGATTGCTCCTGGTATAGTGAAAACTGAAAAAAGTGAAATTAGCAGCACAATATCATTTATACCACTAATAAACAATACCTACAAATACCATGACCTTGACCACTGGTGGGCCTGGATGTTGCAGCTGTGGATTTCCTGCTGTTATTATATGAGGTCAATCTCAGGCAGCCAACTACACTCACAAAAACATACACAACACCCTCACATTTCACGGAAACTAATCTTTATGGACAACTGTCCGTCGGACTGCTAGAGGGAGCAGTTTACTATGTATGGGAATCATTTTGCAGCAGTTTTGTTTTTAGTTTTGACTGAAGTGTTTGCGAGAACCAGCCGCCACAGAGAGTTTCTTCCCCCAGGCTGTTTCTCTGATGAACACGCGTCAGAGTTCAAGAACACCACGATGCATTCTTGGATTGATCTCACTTCATCTTCTATGTAAAGTCAGTTCTGTATATATGTACATTTAAAAGATATTTTTTATTTCCATTTGTATTTAAAAAAATAAAAATCTTCACAGAGATACCAGAGTGAAATCCCTTTTTTGTGTCACAAACTTGGCCAAAAAAAGCTGATTGTGATTTATACGCTAAAAGGCTGCTGTAATCCAGTAGATATAGGTCATTTATCGGTAATGAGCCATCGAATGATGAGGCATAATAAAAAGTTATGTTTTCAAGTACAGATGTCAAATGTAGAGGACCTATGATGCTGTGGGCCTTGCTAGAGTGCATGGCTTTTTTTATCTCATGGAAATATCTGGTGATTTGTTTAAAATCACCAGATATTTGATTTTTCAGATTTCAGGATGAGTGGACTCTACCTGAAATCTGGGTCATTCCCAAATGCATAAACATATTCAAATTAAAAGCTTGGTATTTCACTTAGTTTTTTCAGAGGGAGATGATGCTATAGCAATGGAAGATGAATTTACATTAGGGTATGTTTTACACATCCTTTCTAGGAGTGACAGTGAGGAGGACTCTGTATTAGTTATGGTACTTTCAAAAGTAAGTTCCCAAAAGTACCAAATAAGACTTGGTAAAAACCAATACACTATGCTTTGTCTTTGCCATTTTCCTGGGGAAGAACCTGGGCAACAGTTGGATGTACAGTCCTTCCCATAGAAGCAACTGAAGCTTTTAACTCCTTCAGAGTAGTCATAAACTTTTATGCTGAAACTGTCAAATGAAATTTAGTAGTATGCCTCTCTTAATATTCTCTTAATATCCTACCGCATTTCAGTCAGGTTGAGATCAGGACTTTGACTGGGCCATTGCAACACTTTGATTCTGTTGTTTTTACAGCTATTTTGTTTCACATTTACATTTAACAAGGGCAGAGAGCAAAGGTTGATGAAGGGATTTCAGCATGATTTCAGTCTTCTTCTCATTAAAATGTAAGAAATTTAAAGCCACCCAATTCCTGATGTCGACCAGGCGATCAAGGAGAGGTTGGATAGCGCCTGCACCAGTGTGCTTCAGAAGGAAGGTAGTTTTAAAATTATCGGCATGGAAATGGAAGTGGATGTTATGTTTACTGCTGGGTTTTAATTTGATTTACCAAGTGCTGAACAGATTGGCTTCACATTTGACACTGGAATTCCTCACTGCTCCACCTGTGTCTCTCTCATTCACACACATGCATTCTGATTACTTCCATTAACCCACACCACTGTTGGATCTTTTGACTGAGTCTGCTTAAACACCTCATAAGAACCTGTTAGCAGTTAGTTAAAGAAAAATGTAAAACAATAAGCGAACATTCCAGTCACAACAAAGGTAGAATTACTTTTATTCACTGTAACAGTAACGGAGTTCAGCTCATTGCACAGTACTGTAGCTAGGTTGGAGGTATGGCAGCAGCTGGCTTTGAATTACAGCAGTACCTTAACCATACATTATAAGAGTAAAAAACTCTTTCACATCGTTAATGCACCATCTACACTCTTAACAACTAATCTAGCAACAAAGGTTTCTCTTCAACAAGATTCTTTGAAAAGGTTAAACCTAATGTCAGTAAATACTGAGGAATGTTTCCTGAAAACTACATAAAAATGGTTTAATATCAATAAAAGAATGAAAGAATGTTACTAGTGATCACTCAAGGAATGCAGAACTGTCTTAACATATCTCATGTTGAGAATGTAAAGCACTTCAGGGTAGGGTCTTTGAGATGTTCGTATCTCCTACTGAGATCAAAAAGGTAATGCATTTAGACCCCCTTTAGTAAACCTCTTTTTCAGCCAAAGGCTTAATGACTTCCATTATTTCTTTACAGCTTAGGTGAAACTAACAAAACCAATATTTAATGAATATCAGATTATTTTAGATTTAAAATTTTTCCCAAAAAACTTTCCAGTCAGAATTGGAAAATCATCCATTTCCAAGGCACTTGTAATAGTAAAGACTATGTCTTCCTGTGGATGTGATTCATGATTCCGTCACTGCTTTAGGACGGGCAGCTCCCTTGGCTTGAAGAAGGCCTGAACCATTCCCATAGCAAAGATATAAACTTTGGAGTCCACTATGATCTTTTCCTTCTGCAACAGGTCTGTGGAATAAACCCAGAGGAGCGTCATCACCACAGGTACAGCTCAACAAACTGGAACATCAGGGTTACTTTATTTTAGTAGTTTAACTCAAAAAGTGAAACTTATATTATCTACCTTCATCATACACTGTAATTGGTTTCAAGCATTTATTTCTGTTGTTGCTTGTGCACCTTTTTGTACCACACTTTTTCCTTCCACTGAACTTCCCATTAATATGCTTTTATTTAGCACTCTTTGAGCAGCCAGGAGGGTGTCAGTTACTGTCTGGTGGACAACAGTGGAATCAGGGATCTTCTAAATACAGAACAATAACATTCCTATATTAAAAGTGGATTTATTTTTATTGGATTTTTTAAAATAATATTCTTAATTATCTAAGAAACAGAATTTTGTGTTTTCATTAGCCCTAAGCCATAGTCATTAAAACGAAATATCTCCCTGTGTGGAATAAATCCATACACGAGTTTCACCAAAATAAACTGTTCAGTTACTGTATATTCTGTTTCACTGGGATGCTCTTAAATGTGTTTTTTCTGAAAATCCACAAGCTTTTGTTAAAATTATTTCGAAAACTTACCGTCAATTTTGGACTGGAACTCATCAAGAGGTAAAAGGATAACTTCAACAAACTCTGGAAGGAAAGAAAGGTCAAGGCCTGCGTGATGATTTGCATTGTAAGAAAAAAGTATTTGTGAAAAAAAAGAAGATGGAGCTCACCTCCGTCACCTATAAAAGAACAGAAGAGAGGAAAATGAAGCCACTGAGAGAGCTCAATATTTCATAGAATTATCTAGCTGGGTTTTGCATGTATGGGATGAGGGTTTGTAAGAAAACTCAGCACTTCCCAGTTTGAAATAGATTTGCTAATGGGTCACAGACCTGATCTGCCGGATGATCAGCTAATCAGCCACACCCGTCACATGTTTAAACAGGCAAGGCCTTGCAGCAGTAACTCAGAGCAGTCATTTTTCTTTATCAGTCTTTCATACTGTGGGTTGGGCTTTGACTGGGCCATAGCAACACCTGGAAACTTTTGTTTTCCAGTCATATTTCTGTAGATTTGCTTCTGAGGTTGTAATCATGTTTATGCTGATTACCCAGCAAACTGCCCAAACTTCTGTTTTCATAGAGGTGGCAGAACTTACTGCTCAATTTCCTTCATTAATGTCTCCAATAATGTAGGATTTAGGTGAAAATCATTAGATTTTGTTTCCAGTTATATTTTAATGGAAAGCCTACAAATGACTACAGCCTATACATGAATAGTGTGTTCTCACCCAGCTGCTGTGTTGGATGGATATTCTCCACATCGTCTCCATTAATGTTGACCAGGATGATCTGGGTGGTGCAGTTAGACAGGCCAGGGTCCAGGCAGGTCACTGCATCCAGAACACCATCAAACGTTTAACGGCAGAACACACACTTTACTACTTACAGGTTGAGGTCCTTCGCTTTTTAACTCCCACAGCTGACCTCTGAACCTCTGTGTCCCTCACATGAGATAAGGAAACAAATGCAATCAAATGAAACAACAATGTGTTCTGATACCTGGAGTGACTCCCACTACTTCCCCTTTGTAGCCAGTTTCTTCCTTCAGCTCCCTCAGTGCAGCCGCCTCTGCTGTCTCTCCTTCATCGATCAGTCCTAAACGCAGCAAGGCCAGAAACATGAGTAGGTTGCAAAAGTCCAAACTTTAAAGCATTGCGGATATATTTCAAGGCGCAGAGTTATTGAAAAGATTTGCAGTGTATCATAAAAGTGGTTTGTTAGGAGTTTAAAGGCTTGAAAAGTTTAGTTCCTCCAGAAGCAAACCGTTTCTGACCTGCTGGAAACTCCAGAGTGCTGCATCCCAGGGGGGGACGGAACTGCTTCACCATCACTACGCAGTCTTTATGGAGCGTCCGTTTCAGCAGCGCGATGATTCCCACACCTGCAAAACAAAAGCTACGCTCTGAGCAGCAGGAAGGAAACAAACAAGTAAATAAACCAATATTCACCATCTGCTTCTGTATTGGTCCTTCTGGTTGTCCGCTTCACACTCTCCCAGATTCTTGGAGTTGAAAACACAAACAAGAGGAAATACAGTGAGCGACTCCTTTATTTCTTAAAGTATATATGAGAGAAGGTTCGAGTGGTACCGGGTGTTTCCTGCAGGATCGATGTATGTAGTTTGTTCCAGCTTCACCCACTTCCCTTCTGCCAAGAGCTGAAACACAACATAACAGACAGAATGTGTGGTGCCTTGGAAAATCATTCCCAGCGTTAAACAGCGTTTTCTTACATTACACAAACTATTTTATTGGGATTTTATGAGACAGCCCAAACATAGTAGATAATCGCACGGTGGAAGGTAACCTCTAACCGGTTTTGAATTTTTGATTTCAACAGGTAAATGTGTAAAGTTCAGTGTGTTTACCGCCTCTTTACGCTGATACCCCCAAATAAAATCCAGAACAACCACTGGCCTTCAAAGGTTATAGTAAGTAGCCTAACTGGACCCTAGAGATCCCACTGTGTGTAAATTCACGTGTTCTCATAAAAACAGGTCAGGGAGAAAGTTGTGGAGAAGTTTAAAGCAGAGAGGCTATAAAATAACATCCCAAGCCTTTCACATCTCACAGATGTCATTTCTAATGAGAATCTGGGACTAGACTTCAAATCTGATATTCACAGATGCCCTCGATCCAATATGACTCATGTTGAGCCATAACGCAAAAAACAAATACGCCGTCTCTCAGTCTCTACTGGTTTAAAGGAACACCTAGTATAAAAGGTACATCAAGGTTGTAGAAAGTTCGAACTTCAAAACCACAAGCATTGTCTGTCACAACGCTCCAACTATTTGAACGTCCTTTATTGAGATGCCAGAGAAAGCCCCCCAGATTCCCAGCTGTCACCACGCTGGCAGTCACTTGGCTGAAAGACGCCTACAACTCTTCTCCTCTGTTTCCAAAAAGGACAAATCTGGTGGTTTAAGAAAATGTCAAGTCACAAAAAAACCCAGTGGAAACTAAGGGAGAACAACCCATGAACCTTCTTAAGGTAACGCCGCTACAATAGACATGTAAGTTAAGCAGCTGACTACAGCTTCTTTCCCAGTCGGTAGTCTGACTATTTACCAAGTTATTATCTTTCTATTATATTTGTCTTACTCTTTAAAGGCGATATTTTGTGCAATGTGCAATTTAAAACTACAACTAATATTAGTGATAGTGGTCAAAGCTGGGCGATGTGGACGAAAAAAATGATTCAAGTTTTTCTTGCTAGCTGAGGACGCTGTAGGTCCATGAAATTTCCGTTAAAACATTGCATGGCATGTGGAGCAGAATCTGAAGCAGGCTTCAAAAAAACACAACGGTAAACGTTTTTTCTGCGCCCTCAGTGGGTAATTATGCATGTAATTATGGCACCATCATCCCCTTACCCCCTGGCCCACGATGTCAAGGTGACGATGTCAATACCCCAAACACCACATTTTTATAGGAGACGAAACTAATTCAAACTTATTCTGTCATTTTTTCTTACAGGCAGACATTTTCTACATAGAAACAAATTCTAATACATTTTTATAATGCAATCCAAATATAGCAACATATAAATGAGGGGCAGACTGGAACTCTAGGCATGTTCATAGGTCTTCACATACTTTAAGCAGTGCCAGAAACATCCTTTTTCCTGTGTAGTGCGTTCTATGAAGGATTTTGTATTGGATCAGCTACAGGTTGGCATTTTCAGGCATTCTAAAAGAGGAAGTTTTATTTAATCTTGAAATGTAATCTTAAATTTGGACTGGATAATAGATTTTAGTGGGTAATATTCAACGAATTTACTTTTATCAATTCCACATGGTTCTTCTAAAACATTAAAGGGTGTCCTCTAAATGATTTATTCCTTCAATGTTCCAATGTTGAGAACTTATTTATTTGGGTTATTGTCTCTCAGAGAGGGGTTTGCATTTACCAGAAAGAGCAACACATCATCAGCATATAACCACATTTTGTGGATTAAATGTGCAAATATGTTCAAGTACAACCAAAAACACTACATGTATCAAGTTCACAGTACTGCTTGCTCTCTCTTCTCCATCTTGTAAAAATGCTTCAATAATGGCGGTCCCATTCACTGACTGTCAGGCCACGTATTGTCTGTCTTATAACATGTTAGTAAGTAAGTAAAGGTTATTTATAAAGCGCCTTTTACAGACATAAAGCACTGTACAAGGAAATCAAATTAAGATTTACATAAAAGGATGTTAAATTATGACATAAAAGCCTGAAGGGACAAAACTAAAATCTTTACAGAGCCAATAAAGCGAAGCTGCGGTGATAAACTGTTCCACAGTTAAAGCCTGCTTTTACCAAAGTTATTAACATTTTCTGGGTTTTTTTATGATAAATCACCGGAATTGTTTTATTGCCCAACACTAGATGACATTATTCTGTATCTCAGCTTAACTTCACGTATCAGAGAAAAAGAACAAAACGTGTAACGATAAAATCATTAATCTGTTAATCCATGTTAATTAACTTTGACAGCATCTGAACAGTTGTTGCTCTTCTTGTTTTAAACAGAAGCAGCTCCCTCCTGTTATTTATTTATGTTTAAAATGTTGGTTCAAACACGGTGGTAGTTTTACTCAAGCTTATTTCGAGAAATTCTCATATCAGCTCATGCATCATTGGTAAGAGGTCAAATTAAAGAAGTCATTATTGGCCCACTAGTTAACTCAAAAACATGTATTTTATGCACAATGTGCAGTGTGGGGTTGTGGTGGCCGAGGGTCCTATCAGAAGGCGGGTCCCTCAAATCAAATCCTGCTCAGTCAGCCATGTATCACTGTTAGAATATATCTGACAACTAAAAAAAAATCAAGTAATTCCGACGGCCCGAAAAACTATTTCTGTTAAAAGGTTTCTAAAATAATAGGTCAGATTTTTTAGGTTTAAGCATTGTGTTTTACTTCCACCACAAGCAAATATTACTGCCCTAATATACAACATCTGTTTAAGTAATTACGACTTATTTCCCTTTTTTAACATTAGTTGTTTATCGCACAGTAATAGAAAACCCCCACAAACCTCTTCTTTGATTATGTGTGGTGTTGTTGGCACTTTAGGGTCCTCTGGGTTGCTCATTGTCCCACTCTTTAATGAAAATGCAGAGGCGTCCAGTTAGAAAGCCTGTACAAAATGAATCCACCGTTATTATTCCCGAAAGCTAATATAAAAGTCATTAGTTATATTTTAGCATTCGAAGATATCAATAAGTTACTCAGTTAGCTGTAACAAGACAACATAGAAATGTTAATTTGTTCCCATTATTTCAACATTAATCTGATTTAGACCCGTTTTCTGCCTGTTAAACGGAAGCTATAAGCTCTGGAGTTGAAAATGCCACAAAAGATGAGAGTGTGCGTGTTTTAAGCGTTATATTTTCCCTTTAATTGAGAGAAACTAAACTTGACTCACGTGAAATCCCAGCCGTGCTTAACTAGCATCAGAGAGGGTAAAGTTGGAGAGATGAGTCACTCTGACACCACTTCCTGTTGTAGAGAAAACGTCGCCGACGTGTGTTTGTTTTTTTTGGTTTTTATGTTTATTTTATTGATTTATCTGACAACTCAGCATTTACTTTTTCATCTTAATAACAAACAGACAAGCCTAGAGACACATGCTGTGATGAATAAATAGGGATAATCATGTAATCCCTCAATTTTCTGGTGCATTCAAAAATACTACTTATATCAAAAACTCTAAAGGACATTTCTTTTTTCTTTTATTTGTTAAATTTACATAAAAAAATGAAATTGGTCAAAATCAGAATCAGCAGGTCAGACCTAAAACTAACCATATTTCAGATTTGGCCAAGAAAAGAAGCCTGATCAGTACATTTCTAATTACAGTAGGCTACAACCCTTTCTGAAATAGAAGATACTATTTTTTAATAAATATACAAATTATGACATATTTTTACTCCATAAACTGAAATAGAAAACATTTTTGAAATTGAATTTGTGCAAATACAATTTTTTTTAATCAATTATTCTTTTGTAGTAACATTTTAGATGGCTGTAAATGTGAAAGCTTTCTTCAGATTATTTGACAGTATTTTAATTTCTGTTTTCAACACAACTTTTTCTTTTACTTATATGACCTAATAAACAGCTTGTTTGTTGCCCTGCACCTTTGTTGTGTAAGACTCTTCCTGCTGCTTCTGTACAACATTCAAAGATTTAACATTAGTAATAGGTACCCCAAACCTCTATACAACAACTCCGATTCTAATTAAGTTTGTGATGTGAAATTGGTCTCCAAAAAAACTAGATACCAATTCAACTAAAATTCGGTTGTTTACCATGGTAAGCCAGTCATGCTTTTTGTGGCAACCAAAAATTATATTTTTCCAAATTTTAAAAAGCTTTTTATTAAACCTCTTATTTATGTTTATTCACCAACATGGTTTATTCATCATTTCAACCAGCCACATTTTCTACAATATTTTAAAGTCATGACCAAAACAAACAAACTCAATTAAGGTTTCATTTAAGGCAGCACTGGCAACAAAGAGACCAAGCATGCTTCTGCCACTACTGTGCTTCACTGGGGGGAAGTTGCTGATGGTTAGTTAGGAGTATGTGCCATTTGTGATGACAACATCAGCAAATAAACAAATGCAATAAAATATTTATGAAAAGTAGTCAATCATACAATCAGGGTTTGTTAGTTATGCTACAGCTGGGTTAATCGTTGTGAAAAGGGAATTCAAACTGCATTTTAACAAATTTTAAAAGGCGTGATCATACTAATAAACGATCTATGTGCCTGTACGCCGTCTTTTTACGCCCTTATGCATCTTTAAAATGCATCCCCCATGTAAAAGGCAAACACAATCAGGAAAAGCACCAGAGTTATACGTGCTAAAATCTACACAATACATAAATTAAATAAATAAATATAAACTGTTATATTTAAACGAGTGGGAATGTTTTCTGATATTTTGAGACTGTACGCGAAATTTGGAGTCCCTGGAGAACTGTCTGTGGATTCGGAGGACATTTAGTGACGGACATGCTTCCTTCTCAGGATATTGCAGCATGAAGAAGGAGCAAGTTTACCACTGTCAGTTCTCGGTTTGGTATCCGATATTTAAGAAACACACGATAAAAAGGTAAACACCAACAGTTTAGTCGAGAGGAAGACCAGGAGATATTGTTTGTTGTTACTGTAAAACACGGCTAACGTTAGCAACAAGACAGACATAGACAGCTGAATCATCTGTTTTGTTGTTTGTTTGTTGCTGAAACATTTGTCCAGTTCAGCCGAGCTTCTTCTAATCTCCCCCTGCTTCCATCATCTGTATATGTGAGTGATTTATGTTCTGTTTTCCAGTCTGGTCCTTCCACTGCCTCAGAATGTAATAGACTATTTACTGGACGACGGGACACTGGTAGTTTCTGGAAGGTATGATATCACACACACACACACACACACACATAATCTACAACCAGAAATGGAATGGAAAGTGGATTGGTGCTGGTTTTCAGTAGTGACGGTGCAGAGCTTTACTTGGATCTGCAGAGAGATACAATTATTCAGTCATAATATGGAAATACGCAAAAAGATGTTGAAGCTGGGTTAACAAGTGAGGTGCAGGTCAGAGTGAGTTCCACGGTGTCCATCTATTCTATTCTATTCTTTCCTTTCTTCTCATCTTCAGTCACTTTGAGGGACCTCGAGGCGTTCCCAGACTAGAAGAGATATATATATAGTCTCCTCAGCGAGTTCTGGATCTGCTCCAGGGTCTCCTTCTAGGGGGACATGCCCAGAAAACCTCAGAAGGGAGGTGCCCAGTCGGCATTCAGATCACACAGCTTAATAACCCCAGTTGACTTCTTAGTTGCGCTGGAGCAGCAGATCTACTCTCCTAAATATCAGTTTATGTTCTATTAAGCATGGTTACCACCACTAGCTGCTCTGGGTCAGTTCTGCTCTTCACCAGTTCATACACCTATTTTGAATCAACAGGTCACCATTTCGTCCTGCTTGTTCACTGTTTCATCCTGACATCTTTACCAAGTTTGACTTGCTCTTACCATAGGGTATACTTCTGTTTATCCAGGGTCGGTCTCAGTTGTGGAGACAAATATTTGTGAAAATAGAAAAAAACGCTAATTTATAACCTACATTTCTGTCCTTGTTTAAATAAAAAAGCATACATCTTAAATAATAAATATAGAGACGTATATCAGTTTTAAAATTAAAAGTTGTGTGTTTTTTATTGTAAGTGGTCAGATTGAGGGCAGAGAGAAATGATCCTCATTGGTAGGAAACATCTATGAGTTGGGTACGAACTGATCGGTGTTCAATATGGTTTCATTCATACCTAACTGTTGCATATCATATATTTCTCTTTATAGTTCAATGTTCTGCTGAACAATGGAAATGCATAATCATAAAAATGCTCACATATTTTGTATACTGTAATTTAATTCAGGTTTGTATTAATTTTCTCAAATTTTTATTACAACCTATTTTAACCTATTTTGTTTCTGATCCCGTTTTGGCTATTCACTCTTATCGACTGTGTTGTAGAAAATAATGCTTTGTTTTAAATAATTTTTTACATTTTTCTGCTTCTCTAAGCTCTATTTTATTAAAAATAGCTTGTTTTGACTTTTCTTTCTTCAGTTACAACTTCTTAACTGAAGAGTGTTGTTAGCATCACCTAATATTGGTTATATATGGCGCGCTCACTGATTTGGAAGAAAGATCAAATTTTTTGGAGTTTCTGATAAGTTAGTTCCTGTTCAGGGTTAATCAAGCTCAAATTCCTCTGATTCTGGTCTCCAGCCAGTTTCTCGGTGCGTTTATCCGTAAACATGTGCAAGGATAGTGAGACAGTGGTGAGGAGTGCAGCAGGAGTGACAGATGGCTTTTTCATCTATCTGGTAATTTGTTTGCAGCGATGACTGACGGTATAACAGATGAGATCAGGCAGAAGTCTCGACGGATTTTGATGTTTGCAGATGACATTGTGATGTATTGTAAGAGCAGGGGGCAGGTGGAAGAGAGCTTAAAGAAGTCATAGAGGGATTGGAGTTTTATGCAAACCAGAGATTTTAAACTTGCTCTTCTCCTCTTCACTTCCCAGTGATCACAACTCTCTGCCGATACAAACCTCAGATGCTGAGGAAGACGTCCAGGTAAGATTTCTTTGAGTTTGGAGACACATCATGTCCACCATTTCAGGTTGTGTGAATGAAAAGACGTTATGGTTATGCTTGTTTTCTGCCATGGGCTGAAATGAACAGCTCAGTCCGAGATCTTACAACATTGACAATATTCTGCTTAATGACAGCAACTCTGATCTTAATAAACTCTAATATACATGTGTACACTTTTCTAATCTGTTTTTTTTGTTTGATTTTTTGAATTTATTATGTTTTGTTATGCCTCCTTAAATTCGGACCGTCAAGCCACTAAGACATTTGGCCGGTCCTCATTAGGAAACAGCTCCGGGCCGGTTCTGCTTTTGTGCTGTAATCAAATCTGGGCTTTGACTTCACCAATCCCAAGCACTTCAGTCTTTCATCTTAAGTGTCTTTATTCCAAGTCTCAATTTAGATTTCATGGATTATATAGATGACAGCAAGATGCTGCCACCACCGTGCTCCGTTGTGGGGGTGTTGCTGTTGGTGGGAACAAACGGCTTCTTTAGTCTTATATGTGAAGCAGTTGCCAGATTTGTGTCAAACCTTTTCTATTTAATAATAATATATTTCATTGTTCAGGGCATATCTCTACCCCCTGTTATTAAAATCTGTTTTGTTTACAGTTAATGTTTCATTCTATTATAAATCCTTTGCTTCTGTACTCCCCTCTAGTGGTCAGATGATGAGACAACAGCCACAGCCACTGTAAGTAGCTCAGTGAAAAGCAGATTTCTCTTCAGGAGGAAGGAGCATGGGAGATTTTTATGCATTTATTTCCTAGTGTTTTTAAGTTGGACGTCTATAGAAATCACAGGCCATTTTATTAGGTACACACGTTCTATGGCTTGTTAACACCTCCTGCCAATCACATTTGCAGTCGCTCATCGGCTTCAGGCATCTAGATGTGGTGAAGAGGTCTTGCTGAAGTTCAAACAGAGCATCAGAACAGGGAGGAAAGGGGACTTTGAACATCATTGTTGGTGCCAGTCGGACGGGTCTAATTGAGTTTCAGAAGCAACTGATCTACTTAGATTTTCACACACAAAGCCGTCTGAAAATGCCTGGTTGGAGATGATAGAAAACCCACAGTAGCCCAAATAACCACTTGGGACAACCAACGGATGCGGAATACCATCTCTGGAAGCACAACGCGTTGAGCTATGAAGCAGCTGGGCTTCAGCAGCAGGAGAGCACTCAGTATGCCACACCGGTCAGCTAAAAACAGAAAAGTGATTCTCCAACTTGCCCAGGCTGCTGCTGCCGATGAGTCTTGATTACAGCTGCAACATTCGGGTGGTCGAGTCAGACCAACTGAGCATCAGTTAAACACCACTACCCACCTGACTATTGTTGCTGACCCCCGTCCGTCCGTTTGTAAAATAGAATAGGACAAAACACCACGTCACAAAGCTCAAATCATCTTAAACTATGTCACCAGATCCCAACCCAATAGTGCTGGTGCATTGAAACGAGAGGTTTTCATCATAGATGTGCAGCTGTCAAATCTCCAGCCACTCCAGCATGTAAATATGGACCAAAATGTCTGAGGACCCAAGACCTTGTTCAACCTATGCCACAAAAATAAGGCAGTTCTGAAGGCAAAAGGGGTTCCAACCCAGTACCTCCATGGTGTACCTAATACAATGCCCAGTGAGTGTATATTGCCTATGACAATATAATTGTGATGTGAATGGTATATGGCCTGCACTTGTATAGCGCTTTATCAAGTCACCAGAGACCCCAAAGTGCTTCACACTACAATCAGTCATCCACCCATTCATACACACATTCACACACTGACAGTTAAGCTACATTGTAGCCGCAGCTGCCCTGGGGCAGAAGGACAGAAGCAGTGATTTCATGTTTTGTGTCTGCCAGGCGCCTGAATTCCCAGAATTCACTTCTGCAGTGTTGGAAGCCATAAACGCCCTAGGTGGGCGTGTCTTCCCCAAACTCAACTGGAGCGCCCCGCGGGTAAAAGCACGGCACTTAGCTGCACAATGTTCACATGGTGAAGACCTGGTGCAGTTCAGCTTTAGGTCTTCCATCACCGCTGGCGTCATTAAAAGGTTGGTAACAAGCTTGCTTCTTTGACAGGATGCCAACTGGATCGCTCTGAACAGTTCGCTGCAGTGCTGCAGCCTCAGCGACATTTTCCTGCTCTTCAAAAGCTCCGACTTTATCACCCACGACCTCACACAGCCGTAAGCTCTCGCAAGCTTAATTATTTAGGCGACCAGTATAAAAAAAAAATTAGGAAGGTGTGTGGATTGTGCGGTGGGACTGGAAACAGCAGTAAAGCATAAGTGACGGCTAAAGAAATGAGCTCGAAGATGAATGTACAGGGGTTGGACAATGAAACTGAAACACCTGGTTTTAGACCACAATAATTTATTAGTATGGTGTAGGGCCTCCTTTTGCGGCCAATACAGCATCAATTCGTCTTGGGAATGACATATACAAGTCCTGCACAGTGGTCAGAGGGATTTAAGCCATTCTTCTTGCAGGATAGTGGCCAGGTCACTACGTGATACTGGTGGAGGAAAACGTTTCCTGACTCGCTCCTCCAAAACACCCCAAAGTGGCTCAATAACATTTAGATCTGGTGACTGTGCAGGCCATGGGAGATGTTCAACTTCACTTTCATGTTCATCAAACCAATCTTTCACCAGTCTTGCTGTGTGTGTTGGTGCATTGTCATCCTGATACACGGCACCGCCTTCAGGATACAATGTTTGAACCATTGGATGCACATGGTCCTCAAGAATGGTTCGGTAGTCCTTGGCAGTGACGCGCCCATCTAGCACAAGTATTGGGCCAAGGGAATGCCATGATATGGCAGCCCAAACCATCACTGATCCACCCCCATGCTTCACTCTGGGCATGCAACAGTCTGGGTGGTACGCTTCTTTGGGGCTTCTCCACACCGTAACTCTCCTGGATGTGGGGAAAACAGTAAAGGTGGACTCATCAGAGAACAATACATGTTTCACATTGTCCACAGCCCAAGATTTGCTCTCCTTGCACCATTGAAACTGACGTTTGGCATTGGTATGAGTGACCAAAGGTTTGGCTATAGCAGCCTGGCCTTGTATATTGACCCTGTGGAGCTCCCGACGGACAGTTCTGGTGGAAACAGGAGAGTTGAGGTGCACATTTAATTCTGCCGTGATTTGGGCAGCCGTGGTTTTATGTTTTTTGGATACAATCCGGGTTAGCACCCGAACATCCCTTTCAGACAGCTTCCTCTTGCGTCCACAGTTAATCCTGTTGGGTGTGGTTCGTCCTTCTTGGTGGTATGCTGACATTACCCTGGATACCGTGGCTCTTGATACATCACAAAGACTTGCTGTCTTGGTCACAGATGCGCCAGCAAGACGTGCACCAACAATTTGTCCTCTTTTAAACTCTGGTATGTCACCCATAATGTTGTGTGCATTTCAATATTTTGAGCAAAACTGTGCTCTTACCCTGCTAATTGAACCTTCACACTCTGCTCTTACTGGTGCAATGTGCAATCAATGAAGACTGGCTAACAGGCTGATCCAATTTAGCCATGAAACCTCCCACACTAAATTGACAGGTGTTTCAGTTTCATTGTCCAACCCCTGTATTTTGTTCTCTGCACCTTGATTAATGTTTAAACCCTGATTTACTGCAGTGCATGGCTATGTGATCTATCCTTATGGAAATCAGTGCAAAGTGAATACCTCAGTCATACCTCTGCGATTGAAATCCATTTATATAACTGGCTTTGGTGTGATTTGCTCTGCAGATTCCTCCATTGTAGCGACCAAGACTCTCCAGATCCAGTCATCAGTTATGAGGTAATTTGGTCTTCTCCAGGAAAATGTATAAATATTCCTGGTTCAGGATGCATGTAATATGTTAAACCACCATGCATTAATCTGGGCTTTCTTCATAGAATCAGGCTATAAATAGAGCCACAAACGTATATTAGATTATTTACAGGGAACATTTTTAAAGTGAAGAAATATTAATAATTTAAAAACTGATGTTTTAAAAAGAAAGCAATTCTCTACCACAGTTAAGTTAGTTTTTTTTCATGGTAAAAAGAAAGTACACCCTTTCTTGGTTGAGGAGTTTTATTGATTGAATCCCTAAACTTCCTTAAATACAGAAACACAGAGGAGATTCAACATGGTCATTATTCTTTAAACAAAGATTTAACCAAGAATGAAAATGTGTTTAAAAAAGAAAAAAAGTGTACTTCATGTTTTCATGGCTTGTAAAACCTTCTTAAGCAGCAAAATCTCTCAATGTTGGTCTTCTGTAGAACTATCTGCCACTCACAGCATTGTGGAGGAAGTTTGGCTTCGGTTTATTCATGTTTGGAGACATTAAGGTATGCACAGCTCAAAGGTCCCATTGACGCTTTTCTGTCAGGTTGAAGTCAGAACTTTGACTGGACCATTGCAACACCTTGATTCTTCTCTATTCAGCCAACGTTGTTGTAGATTTGCTGCTTTGTTGTTGATGACCCACTTTGGTATGCAGAGGAGGTCATGGTCAACTCAATGGCAGCGAGGTGTCCAGGTCCTGTAGCTGCCAGACAAGACCAGATCATCACCCGTCCACTACCATGCATCATACAGTATTTTGTATGGGGTGTTTGCTCTGCTTCACTGCGGGTCATCAAACAGGGCACTGTTCCTCATGGCCAAACATCTCAACGTTGGTCTCATCTGATGCTGAAGTTGTGTTGCTATGAAAATAGTTTTTGGCTTTTGTGATCCTTCCTCTGTCATATGTATGATTTTATTTTTTTTTTATTTTTTTATTTTACTGGACTGCTAATTGAACTAGGGTGGTTTTTATGCAAGATTGCAAAAAAACAATACTTTCACAGCAGTTTTATTTTTTACATATATTTAAAAAAAAATGTCTTTTATTTATTTTTTGGGGAAAATACTTAAAAATATTTACTTATTGACATGACCCGATGCAGCCTACTTCATATACAATCAGGCAGAAACCTCAACGTCCCCAGCGCATCATTTAGTAACAGTTGGTGCTGTCTTTGTGTCCTCAGCTGGTGTTGAGGAAGTGGAGTGAGCTGATTCCTGGTGGAGAGTTCCGCTGCTTCGTCAAAGAAAACAAACTGATTGGTGAGAAACTCACCCTCATATTAAATTCTGCAGCACCCAAAAGACCTTCGGGTACAATCTATGAAGATGGCCTTTTATTAAAAAATATGAGTAACTGTAAAAAAGAAAAGCTAGAGGTGTCTCTTATTCAAACATCATTTGATGTGAGCCACACAGGCTGGATCGAAATGAAGCGTGAACAGTGACGGGACAAAGTCTGAGCTGTGCCCCGTGTTCAGCGGGCTCGTTTTTGAAGCAATTATGACATCCAATTTGAGCTGCTCTCACTGCATGTCTGCATGATCTCACAGCGATCTCCCAGAGGGACTACACACAGTACTACCAGCACATCCTGAAGCAGGAGGAGCAGATCTCCCAGGCCATCCAGGAGTTCTTCAGCCAGCACGTCCAGTACAACTTCCTGGACGAAGACTGTGAGCTGCAGCTTTTTCTGTCTGTGTTTTAACGGCGTTTCACTGCAGCAACGTCATTATTTATTTACTACAATAGAAATGAGCTAATCATGCAGAAGCAAACAGAGGGAAAGATGAATGAGTCTGGGTTTTGCTGATTTTAATATTTAATTTTGTTTGGCATTAAAAGCTTCCTTAAGGTTGTGGATTTATGTGAAAGTAGAGAAAACCTTGAATTTTATGTGAAATGCCCTCTAACACTGATGTTTTTTCTCCTTTACAGTTGTGTTTGATGTGTACAGAGATAGCCAGGTAACTCATTTATCTGTTTTTACTTGGCAAGCTATTTATACCTCTTGAGCTTTTCCATATTACAACTACAAAATTTAATGGCTTTTATAGAGATTTTGTCTGTTAGATCTACAGAAAGCAGCAAATAGTTGTATGGTGGAGGTGTTGCAACCTTTACACTCCAGAGTGCAGTTTTTGCCCTTGATCCTGCTAAATAGAATTTATTTAGGGCTGCAAGGCTCAACGTCTCATTGAAAAAAGATAATAAAAAAATAAATACATACTTTAATTTAACCTTTGAATGTTTTCTGGTTAAATAAAAGTGGTTGCTTTATTTCTATTTTTAGGTTTTACAATAAGGTAAAATAAAACCTTTATACGCTTTTTTTCTGAAAACGTCTTATTGTAAAACTTGTGTCATAGATGCAGATTTTGCATAAACACTCATTAATCACACATTAATTGCTGAAACTATTCATTTTTATTAGCTCTGACTATAAATGCTGTTATTTATTATTAACGTGTTATTATTAACATATTAAACATGGTGGTGGCAGCGTCATGCTGGGGGGATACTTTTCTTCCCTCCAGCTGGAAAAACATACAGCCAGAGCTACAATGGAATGGTTTGGATAAAAGCATATCCCATATGTTAAATGGCCTAGTCAAAGTCTAGACCTAAATGCTATTGACTTGCTGAAACATTCACAGATGGTCTCCATTTGACATAGTTTGTTATTTTCCAAAGATTTCAGTCTGTAGATATGCAAAGCTGGTAGAGACTCAGCCCAAAAGACTTGCTGCTGTCTTGTACTTCTCAGATTAAAATTTTCTAAAGAACCATTTATTATTTACCTTCCACTTCAGTTAGGAACCTACTTTGTGTTGGTCTGGCACATAAAATACCAGTAGGGATGTTCATGATTGTAATGGGACAAACTGTGAATACTTTTGCAGGGTACTTTTTGGAAAAATGTTGTATTTTTTCAGGGAAGGGTGTGGCTCATAGACCTGAACCCATTCGGAGAAGTGACCGACTCTCTGCTCTTCAGCTGGGATGAGCTGATGTCTGGTGGAGAGACTGCCTATCAGCAGCAGGTTAGCAAACACCGAGCCTTTATCCAAACACATTGCTCTCATTTCCAACCTGGAGCTCCATCAGTGTTATCTGTTGATGTGTGTGCAGGAAGGCCCGGCGTTCCGCTACACCACAAGCGAGGTGACTGTGCAGCCCAGTCCCTGTCTGAGCTACAGAATCCCGAGGGACTTTGTGGACCTTTCCACTGGAGAGGACGCCTTCAAACTCGTTGACTTTCTTAAACTAGTGAGTACCGATGTCTGCAAAGAACAATTCTCTGTACCGTCATTGTAAAAAGAGGGGGGTTCTAATAATAATAATTTAAACCTAACCTAATGTTTACAGGTCTGGAGCATACAGGCAATAGTTGTTGCCAAAAATCTGGGAAGGATTAGAAGGCCATTTTCAAACTATTTGAAGTCCATCATACAGGGAGGAAGATTTTTCAGAAGGGGAAAACATTGAAGACTAATCTTATTAGAAATAAATCACCCCAACATTAAAATTTACATTACTGCAGAAATTGGAAAAATTTCCTAAACATGCTACTTTGCAAACTTAAATTGTGCTTTTTTTTTAGAAAATAATGGCTTTCTTCTTCCTCTTCCAAACAAATCATACTTGTTCCGTCCTATTCCAGGATCCCCTGTTTTGGCTTTTTTCCAATTAATCTGAGCACTTCTGACAATTGGGTTTGGCAGCTGGCCAAACACTGGCTGGACTTCTCGTTCCTGAGTCTGGCCTCTGATATTGTAACCAATTAGAAAAATCCATCTAGCTGGAGAAATTGGCTCATCTCTGCTGCACACAGATGCCCAAAGGCCAGACAAAAAGTTGCTGGAAGGTTAGATGGTGAACTAAAACAGAACAAAAACAACAAGGCTGAATTTGGGGGCTGATCTTAGCTTTTTAAAAACATTTTTTAAATTGTTACAAACTATTTTATTTACCTTTTAAATTACTATTACTATATTAATTACTCTTTAATAACTCTTTTTTTTTCCCGTGAAAAAACAAAATAGGCTAACTAGTAAAGATGCTCCGAAAAACTTAAAAACTCAGAAACTTAAAAATCTGATCCCATTGAACACACCATAGCTAACCTGTACCATGACGCCGTAAGAGCAATACTCTTTGGTGTAGATGCTCTTACTGAGGGAAAAGACTCTAAGGTCTCCATTTCCGGTTTCAGTTCTTTAGAATTAATCGCTGATGCTTAATGTGGTTTAAAATATCATGTCTATAACCATTTTTTGTGTCTTGTAAAATAGTAGAACCACCAGCAAAAATCAGTATAATTGGATCGGAAATCGGCTGCAGATCTCTGATCGGTGCATCTCTACTAATTAGACATGGGTTTAGGATCAACGTGTGAAGTTTAGCACTGAGTTTGGTTGTTTCCTAAATATCTGTTCTGTATAAATGTTTGTCATATTGCCCGACGTCTAATAAAGTTTCATTCAAATGTTCTACTTCCCATTCCTTTATCTGTTCACTGAAGAAAAGCCAGCAGGAGGAATCTGAAGAGGAGGAGAACCCTACACAGTGATGTCAGCTGAAATTTGTGTGTGAAGAGACTGTTTCCCTGCTGTCATTTATTTGTATACTGGTTTTTGTTTTCCCACTGCGGGCTGCACCAGGTCCAGTACGTTCCTGGCTTTGAAATGGAACCCATTAAATTAGTGAATCATGCTACCGACTCCTGAAGATCCGATTTTTCTGTCATGTTTGATGACAGATTCATCTGCACAGTTGATTGGAGGATGTTACACTGTATAGAGATGGCCTGATTGTATATATTGACATGAGTGCATTTATAAGGTATAGACAGTTATGTGGAAAAATATGGAACACCCCATCGAATACTAACTTCTTCAGAAATTTGTCTGGTGTTGTTTTTTTTTCTCTGAAAATGATTTAATTGCACCTAAACAACAAACATTAACCTTGTTTTACTCATTATGTATGTTTTCTATCTGAGGAAAAAGTTAGGATACCCTACCCCTAATAAACAGGGTTATCTGGCATGGTTGAAATTATTTCAGTGAGATGCTTCTTGTAGACATCTACCAGTTCTGACATCGGTCCGAGGAACGTTTCTCCCACTCCTCACCTTCAGCTCCCACCTGTGGACACTTTGTAACTTTTTTAAGTCAAGATATTTAAATTAAATCTTCTAAAAATGGAAACTGTCTGGTAAAACACGTTATTGTCTTTTTAGAAAGGCCTGGCTAAATACAGAAAGCATTATTGAGGAACGAGTGTCCCATATCTTGTTTGTTTTGCTACAAATTGACAAACAAAATCCAGTCCAAAAATATTCACTAGGCCAGGAAAACATAAAAATTCAACCCAACCAAAAAATACTTTCTTTTTTACACTTTATGCTTTTCTTTTAATAAGGCAAACTTTGAAAGCCCTCTTCAAATTTCAGATCTGCAGTAATTTACAGATCCTGCTGGTCCTGCAATGACACCTTAGCGGTTTTGGATATGTCTTTAAGCATCTTGCGGCCTGCTTTCAGGGTGAACTTGGACATCTAGACCTGATGATGTTGGTAACTGGTTTGAATGTCCTCCTCATGTAGTTTTCTTTATATAGAAATGGCTGACCTAAATACTTGAGATTAATAATCTGCTAAAATCTTCTCTGTAAAGATCTCAAACAGCTTTTTGGATCGCTCCATGGTGTTCTCTCTCCCTCCAATAGTCAGAAGTGACAAACTAAATGTCTGAGGTTTCATTAGGCTAAACTACCTTGTGTGATATGCCTGTGTGTGATTTTGGCCATTTTTAGTGAGAATAAAAACAGGGGTGTCCAAAGTTTATACCTGATTGGATACTGCATTATTATGAATGCATAAAATTTAAAGGTAATTTGATTCGTTTTTATTGTTTTTCTTTTTGAATTTCTCAGTATCAGTAGAATTTATAATATGTTCAGATATGGTTGAAAGACACCCCAGCCTTCAACAGGGTGTCCTCATTTTGACACTCGACTCTGTATTGTTGGCCTTTAAACTGAACTGGAGCATGCTCACTGTGTTGTTTGTGGGTTTTGAGACTGATGAACATCCCTGTTTACCATTAAAGCCCTTAATCACTTCAGTCCTATTTAATTTATTTCTGCTCCTGCACCTCTTTCTGCCAGTTCCCACTTAGGCCTTTTGACACACTCATTGCTCCGAGCTGCCTCGGGTGCCCTTGTCGAGTCCTGTTTCTTCCCATCATGCATCGCTGTGGACAGGAGTGCCACAAAAACCCCCATTAAACTTCTTGTCATATATTGACCGTCTGTCACTCCAGCGGGTGCAGTAAACAAGCACATAAGAAATTGATTGTGCTTTTTACGCAACACTTTCCATTATGCTGGGAGCTAAATGAGCTGTGCATTTATGGGACATGGCTCCAATTATGCCCCCCAGTCCCCTGCCTTTACTGGACTTATGGAGCAATCATTTGGCGAAGGAGAAAGTAAGTGAGTCGAGAGTTCCAGTACCCAAGCCGAGCTACTGGGGACATACAACGGTGTGTAAGGTGTGTGTTAATACTTGTTAGAAGAATATGACATTTGTCAGTTAATGTGGCCCACAATAATGTTTGAAGCTCTCTGGTTTAACTGGGAGACCATAGTACATCACACAGAACCGAGCACAATCCAATCCATTTTTCTACCAGGACTTATCAAAAACAGCGTGGTCCTTACAAGAGGTAGGTAAATACAACTTAGATGATCCAATGACACTTTAAATTGCATTGTTTTATTATTTACACTTTGGGACAAAAGTTTTAGATACAATTTCCTACCTAATGGGTTTTTCATTTTTATTTTCATGACTATTTAAATTGTAGATTCTCACCAAAGGCAACAAAACTATGAATGAATACACATGGAGTAATATAGTAAACAAAAAATGTGAAATAACTTTAAACATTTAATATTTTTGATTCTTCAAAATAGCCCCTATTTGCTTTGATGACTGCTTTGCTCTGTTGGCGTTTTCTCCATGAGCTTCATGAGCTGGTCACCTGGAACGGTTTCCCAAGGAGTCTTGAAAGAACTTCCCAGAGGTTCACTGAGAGACAACCAAAGGTTAATATTTCAGTCATCACAGCAAAGGGCGGCTACTTTAAGGAATCTAAAATGTAAAACATGAGTAAAGTTCTTTTAAAATGTTTAGTTTTCTACATAATTCCATATGTGTTCATTCACAGTTTTGATCCATATACTGTAAATGGTCATAAAGAAAACCATTAAATGAGAAAGTGTGTCTAAAACTTCTGACAAGTGGTGTATGTAACCATAAACATGCCTAAACTCAAGAAAATAGTACTCTATTTGAACAGATAGTGTAATTAGCAACCAAGTGCTACTAATAAAAGCCAGTTAGTGAACCCATTATCAACAAATCACCAACTCGGTAAAGGCAGACGGTTTGTCATTTTGCAGCTCTGAAGCACTCAGGTGCCAAGGTGGAAAGACATCAGCATCGGCTTTCTCTGTAACAGAGCATATTAATGAAAAGTTGGTTGGAAGGAAAAACGTTTGACTTTGGTCACAGTTCTCAAGACGTTTCAGATCAACAGGAGTGGGCTTGATGTTGGCTTTAATTTTATAAGGATCTTTGAATCTGATTAGGAGCATTTTTGATATAGATTTAGGTGAAAAAACAGCAGATATTCAGATCTTTAACTCAGGGGGATACTGTGGAACAGGGTTAATCCAGAATTAGTTTAAAGCTAGAGTGGCAGGCATGCTAAATTCAGATAAGAACTCCAATTAAAGGGGTTTGAGGCAGAAACACAAGCTAAAGCAGGTTTGAGTTTGTGGTTCATTCTTTCAGTTTGGCCATTACTCTAGGAATGAAAGCCAGAACCTAGCCCTACTTCAGCTCCAAATGTGGAACAAAACTTCTTGAGGACTTGTTATATGAACTGGGGACCGCAATCTAAGAGTATATCCAGGGAATCCAGCAGAGCTGATAACCTGTTTGACCAGCAGATGTCTCCAGGGAAGGTTGGAACCTTTTCAGTGTGACGCCTGTTGATGGTGAGTGTGGCACTCATTCCCTTAGAAACTTGAAAACCAGTAACAAAATGTAGAGCAATGTGAGGGCAGAGACTTTTGGAAATGAAAACACGTTGGAGTAGACCAGCATGAGGTTGGTGACATGACTTATATGTTGAAAGATGACCACCAAAACATCTGGGCAAGGAGGCAGTGGTATGACTGACTGAAATATTTGTCTACCACTTGATTTCTTTTTTTTTTTCTGTGGGATCTTCTAGGACATTTAAAATAATTGTCTTACTGCATCCAACCGCAGCAGCAACAGTGTTGGGAGAGGCCTTAGTTGTGTAACAATCCTGCTACACTGAAAGACAGAAAGCCTTCAGGCATTCGCCATCAGTGGATCATGACAGATTTCACATTAAAGCCAGCTTTAAAGTTTTAACCAGCAGATGTCGAGTTTAAAATTTGTTTTCCCCCCTCTACATTCTTTGTCTCCTCCTTCTTTTTGTATTCTGAAGCTCCACTTGATTTTGAAGAGAAAGCAGAAAAATTCACTCTGATGATGGAACAACACCCAGCCACTGGTCTAGATTTCGTATATGGATGACACCTCACTTTATTCCAAAGTTTTCCCTGATCACATCAACTCCATGAACAGCAACATCACGTTGTCAAGGGAGACAACAAGCTAAATTTTTGGCATGGCTGGTACACACTGAAATTTTTAATTTGAGTTATTTTTATGTTGATTAACAATGATTGTCCTGGCTGACTGAGAATATACTGTACATCAGGGTAAGTATAGCTTCATCTACACCTCCTGTTGACACAGCCAACTATTTGTCTGAAGCTGCAAGCAAGAAGTCCTCTGTTTAACCCATGGTCTTCCTTGACCTTCAGCTTGGATCTACCCATCCCTGATTCCCTTCTCTCCTCATCTTTCCTCTCCAGCCAGGCAATCATCTTACATCGGGGGGAGATGAGAGCTGCTGACTCAGAGTAAAGGATTAGGATGAGCATGAGAAAGGGATGGATGGGAGGGGGTTGAGAGAGAGGAGTTTTCCATGGCCGCTGCTGAGGAAGCGCTGCAGTAGTTTGCAGCCAGAATACTCATGAGGAGTTGCAACACATTGTCCTCCCCCTGATTCTGTTTTTGTGTTTTCCCACAGCATTCCACACACAGATATGACGAGGCCAGAAGCCAGGTCTAGGCTGAGTGCTTTGGCCTTGACACGACCTCAGCTGGCCTGAGCTCACCACCAAACACCCCCTCCAACCCCCCCACCCCCCCCACCCCCACCCCTTTTCTCCACCTTGCAGCTGTCGCTGAGCTGGGGCTAGATGCCTCTCTGCAAACTAATGTTTTTGGTAATCCAGGTGAACATGCAGCTGTTGCACCTGGGGTCCCTGCAGCTCTTTTGGGGGTGGGGGGGGCCAACCACGTAGACGCCTTTGGGGATTGCAGAAACTGTGACAGATGCATAATGGTTGTTGTCAGCAAATTGGTGCATTGCGAATTTACAGCTTCAGCTTGCAGGCCACATATACACACCCACACTTACACACACACTCATAATGTCAAACAGGATGCATGAGCGCCATCCCGTCAGCTGCTTTTTAATGTCATAACAACGTGCACTGCTGTAATAACACCACAGTTTAATGTATTTGGAGGGTGAAAGTTGTCAGTGGAGATGATAGAAATCCCAGAAAAGCTTTGCTGGAGGGTCATGAAGCCCATCAAGCATTCAGACTGGCATCAATTAAAAGCATTTAGACAATTGCAGGTGGCACTAAAATTTCTGTTAAGGTACACACTGAAGCTGCTTTATGTAGGAAATATTAAGGAGATGTCTTCAAAATAAGATGTGTAATATGACAATAGTAGCTTTTTCCTTAAACATCAAATTCTATTCAAGTTTGATTTGGCTATTGATGCTTTATTCATCAAGTATTATTTCAATTAAAACAAACACCTTCAAATTTAAGCCCTGTTTACGTAAAGAGTTTACATGTGTTTCTACTGTTCATTTGCACACTGCATATTTTCTCTAATAATGGCAGAATCTGAGAACTGGATTCACATTTTAGGGCTTATATGTATGTCTATATATATATATATATATAGATATATATATCTATATATATATATATATAGATATATATACAGGGGTTGGACAATGAAATTGAAACACCTGGTTTTAGACCACAATAATTTATTAGTATGGTGTAGGGCCTCCTTTTGCGGCCAATACAGCGTCAATTCTTCTTGGGAATTACATATACAAGTCCTGCACAGTGGTCAGAAGGATTTTAAGCCATTCTTCTTGCAGGATAGTGGCCAGGTCACTACGTGATACTGGTGGAGGAAAACGTTTCCTGACCCGCTCCTCCAAAACATCCCAAAGTGGCTCAATAATATTTAGATCTGGTGACTGTGCAGGCCATGGGAGATGTTCAACTTCGCTTTCATGTTCATCAAACCAATCTTTCACCAGTCTTGCTGTGTGTATTGGTGCATTGTCATCCTGATACACGGCACCGCCTTTAGGATACAATGTTTGAACCATTGGATGCACATGGTCCTCAAGAATGGTTCGGTAGTCCCTTGGCAGTGACACCCCATCTAGCACAAGTATTGGGCCAAGGGAATGCCATGATATGCAGCCCAACCATCACTGATCCACCCCCATGCTTCACTCTGGGCATGCAACAGTCTGGGTGGTACGCTTCTTTTGGGGATTCTCCACACCGTAACTCTCCCGGATGTGGGGAAAAACAGTAAAGGTGGACTCATCAGAGAACAATACATGTTTTTCACATTGTCCACAGCCCAAGATTTGCGCTCCTTGCACCATTGAAACCGACGTTTGGCATTGGGCATGAGTGACCAAAGGTTTGGCTATAGCAGCCCGGCCGTGTATATTGACCCTGTGGAGCTCCCGACGGACAGTTCTGGGGGAAACAGGAGAGTTTAGGTGCACATTTAATTCTGTTGTGATTTGGCAGCCGTGGTTTTATGTTTTTTGGATACAATCCGGGTTAGCACCCGAACATCCCTTTCAGACAGCTTCCTCTTGCGTCCACAGTTAATCCTGTTGGAGGGTGTTTCGTCTTTCTTGGTGATATGCTGACATTACCCTGGATACCGTGGTCTCTTGATACATCACAAAGACCTGCTGTCTTGGTCACAGATGCGCCAGCAAGACGTGCACCAACAATTTGTCCTCTTTTGAACTCTGGTATGTCACCCATAATCATGTGTGCATTTCAATATTTTGAGCAAAACTGTGCTCTTACCCTGCTAATTGAACCTTCACACTCTGCTCTTACTGGTGCAATGTGCAATCAATGAAGACTGGCTACCAGGCTGATCCAATTTAGCCATGAAACCTCCCACACTAAAATGACAGGTGTTTCAGTTTCATTGTCCAACCCCTGTATATCTATATATATATAGATATATATATTTACAATGTAATCATTATAAGGACAATGATGGGCTGCACCGTGGCACAGTTGGTAGCACTGTTGCCTTGCAGCAAGACGGTCCTGGGCTTGACTACCAGCCGGGGGTCTTTCTCAATGGAGTTTGCATGTTGTCCCCATGAATGTGAGGATTCTTCCGGATACTCTGGCTTCCCCCTACAGTCCAAAAACATGAATGTTAGGTTAATTGGTCTCTACATTGCCCTTAGATGTGAATGGGTGTATGCATGGTTGTTTGTCCTGTTTGTCTCTGTGTTGCCCTGCAACTGGCGACCTGTCCAGGATGTACCCCGCATCTCTCCCAAAGGCGGTAGGCACCAGCTCCCCTGTGACCCTATACAGACGAAGTGTTTATAGAAAATTGATGGATGGATGGATGGATGGATGGAAGGACAATGGCAAGAAGATTGCATGGTGATCAGTTTCTATAGAGATTGGATTTACTTGGTGGGAAATCTACTTAAAGTGAAGATAACACTAAGATAGTATTCTGAAACTGTTTAAAAGGTTTACATTGTAAGTATTTTATGGCTTAGTACATTTTGCTGTAGTAAGAAATGTATGTGATTTGCACTGCTGGCTACAAGGTATTGAATTAGATTCCCGGCCCTGCATGGAGATAGCATGTTCTCTCTGTGCATGCGTGGGTTCTCACTAGCTTCCTTCCCCAGTCCAAAATTATGACCGTTAATTGGTCTTTCCAAATTGCCCTTAAGCATGAGTGTGTGCATGCATGGTTGTCTGTCCTGAGTGTCTCTGTGTTGCCCTGTGAAGGGGCAGCGACCTGTCAAGGGGACCCTGCCACACTGCAGGGATAAGCAGGTATAAACAGTGGATGGATGCATGGCAATCTAGGCTGCTAAATGGATTGGATACCTGCATTTAACTAAAATCCACTGACCTGTTCTGACGTGCTGCACCTCCAATGTACCTTTCCCTTAAGAAGTTGTGTCTGACCTTCCAGATGGAACACTGACTCTCACCAAATTTACAGCAGACAGAAGATTGCTGGGTGTGTGTTACTTTTATTTAGGCACGTTATTTATTTATTTATTTATACCTTTCATTTCCTTTTGGTCTACCTTTCTTTGTGGTTGTTGGTGACTCAACAACAAGCTTTTATTCTGAAAGATCTTCAAGAAGTGTTCTTACGTCATTGTGAACTTGACAGCTGTGTGTGTGTGTGAGAGAGAGAGAGAGAAGGGACTCCGAAGAGAGAGCAGAGTCAGCAGGGATACGGTAACCTGGACCCACATGGTCCTGCTGCAGCGGATCATACCCCACCGGAACTCTCTAAAACCTCTACCACTTAACAGCTCCTCTTTAAAAACATTTCCCCACCTCAACATCTTATTGTTTTGAGGAAATTTCTTTCTTTTTTGCATCCCTCCTGCGCGCAGCCCGGGGTCTCGACCAGACTTGGGGCCGGTGAAACAGCGTCATGGCTCGGGAGAACGGAGACACCGGCAGCGGAGAGACGTGGAAGAAACAGGTCGATGACATCAAGAAGATCTTTGACTTTAAGGAAGTCCTCGGAACGTGAGTAGACGGGCTTGAAGGCTGTATTCTATTCCAGTGACATCCTCACCTGGACTCTGTTTACATTTTTTCAGGGAGTTCATTTTTAGCACTTTGGAGCTGATTGAATAAGATGTTTATATTTTAGTAAACAGTGTAGTATCCATGTCTGGTTGCTCAGCTTTCTACAAGCCCCGTCGCTGTAAATACACATGCACTGCAGTCTTTAATTGTGAGAATAATTTCAGCCTCTTAATGGTTTTTTATAGCATTTAACAATGACATCACAACAACATTGCTTGTAGGGCAGCCTAATGCACCATGCTTGCCTGTTATGCATTACATGGAGTTAATCATTGTAACCATTCAGTTATCAGACTTAGCTGTTTCTCTAATTCCCCTCTGGCAAGAACACAGTTTTCCCACTGGTTGCGGATCACTCTATTTTAGTCTAATCTGTCAGCATGTTTATAAGGTACAGAGCTCCTACTTTTTTTCGTGAGGTAAAATGTGACGTGCTTTGTTTAAACTGTTCCTTGCAGAACCTTTGCACATTTTGTCATGTTACGGCTGCAAACATCAATGAGTTTATTAGGATTTTATGTGATAGGCCAACACAAAGCGGTGTAATGAAAAGCAATTGAAATGTATTGCGTATTTTTATTTATCCCCCTTTACAGTTATAGCTATAAAGCCAGTGCAACCAGCAGTCTTCAGAAGTCACCTAATTAGTAGTTTCCTGTGTTTGTTTCCCCAGTATAACTGCAGATGTACTGGGAAGGCCTCAGGTTTTTTTAGAGAACATTAGAGAACAAATGGCATCATGAAACACCAGCAAACAGGTCAAGTTATGGAGGAGCAGGAGGACAAGCATCCACTTCACTAATCTGGTCTCCTTGGATCAGTGGCAAGAAGAAAGCCATTATTGAAATTTAGGAAGTCGCGTTTGCAGTTTGTCTCATGCTGGGGAGACAGTGGACATATCGAAAGAGGTTCTCTAGTCAGAGGAGTCAGAAGTGGTATTTTTTTTTTGCCCAAAATATTATGTTTGGCAGGAAAGTGACCTCTGATAATCACCCTGAGCACACCATAACCTGCTGTTGTACTGGCTGATGGGTGGTGGTAGCCTCCAGGATTTTCATTACTCCATCCAAGTCAAATTAGACACTTTCCTCAGCGTGAGGATATTCTCCAGCTGACCCAGCCTTTTGATTGGAAGGATGTTAGCTGCCTACCTACTAGTGAAACAGAAAAACTTCTATGTTGAATCAAAAATAAAAACCCAGCACTCTTTGACTTGTATATGTACATGATGTGTGTGTATTTACAGCTATAAATAATCCAAGGGATGAAACTGGCGAGAGAAAGCTGTGTTGTAGTTGTTTCCTGCATCTCAGCTCTAAGCCATGCCCAGCTAAATGCTCTGCTGCCCAGCTTTTGTCTCCGAGCGCACCGCATTATGTTCATTGTCAAGCACTCAGTTATCTCAGCCAGCCAACCCAGTCGGGCCCTCCTTGCATAGTTCATCATTCAGCCCCTACTTCAACAACAAGCCGCTGACCATCCACCCATACATCATCAAAGGCTGCTTGCCAATGTGCCACCTTTTTTTTTTTTTTTGCATTTCACCACTGCAGTAATATGTTCACTTTTAACGTTTCTACAGCACAGCGACTGGGATTGTGACTGATATAATGTGATGCAAACTGTTACAAATACATAAAAAAACTGTTTATTACAGCAGCCATCATACAAGTTCATTCATAAACTCAGTGGACACCGTAGTTTCCATCAATGGTGCATTCACTGACAAATATAAAAAATACAATTTACATTGTCTGCTAAGGACACAATTGAACAAGTATAAACAGAGAGGCTCTGAACAACGTTTTTTGGCAGATTTCTCCAGATTTTGCTTTTGGTTTTAAATAACCAGTGCCGATTGTAGCTCATTCTGGTTTCTGTTTAAGAGCTATGATAAATGAAGATATAAGAACAGCATTCAAAATATTTATTTCTGTCCTTCCAGGAGCAGGTTTGTCTGTCGGTGTGAGAGCAGTTGCTGTAAAACGAGGTTTTCTTAATTTAAAACAAAGAAAAAAAAGGTGACAGAGTTCACATTTTTAGCTGTTTTTAAGCATCTTGTACAAGTTATAATCCTGGTTTGCGTAGCTAGCGTTGCTACTACAGCAGTCTCAGTTGCATTCCCTGGAGATTGCAGACCCTTGCCATCGCGCTGAGATTTATAAAAGACTGTCAAGATTTTCAAATCCTGGATGAAACCTCAAAAGGATAAAGCAGAGCAACTTTGCTGTGCTCCTTTCAGCCTTGCTGTTATCTTCTTAAAAAGTCTGTCTCTCTCTTGGTGTTTCGCAGCCTGAATGAACCACGGAGATTTCCTGACACATCATGGTTTCTTGTTCTACCAGGTCCCTGAAATGCTGCTAGACAAACAACTTCAAAGATTTTTCGGACTGATCTGATGTGATCTTTTCATTAGTCGACTTCATCAACAAAGGCACTCAGGAGCTACTTCCTTTTTTACTTCAAAATAAATTCATGTTTTTATTCTTAAAGTGCCTACCTTAATATCATAGGGGTCGCTCACACTTAATTCACCAGATAAAAGTCATATGTTGGCAGAAACTGGATAGTAAACAGATGTTTTGCCATTGTATTATCTCGAGATCTCATTATATCCATCTCATCATTATATCTCCTCCAAACATCTCTGTGCTTCCCCCATCTTCCTTTTTAAACAACTTACTGATAATGAAATAGGTAACTTTTAGTCTTCTAACAGCATCCACAACATAGAGAGTTTTTTCAGTCTGCGTTCACAGACTGTAAAAAGATCAGATGTTTGCGTTTCCAATCGGCCTGTCGCCGGTCTGGGTCGGTCAGTCCAATTTCCAGATGGTTCCTCAGTGCATATCTTATTATAAACACAAAACCAAAAATCTTCAGACCATTCTAAGCCAATTTTATTGGTATGTAATTTTGAATAAAAGATTTTCAGTTATATGAACAAAAAACACTGGTACTTTAGACCCCTGGATTACAGTGAAAGCTAAAGTTGAGTTGGAATGAAGTCAAACATAAAGGTGTGATTATTTTGTATATGACAAAATGACTCCAAACATTCAAAATTGTGTAATCAACTGCAGAAACCTTTACTTTTAACTCCCCAGAGATTTTCCACTGTGTTTTTCTTTCCAAAGCCACTTTTCCACAGTCATCATCTGTGATAATTACTGTTAAAGCAAGCTCTGTTACTGACTGTCTTTACAAATCTCCTGTTGTTTATTTGACCACATACACACACACATACACACACACAAAAGCGCACACTATTTGTTTGGTTTGTCCTCAAGCTTCATTGCAGTGGTGTTTCTGTTGCGATGCTTCTCCATGGTTTTAGTGCTTGTGTGTGAGCTATCAGTGTGTTGCTGTATATGCTATTCATGTAGCTGGGGGAACTGTGTGACTTGGGATGACTTTAAGGGGGCTTAGGCAGCAATGGTGGGGGTGGAGGGGATTTTCTTGTTGATGACATCAAGGCTTTAGCAGACAGCACGACTTACAGTCTGAGCTGCAGCGGTATCACTGACAGTGGGAATTAGACCCTTTAGGCAAAGGAAACTCCAAGGAAGGAGATCTTGTCTAAACTATTTCTTCCTCCTTTGTTTTTCTTTCTCGATCAGGTAGCCATTTTTACTGACACCCATTCTCTCTTCAGCTGCGTATCCACCTACTCTGGCTTCCAGCTTGGAGAAGCTGGCCACATCTGTTTGGACCGTGGCCCTAGAGTAGGGCGTAGATTGGGAATAATGATGAATGCAGAATTTGGGAAGACGTCTACTGAACAGCGATAAATTCAGTCATGTGATGTGCTGAAATGACGGCAGCTTAATCAATGCCGGCTCTTTGCTCCAGTGCACCTGAAAGTTGGAGCGGATGGGACTTACACAGACACCTTCACACTCAGGGGCAGAGTGGCAGTGATCCGAGTCGGCCCTGTTAACCAGTGCTGCTGATGGATGTTTGAAACTGATGCGTCAGCAGAAGGGGAAGCAGGGTGCGTCTGTATGTGTGGTGTGTGTGTGTTTGTGAGTGGCAGAGGAGAGGTGGCTGCAGTGACTGAATCCCAAACAGACTTTGCTTTCGCCCGGAATCCTGGAACCAATCAGATAATTGTTGTTGCCTAAGGTGAGTCAGCTGGTTTCCAGATCGACCAATGAACGACGAGGGACTGCACATCACTTCTTGCAGCAGGAGGCCTGTCTTCGAGTGTAGCTGCATCAAGTATTCTTCACTTCAGTGGTTTTGACCCCAGGATGCGATGTTAGTGACCTGACACTGAGTCATCCCTGCCTCATCTGGTCCCTCTCTGTATGTGGACTTAAACACCTCACCTCTTCTTTGTCTCCAAGTAGTTCATTAACCTCATAGGGATTCTAATATAATCGCAGCTGTGCGTGCAGTGATGTATACGAGCCTCTTCCTAGTGTCTGATTACCTCCCCCAGTGTGTATGCTGTGTGGGCCCCTGTCCCTCACTGCTCAATTATTCAAAAGGGACAGGAGGGTGGTGTTTGTTGCACATGGTTGTGATCTGCAGGTGGGCTGCAGATCTCAGCAGGAGAGGTCATGGTAAACTGAGAAGGTAGCAAGGAAAGAGTTCTTTCTGCCCTGATCAGGAGACTCTTGTTATAGTCGGTAGTTTGCTAAAACAAACAAAGAAAAGGAAAACTTGTTATCCGTCAAAACTGCATTATTTGTTGAAGGATTTGGGGGGACAGCTTGGTATTTTGGCCACCTTGGCCACTACAGTAACATGTAAACTGCTCTGTATGCTTAAGGATGCATCAGGCTTTAAATTTCTCCATCATCTACCTGTGGCTGGAGGTTAGATTTCCATGAATAAAATGAAGATTCTGCTTTACACAGAGGCTCAACATGCCAGGAAAGTAAACTTTAAAGACTGCTAAAGGAAGGTTCTGCGCAGGGCATTTGGAACTCCAATAAAAAACATGTCACACCAGCAGGAGACTAAAATACAAACCGTTTCATCCATCCAGCATGTAGGGTATGGAAGGCCAAAAGTACCAATACCAATACAGTAGAGAAGAGAAAATTTCAATTGAACTGGAGAAGCATGCATCAAATAAAGGTATCTGTATTAATTTTACATAAATAAGTATGGAATTTGTTTTTTTTATTTTAACATTTTGAAATATTAGTAATTATTTCATCATTTTTTTAATTTCATGGTCGTGTGCTGCACCACATCATGAATTTATTTGATCTATAGCAAGGGTACCGTTATTGTAGTAAAGGTGATTGGTCTGCAGCTGAGTCACTGTGCAGCTTAACCAATCTGATGTTAAGGTTTATTTGGTGAAACACAGAAGCATTTTAACATATGATGTACTGTAGTACAGGTAATAAAAAGTAATTGTACAAAATCTTAAATATTTATTTGTGATATGTCCAAATACAGTGTAATACTTTTATTGAATAATAAATTCAGGCCTTTACTACACAAAGATGGAATTAATTATTTATTTATTTCATATCTATTTCCGATCAGGGATATCATCTAGAGTCTGTTCTAAGGAGGAAAACTCAAACATCCATGAATATACAGTAGCATGAAGAATATAGAAGGGAGAACGTGGAAGGAGAATGGATGAGACTCTTTAAATGGTAAATATGAATACATTTTCAGTTCAGTTCAGCTCTGTGAAGGCCTCAGGGGGTTTGTTAGAGAACATTAGTGAACAACACTGTATTTAGCTTCATCCATCTTCCTATGAACGCTGATCAGCTTCCAAACCTCGAGTTAATTTCAGTCTTGTTTGAGAAAGTTCCAGATTACAGATCTGTAGAGAAAGATATGTGATATCAGCGTGCTGCTGAGACAAATCATGACTGTCAGAGAGATGTTAAGAGTCTTCCAGATCCACCATTAGATTGATCAAAATGTCAAAGGCGACTCAGTTCTGGATCACTGCTTTTCATGGTGGCTTCTACTCTGTCACAGGTTAGCAGATGCTTTAAACACCCAAACCTGTTCAATGTGAACAACTTGGAGAGGGACGGTGACCAGCATACCATCTATTGTTTCATTTTGTCTGCTTCGAACTAGAGGCCATAAACGTTACTGTTCAGCAAAATGCACGCCAAAACCTACATTAGCCTGGCCGGTTCAGCACTTGGTTCAGGTTGGATGCCACTGCGGAAGACCTTTTAAAAGGAGGAAGTGTGTGTGTGTGAGAGGGTTTGAGGATAAGACATGAAGAGAAAGTAAAGCAGCAGCCTTGATGGTAATCCATTGTGGGAACATCACTGTGCCATCCAGGACACGCTGCCCTTAATTGATGCTCTACTTCCCGGGTGCCGGCACTGTTCTCCGTTCACCGTTTCTGGGACTCCACAATCCACATCCCTCCCTAGTTATTTTGTCTCTCTTTATCTCCTCTTTATAACTACAACTCTGTCCTACACCAAACACCCCCCACCTATCTTTGTGTCTGCGTCTACGCTTTGTTTCTCTCGACTGTAAACGGTTGCAGTACCAGCATGCATTGTGGACTTTTCAAAGTTTCTTTCACTCGCGGTATAAATAGGATCTTAAAAATAGAACAAAAGATGATTGTTGGCTTTGTAACAAAGCCAACTTCATCAGTGGACTGCCAGCATACGCCTTGACAAGTGCAAAACAGCATATGGACACTTTTCATGCATATCTCTGCACAGTTGCAAGCATTTTCCTTTACATTTCGTTAATATATGTAACATCCCCAGGGTTAGCTACTAGTTTCGTTCTCGTTTTCAAAATGAGACAAAGGAAACATCAGATCTTTGAGTGCAGTGAGAGAGTGATTAATTCACTTTCAGCCATATGCCAAATGACTCTGCAGTAGTTGTGGTCATTTGTTAGCTGTGGCCATTAAATACTGGCTCGGTGCCACACAAAAAGGATGAAAACACAATATGAGTGTGGTTTATTTGGCTTGAGGCTTCAAAAGGATTCTGTCGGCTTCTCTACAGATGCTTGCTACCCATCCTACCTTAGACAGCTGCTTTGTCTCTAAACTGTGGCTGTAAATACTTTAAGGAAACTGGCAAAATGGCAAAGCAGTGTGTGGAAATGCAGCAAAGTATATACAGTGGATGAACCTTTGGAGCAACGCTGCCCTGGCCATGAAGTGACGGAATTCTTTTCACATTTTTTATTTCATTGCGGATTTACCAACACAAATGCACACATAATTGAAGATGTGGCTTTTCATATGGGCCATATGGGCAGTTGCCCAGGGCGTCATTAGATAAGGGAAAATGCAAAACCCTGTGCCTTAAAAAAAGTTTTTTATTTCTTTATGGGGTGCGTCAGTGGAGAGTGGGCTCTTTTTTGTTATGAGAAACATAGAGGGGCTATATAAAGGGGGGGGACAATGAAACTGAAACACCTGGTTTTAGACCCAAAATAAGTTATGTATGGTTAGGGCCTCCTTTTGCGGCCAAAACACGTCAATTGTCTTGGGAAGGACAATACAAAAGTTCCTGCACGTGGTCAGAGGGGATTTTGCCCCCTTCTTTTTGCAGGATAGGGCCCCGGTCTTACGTGATAATGGTGGAGGGAAAAGTTTCCCCGACTCGTCCTCAAAAAACCCCAAAGTGGCCCCCCAATAAAAATCAGATCTGGTAAAGGCAGGCATGAGGATTTTTTCCCACTTCACTTTCATGTTCACCCCAAACCAATTTTTCACCAGTTTTGCTGTGTGTAGGGCCCCCCCCCAATGTCATCCTGAAAACCCCGGCACCGCCTTCGGGGATCCCAAGTTTGAAACCTTTGGATGAAATTTATTTCCTCAAGAAGGGTTTCCCGGTATTTCCTTTGGCGTAAACGCCCCCATCAGACAAGTATTGGGCCAGGGGGAATCCCAAATAAATTTGGCAGCCCAAAAACCATCAGGGATCCCCCCCATGCTTCACCCCCGGGCTTGCAACAGTCTGGGGGGGTACGTTTTTGGGGCTTCCCCAAACCGTAACTCTCTGGGATGGGGGGAAAAAACAGTAAGGTGGCCATCAAAAAAAACCCAATAAAAAATTGTTCAATTGTCCACAGCCAAAAATTTGCACTCCTTCACCTTTAAAAACCTACTTTTTGGCTTTGGCATGAGTCCCCAAAAGGGTTTGGTAAAAGAACCCGGGCCGTGTATATTGCCCCTGTGGAGCCCCCAAAGGGGAAGGGTTGGTGGAAACAGGAGAGTTGAGGGGTCCCACTTTTAATTGGCCGTGTTTTTGGTAAACCCGGGGGGTTTTTTATGTTTTTGGAAAAACAATCTGGGTTACCCCCCCGGGAAAACCCTTTCAGCCCAGCCCCCTCTTGCGCCCCACAGTTAATCCTGTTGGATGTGGTTCTTTCCTTTTTGGTGGTTGCTAAAATTTTACCCGGGGTTCCCGTGGCTCTTGATAAATCAAAAAGACTTGCTGTCTTGGTCACAGAGGGGGCCAGAAAGCGTGTACCAACAATTTGCCCTTTCTTTTGAACTTGGTATGTCACCCATAATGTTGTGTGCATTTCAATTTTTTGAGAAAAAACGTGCTTTTTCCCCTGCTAATTAAACCCTTCACCCCTCTGCTTTTAAATTGGTTTTGCAATGTGAAATAAATTAAAGGGAAGGGGCTACCCAGGTGGGCCCCCTTTTAAAGCCATGAAAACCCCCCCAAACCGCAAAAATTGGGACCCGGTTTTTCATTTTCCCCTTTTCCCCCAACCCCCTTGTAAACCTCTCCCTTTTGAGCGGGGACTCCCGGGGAATTTTACCCGCCCCGGGGAATCCTGAAGGCCCACCCGGGGTTTTTTGAATTTTTTAGTGGGCAGAAAAAAGGAGGGGTTTGCCAGGGTTTTAAAAAACAAGAAGCCCTAAATTGGAGGTTTGTCACAAGCCCCTAAGGGGACACAGTAAAACACAATGGATAAAGGTGCTCTGGTTATGTAAAACACTACGTATGGCAAGAAGCGAAGGCTGAACATCAACCCGGAACTTACAATCCCCTCCATAAAACAGGTTGGTGGAAGTATTATGCTTAGGGGATGCTTGTCTTTAGCACAGATTGCCTATCTTGCAAAAATCCTGTCAGAGGCTGTAAAAGTTTTCGGGAGGGGGGTTTGGAGGGGTTCACCTTCCAAATGTAACGACCCAAAAAATAAGCGAAAAAGTACCCAAAGGGAAAGGTATAGAAACAAAAGCTATATGTATGGCCTTTAATGGCACAGTCAAAGTCCAAGAAACCCAAAATCCCAAATTTAGGAAAACTGGGGAAAGGGCTTTTAAAGTTGATGTTTAAAAATTCTTCAAACCAGTCTGGGGCTGAGCTTTAAACCGTTTAGGAGGGAAAAAGTCAGAAAATTTGTCAGATTGTCATTTCTCTTTCTTTTAACAAATATTCTACTATATGAAGGTCTAACATAAAGTTTTGATAAAATACATTATAGGTTGGGGGTTGTAAAGTGCAAAAAGTTGGGAAAGGTTCCCAAAAGGGGGAAAAAGTAAATTTTGCATTAAAAGTGGAAAATTTTTTTATATGTTTGAGAAATTGGTAGGTGGGGGGTATGGCATGCATCTTTCAGCCCAAACTGACACGTGGGTCCCGAGAAAAAGGGGTTTAGAAAATTTTTCCATTTTTTCGGATCAAGGTTTTTATTTTTAAAACCTTTTCCCTGATCAACCGCTTTTAAAGGGCCCCCCCCATGTGACAGCCTGTTGTCTCCGCTGCTGCTGCTGCCATTGCTACCGTTTGGGCAACGGGTTCGATTTATAAATGCAGGTTTCAAAACTCCCAAAAGGGGGGAAAAGTTAGAAATTTAAGTTCATAATTTTTTAAAAAAAGCAAAAATTTAAAGGGGTTTTTCCCAAAACACAATTTTGTTGAATTGGGGCATACTTGGGGCAATGCTTTTTCCCCGGTCTCCGTTTATGTTTTTGCAGAATTTCTTTTCCCCAAAAACACCAAGGTTTTAAATTTAGCCCGGGGGGGCGACACTAAAAAAATAGTGTCCCGGGGTTTTTTGTCCTGATCGGAGGATTCGGTTTCAGCGCTCTTGTGCAATCCTAAAAGCTCTCGACAACAACATCTGCTCTCTGAGAGGGAAATAAGGGAATACAACCTACTGGGACACAAACGCTTGTTATGATGAATTTAGCAGCTGGTGGGAGACAGTGTTTTTAGTGATCAAGGATGACAAGGGGTGTTGGAGGTCAGCAGAGCCGTAGCGATACCTAACTGTTCTCCTACAGGCTATCGACCTGTTTCACAACAGCATTAGGAGTCAGCATAGGACATTGGGCTGTAATTTGTGTCAGCATGAATTTCGAATACCTCTCTATTCAAGAGAGGAGGTGCACTGTGTTTAATAAAATGTTGTCTTATGATTAGGAACTATAGTGTATTTTGTGTTTATGAAAAGGCAGTTTCTGTCCGTGAACTTCAGTTTAATGTTGATATCACAGAACTGTAGGTGCATACTGTGACAATAAAAAGAGTTTCCTGCTCACAGATTTCTTCACTTTTGTTTTGTTTTTGGCAACTTTAGATGTTAATGTTCATCAACAAATTTTTTTTTTAGACAAAGACGAAATACAACATGTCATTTTGAAATGTCACTCTTTCCCATTGTTGAACAATGAACACCGACCCTAACTGAGGCAGTTCAGGCTCTCAGGGCTTTAGGTGTCCTGGATTCCTCTGTGACATCTTGGTTGAATTGTCAGTGCACTCTTGGAGTAATTTTGGTAGGCCAACCACACGATTGTCAGTTGTTCCATGTTTTCTCATTTTGTGGATAATGGCTCTCATTGTGGTTCTCTGGGGCAGGGATTTCCATACCATAAAAAAACATCAACTTTTTAAAATGTCTTTTATTAATAATCAATACATTTCTTTAATGTAAGAATATTATTAAAATATGTTAACACAATTATAATCCCACTGAATAACATTCAACAAACTGTTGAGAATAAAAACTATGTTTTTTTATCATCCTCCCAACCTTTCTGAGGCCCCCCTTGTGCCCCCTGGCAGCCCCCCAGGGGGCCGTGGCCCCCTCTTTGAAAACCACTGCTCTATGGGTACTGTGTTCATCTTGATCAGGTTTAATCAGGCTCATTTTTTATTTTTAGATTTTTGACCAGAGTTGGTCAAATGCATTTCCCTCCATTTTAGTGCTGACTATAAGCTACAATGCAGATGTCAACTTTAGCATCGTTAGCGGCTAACGGTTGGCCAGTCGCCATATTTTCCATACAAATCAACTCTTTTCTGTTCTTCTAGAAACATACAAAAACTCTTGCAAAAAACATGAACAATTTAAAAGTGGTGGAGCATTTATCTTTGCTAATGTACCTGAGACCTGTTGGCTAGCCCGAAGAGTCTTTATTAGTCATCTCTGTCAACATAACAGGGCAACTCAAGAACTACTTCCTTTGGTACTTCAACATAGGAGCCTTAAAAATAGATTGTAGATACAATGAATAAAACTTAAAGCACAGCTTTATCTCAAGGGCCAATGACAACAGCTTACATTTTTCTCCTTCCAAAGTAGCATGCTGACAGCACCTGGTTATTGCTTTGCAAAACAAACTTTATTTATTATGCTTAGAAATACTGAGTGCACACTTTTCAAGGATCCATACTATTTAAGAAATGTTTGCAGTGATAAAGAACAGGGTCTCTGTTGAGCAAAGCGGTAAAACAGCATCTCCTCAGCCTTTGATAGGGTTATAAACTGACTGACGGTGCAAACCCTGTTATCTGCTAGATCCAGACTCTGTATACTCTCTGGGAAATGCTTCCAGACTGTATTGTTGGTCGTTTAGATCTTCTCAAAACGTAACATCTTCTCTTGAGAGTGATCAATAACTTCTGTCAGATGTAGAATGCCAAAGCAGTGACTACTGTTTTTTTTTTCCTTTGAAAATGTACTAGATCAGTATTTTGTAATTGCAGGAGACGTTAGCAGCAGACCCTGATCAGCGTATCCGCACTCGCTTGAACGGAGGAGCAGATCAGAAAGCAGCTTAGCATATTTTCCCTTTAGACTCTGCTGCTTGTGATAGAGGCAGTAAAAAAACTGTAACAAAATCATGGAGTGGAGAAGGAGGACAAAGAAAAAGAGATAATGGTACGGAAATGAGGAATTGTAATTGAGCGGCAACCAGGGATGGGAGCAGGAGCACATATAAGCCTAAGGGGGGATGCTTCAGGGACCTTTTGGCATTCATGTTCCACTGCTGAAGGATAAATATGTTGGAAGTGGTTTTGTTCTGTTACTCCATCTTTCCTTTCACCATCTGCTGTTGTTGAAGCCAAGAAAAGCTTTTGTTCTGACAAATGTTGACACCCCCCTCAATCTCTGCTTAGTGCCGCAAAGCATTTAAGATCCTAAGTGGTGCCTCATTATGTAAATTTCAGAACAGAGGCTAATAGAATCTTCACACGAATGATTTTGAATTTGTTAGAAATAATGAACAAATTTTAAGCAGCAGCAGCCGCGATGGAGGCTGAGCTCAGAACCAACGGAAAGAAGGTGGAGCTCTGCTCAGAGTCCAGAATGAATCATCCGTTAGGCCGTCTTTGTTAAGAGTCCAGCCCAATCCTTGCTCCTTCTGGAAGGATTAATCCATGGCATGAACAAGGAGATCTGGGCTTTCTTGCTCATCATTTCCTTTCATGATTGCACAGAACGGATGGGAATGGATGAAAATGGTCTGTGTTCTCGTGGTATTTAAAGGAACTTTATATCAGTTAACTTTGATGTATGATGTATTGTATGCTAATTCTCAGAAAGTGCAATCACATCATCTCTGGATGTTCTGGTGGCTAAAAAGTGAAGCAGTCTGTCTTTGAAAAATTAACTGTTGTAATGTCAACACGGTACGTAGCTCCTAAACCAGTTTCTCTTGTGTTTTCGTCATAGAGCAAACAAACTCTGTGCCAAATTAATATTGAATGTTTCGGTTCAGTGGAAGGTTTTGAAAGTCTACTTTTATTTAAGTACCACACATAAAGCTTAGAACTGCTACAAAACCCCTGCTTCCAGGCAGTTCAGCAGATAGTTAACCAGAATACACTTAAAAAAAAAGGTTGGGGTAAAAACAGTTCAATTGGGGTTATTTTGCAAACACAGACCCAGGTCAAATATGAATCAGTCAAGCCCTTTGAATTGACTCAATATGGTTGGATTATGGGTTTTTAACAGGACCATCTCCAACCTGTATATGTCCATGATAAATGAATGGCAGTATGAAATATTTCCTGTCTACAGGATAGGCGGGAGAGGCAGAAACACACCAGAGACACTAAACTGGAGGAAAGAGGAAGTTAACATGCTTGGAAGCGAAGTGGTCTTGCCATAAGATGAAAGGAAGTTTTCAAATGTGAAGTTCAGATTCATTTGTCTTTATTACAGGAAGCTCATGAAGTCAATGAAAACCCCACTTCTTGTGTGGTACTTTCTTTGGAGCTTCTAATGAGCTGACTTGATTTAATGAAAAGGTGACCGAGCAGAATAACTTTTTTTTGTGGGGTCAGTTTGCCAAAAAGAAGACAGCAACATCAGTCTATTGAGATTGTGCAATTCAAATGCAAAGCAAAACATATTTATGCAAACAGTACATTGAGGAAAACTTTGGATCTGTAGTCTTTGCACTTTAAACTATTTTTCTGCTCTTTTATCAAACGTGCCATTTGTACATTCCCTCTTTTACAAACCAAAAACATCCAAAATGGTGATGTCCACCCACCATCTCCCTCCACTGGCCAAATAACCTCTCTGTTGTATTGCAGCAGAGCCTGAAACTAATAGAAAACCTGAGAAATGAACCCAAAATATCAAAATGCCGAAAGGATGGTGTGAAGAAAGTCAAACTAGGTTGGTAGAGGCTCTTTACTGACATTAAGTTGCATCTGTAAGCGCCAAACCTTAGCCACCTTGTGTCCCCCCAAGCCACCTTGTGGCGATCCTCTCCTAGTTTCTACCAATAAGTGCAGTGCACATGCATTGATATTCAAAAAGTACATATAAACATTGAATGGTTCTCTACTGACTTTAAGACCAATTCTTTGGTCAAATTGTGAATGTTAGCTAGGTATGCAACCTGTCCTGTCAGTGGAATACTTTGTGTTGCCTGATTCTGCTCCCACCTTATATGAACAAATCTAATATTGTATGTTTATGATGTTCACTGCATTGTACATATCACTGAAACAAATTAAAATAATATAATAATATATAATAATAAGGTCAAACACTTATTTCCCAACAATTATTTTTCTGTTGTGTTCACTGAACAAAAACGTCATCACAACCTTTTTCGGGTCTTATCCTAAAGCACTTAGGGTAGTCAAAGTGTAACAGCGTGTACCCAAACAGTATTTGGCAGGCATGCAGCAGGGTCACCGTGGTAACCCTTAGCTGTTGCCCATCAGATTGTGAACGATTGCTGCCGTTAATGGAAGAAGCAACACTACAGCAGCGACACTGCTGACCGGTGTACACTCTGTCTTCTCGACAGGTAATTTAGGGCAGACCACACTTAAAACACAAACACAAGGAGAGGACCCGCAAGAGAGCAAACACAGTAGACAAGACCCACCCGCCCATGTATACATGACTCGAGCTGCAAGAAAACTTTTTGGAGCTGTGACACGCGCCTTATAGTGCTCTGAAATTATGTGTGTTACTCATACAGCTTATGAGTAACACACAGCTGCACCTTGGAGGCTTTTTCTGTATTATAACAGACCTACTTTTACTCATTCCCATTACTGTACTCAGACCAAGATGCGTATGTGTGTGTTGTTGTTTATCAGACCCATCTTGGCCCACTTACACAACTTGTCAAGTTGTCCTTGAGCCGAACACAGCGAGACACCGTTGCAGGCACCCATGATACAAATACAACCCTGACAGAACCAAAGTTTTACAATGTTTCGAACTCAGGAGATGAGTACTTGGTGGCAGTTGAAGTGGGATCTGTGTCCTGAAATGGCTTCACAGTTTGATGGTGCATTGTAGTGTGTGTGAGACAGATGTCAGTGCGTCACTAGTCTGGACAGTGTACTGGCTGCTTTGTGCCTTACCAAGCTTTCTCTGTACTGTGACAGAGCTGTGAAAAAGTGTTTCCCACCTTACAGATTTGTTCTGTTTTTTGTCATGGTTCCATCAAATTTGACAAGTCGTCCATGTCCTGAAGGCCAGCCACTTCTGGGAAGCTTCGGCACTGTTCCGTGTATTCTCTGTTTGTGGATAATGTCTCTCATAGCGGTTCATTGAACAAAATCTTTGTTACCCTTTCCAGGCTGATAGATGTCTCACCTGTTCTTGAATTTCTATTAATTGGCATATGTTGTGTTGCTTTTTGAGATCTCTTTGCCTACTTTATGTTGTCAGATGGTTCCTGTTTAAGTAATTTCTTGATTGTATAGGTCTGACAGTAATCAAACCTGGGTGTGGCTAGTGAAATTGAACTCAGATTTATAAAATGGTGTGGTTAATTGCAGTTAATTCATGACTAGAGGTCATCTGGGGGTGCAATTACTTTTATAGCTATTTTCCATTAATAAATAAAATTATCATTAGAAAACTCTTTCTTGCATTTACACAGGTTATCTTTATCCGATCTCAAACATTTTGGCATGACAAAAAAGCAAAAGAAGTGGTGTAAATACTCTTATATATCTTATTGTATATAGTGAGAAACATCATTTGTCCTTTACATATCTCTCGGAAATAAAATCATTCAGGTTGGTTCAGTTGAAAAAGGTTGAATTGTCTTTAATAGAGAGAAGTCAGCGTTTAATCTTGCAGTTTGTCTACATGATCCATATTTTGAACATAGGCTCAGATTTCACAGAATTTTGGAAAATGTGTGCATATTTGCTTTGCTCTAGCAGTAGAAATGTACATTTTGAGGAAGCTAGATGCCTGCTTGGAAAACTTATAGTTTCTTTACTACATGATATCCACTCACTGAACAAGGTTTAGTTGCTTGTTAACACAAATACCAAATCAACCAATCACATAGCAAGGCCTACATGCATTTAGCCATCTAGATGTGGTGATGTTCAAACTGAGCATCATGATTGGAAATGCAGGATATTTAAGTGACTATGAGTGTTGTTGGTGCCAGACAGATTGGTCTGAGTATTTCAGAAACTGAAATGAGGACTTTGGAACACTGAACAGCAGTCAATCAATCCTTTTTTTTCCTTAGCTGAGGTGAGACACTTCTGATGTTGTCTCTGTTTTAGGAGTGGCTTAAACATAAGGAATGCAACAGTCATAACCCAGGTCCTGGATTCTTCCATGGGTGGTAGCTCTTGAACGTCTGACTCCAGCTACACCCCACGACTTGTAAATCTCCGCCAAACTCTTGAATGTAATTTGCTTCGCTATCCTTTCACGGCTTCAGTTATCTCTGCTGCTTTTGCACCTTTTTCAACCAGTTTTTCCTTCCACTCGACTTTCCATTAATATGCTTGGAGACAACTATGTAACCCATTGTCATCATAATGAGCAGAAATAACCTTTAGAAATTGACCCGTGTGTGTAATGAATCCATATCTAGCGAGTATAGGGTGTGTTACATCATATTGTTTAATTGTCTGAAAAATACAATGTACAAAATTAAAATTTTTAGCTCTTGTGTTCTCAGCCAGGTGCCTTGGTTGGCCAAAACACTCCAATGGAATAGTTGTCTGTTTTTTTAGGTTCTAATTGTTTGTATCATTTTGGGGGTAGATAGTCACGTCATTACCTGCTAGAGTACTAAAGCCTCGAGTCACTTCTAATAAGCTGGGCTGCTGCTGGGTACATTTCACGGAGCAGCCTTCTGCCACTGTTTACACTCCCTTCTAGTTATGTTCGTGTGTGTTTAATTTGTGCACTTGTGACGTTAGAGGGTGATTCAATGAATTTGTATCTATGAGACTGAGCCTAGTCAAAGGTTTCTGAGTAACTGTACTGCTGTCTCGTTAACACCTGCTCTCCCATGTGTGACTGTGTTGGGGTGTGACCACGGCTTACTGGGAAATGTTGAATTCCTATGAAACAGATGCAGCAACTCAGCTGGGGCAAAAATTAAAGCACGCCTACTTTACGCAGAAGGAAACACATGCACAGCCATGACTGCAAGGCTCAGCGGAAGCTGTAGAACTTGTATTTAGCTGCAAACACAGCTTTGGATATTTTCTGTATACTTACAGTGAATTGGTGCTGCTATTTGTTAATGGGTTCATTTTTACTGAAATTAAGATTTTAAAGGTCCGAGTTCTGCAGGTTTTTATTGCCATCTTCCTTTAAAACGCAAGAATGTTTTGTTTGATGGCAGATGCTCTCTTGATTTGCTAGAAAACAGAGAAAGCTATTGGTGTGAAATATCTGCCACTGAACCAGAGTGTTCTCGGTAAAGACAAAAGAGAACATAACCTTTGGAAAGGTAACACGGAGAACAGTGGTAGATTTTTATTATAGGCCACATGGGTAGTTGCCCAGGGCAGCATTAGAAAAGGGATCAAATAATCAAAAAATCAAAGAAAAGAATTATCCGTAAGTCGGCCTCAAACTAATTTTCTGCTGCTATTATTCATCTGCAGTCAAAAGGCAGTTGGCAGCTCCTGCTTGCAGACAGACATAGGGAAACTATTCCACCCCAAAATTTAGATCATTTATGACATTTTTTTGATTGATTGGAGGGCTGCAGAAGAAGATGGGTCTCGCCATTAGTGCAACTGATGCAAGAACCGTCACGGACTGCAAAGACTGCGGTGTTGTTTAGGCGGGTAGAGTAAAAAAACGGTGACTGAAAAGGTGCCATAACACAGGTAGAAGAAACTGAGGGAAAGTAACATATTGTTTTAAAAAGGTGGGGTGAAAGGATCTGTTTACCCAGGGCCAACTGCAGAGAGGGGCCCTCAAAAAGCCTGGAATGAAGAACTATTTCAGTATAAAATTTTTTTTTTATTTCTAATTATGTCATTATGAAATCCACCCATGCTTAGTCAAGTGATTTAGAGAGGGAATTTTGCACAGACAATGATGGTGGATGATCTCTGAGGGCCCCGCATCTGTTTCAAAAAGTTAAAATGGTTTAATTCACATCTGCAACTAGTCGATTTAAATAAGTTACGCACAGAGTGAACCCACCCGGAGGAGTAGGAGGCTAAAGAAAATCATGATAGATAAGTCACAATAACAACAACAAAACAAAAGAAAGGATAGGGTGAAAACATTTTCATCTGTTGGAGAAGAGAGGTGAGCAACCCAACCCATGGATTTAGCTATAGCATGGTGGCAACGGATGGCTGCTTTAAGATCCTGGTAAATGCTCGCATTTCTTTGCTTTTTGGAATCTAAAATGCTGGTAATGCCCCTGTAGCAAACTAAATGTAAAGAAAAATGCCCAGTCTCCTGGTGAATCCAAACATACTGCGCCATCATCCTCCTACAATTTTCTGTCGTTTTCGCCAGTAAGACCATCCGGTTGTTAATGCGAAAAAAGTGTTTCCATTGAGGTTTTGCGAAATACACCTATTTCGATACGTCTAGAAAACCACCTCATCCTAGCACAAAAACGTTTTATCAAAAAACTGGAGTAATTGCTGTTTCCATTAAGTAATTTTTTTTTTGTATTTACAAATTGCGCAATTTGATGGTCAATGGAAACGCAGCTAAAGTCGCTTTATTTCTTTTTTATAGTTTGTTAGCGCTTTATTTTGACAACATAGCTTCATTACTGTCATAATTCATTAGCATTACAATTATTACCACCAACCATTTGACTGAGATGTTGAGGACCTTGCATTGAAAACAGTTTGTATTAATATTTGAACCCTTTCCTAGTAATTTATTTTATATTAGTATTTAGTATAAGTGGTTTTCCTGTAACCTCAGGACTGGGTCAGGAATGGTATTTCTAAATGATCTACCTTTTATTTTACAGTGACTTAAAATTGGTCAAATGAAACAGCAGAGATAATTATTCCAGCTTTACGTCGATAATGAATAATTAATAAGACACGGACTAATTATTATATGAACAACTATTAGTGCATTTAAATCAGATTTGATTTTAAACAAGGGTTGTCCTATAATTAACAATTACAGAATTTAATGCAACAACTAAAAAATGCATTCCTTTAAAAGTCTCTCAGGGAGTGCCGTGCATTAGAAAGGTGCCTAGTCTTCATGGGATTATAAGATACAGTGTAGAATAAGTTTGTATTATGAAAGGAGCTACAATGCAAATCATGACTCATGTGCTATTTATAGGAATTGTCTAGCAAGTGGTTTATTTTATAGCAAACATATACTGTATTTAACCTTTCAGTGCCACTGTAGCATTGTAATATATCCCTAGCAGCAAAGCTTATCAACATAAAGCACATGGCCCTCAGTTTCAGACACAGCAGCAGCAGGTCCGTCATCATGGCCAGATGATAGCACTGAGGATGTAAGACAGAGTGAAATCATGTAGGGGGATAAAATATTCCCTTAACAGGCAATCATCTGTTTCTAATTGCACTGTAAGGATCTAAGTAACACTTCAGTTAGGTAGTTTTTTTATGTTTAGCTATTAGCAGGTTAATCTTACTTTTCTTGTATGAGGTCCGTCCCCTAGTAGCAGAGAAATAGGGAGAGAAGATGAGAAGGAAAGTGTATAAGAAGAAAGGGAGGGTTGAATGTAATGAGGAGGATGAAAAGAGGACAGAAGAGGAAGGAAAATGTAGCCAATGTTTGGGACTTTTATTTTGAAGTAAGAAAGGAAGTTGCGCTGCACTCGCTCTGTTGTGTTGACAGCATCTGCTTACAAACTACATGTCTGGCTAGCTGAAAACATGACATAAGCATCAAGAAGACCCCAGGAGTTTTAAGTTATTTCTGTGGCAGCGTTATGTATCCCCTAACTTGAATGCTAACTGTAGCATCACCGTTTTCTGATAAGTCTGGACTGCATTTAAACATCTTGAAATACTTACTGTAGACTGATCAAACCTGGACTGGATAATTCCACAGCAAAGATTTTTCAATGTCAAAAAGCTATTTTAATGTCTTTCACCTAGGGATTCCTGAGCGTAAAAACACTACATCCAACAGGGATTACATATTTATACATAAATTCTTTAAAACACTGTTTATTTGTGAAAACGTTGCTATGAATCTTAGTTTTCTTAAAGATATTTTTGAAATCTCATCTCATCTTGTTCTTGTGAAACAAATATCTTGAACCCTCTCATCTCGTGAACCCAGTATCGTACTGGTCTTGTTCTCCTGTACCTATTTATTTTTGCTTTTTTGGACCCATTCCCTATAGCGTTTCTTTCTTGATAACCCAATGTTTCATCTCGTCTCATGAATCCAAAATCATGTTGTTTTTTCTTATTTTCATGCACTAAATATTGTGTTTTGTCTTGTTTTGTGAAATATCATGCATTGTTAGTCTCATGAACATAATACTATTGTCTAAATCGTGTGATCCCAGTATTGTGCATCATCTCATCTCATTCCCTTTTACGCAATAACGTCACATTTTTGTGAATCCAATATCTAGTATTCTATTGTCTAGTGAACCCAGTATTTTGTATGATCTTGTCACGAGGGCTTGCCGTATTGTCACAAAACTAGCATTTATCATCTATTAGGTTTCATTTGTAATGGCTTTGCATAATGGCATTTTATGTTTATTTAAATAAAACTGGGTTTGTCATTGACTAGGAGCCCTAGAGTGGCGTTGCCCAGGGGTCTTTGAGGATATTTAAAGCCAAACTAGCCAGGTTATACACCTCTGTTTCTCCTCTTAGCTCTGATAGCATAAAAGGAATATTTACTTTCACTTCACTGTCATCATCTTAGCTCCAGCTATTAGACCAGACAACCTCCAACGTGCCCTGTAATATGTCAGGTCAAATCATTTTGTCTTCAGCCCCTAGCTGCCTCTTTCTTCTTCTGCTTCCAACCCAATGCTATCCTGCTTTTCTCACCGCGCCCCCTACCTCTCTTTCTGTTGCTCCATATGGCTCTTTCTCAGCATGAGTTTGAGGGTCTGAACCTGCACTGCCTGTTATCTTTTGCTGCATTTATGCCTTTGCATTTGTGGATGCAGTCTTGCAACCAGATGAAAATGATCAATTTACATAAATTTAAAAAGGGCAAACTCAAAAACCAAAGTTATGGTTCTAAGCACAGAGAAAAATTCAGTATATGTGTAACCATATTAAAAATCACAACTGGAATCAAATTGCTGAAGATGGGCAAATATTTCTGGCTCTTGGAAGAAAATTTGACCTCTTTTTTATTTATTTTATTTTATTTTTCTTTTATTGATCATAATTGATGTCAGTCCCCTTAAACAAAAAAGATGTGATTCCATGGTGATGAATGTGAAAATGGAAAGTTTCATGAAATCCCAGTAGTGGTTTGCACTGTTGCCATGGCAGAACCAATCCCTAAGTGGCTCAGTTGGCATGTACTGGTAAATCTGTGTTGTGTTCATCTAAGTCAACATAAAAAAGCAGAGGCGACGCCTCATCTTGTGCAGCTCTCAGGTTTTACTGCCCTCAGGGAGTATATTTCATCAGGGTTTGTGTCTAGTTGGTGAATAAAACAAGTGAGCTAGAAACAAGTAAAAGAAGCAGTATGCGTCAGGCTGACACACATTTAATCTAAGTCTAAATCCTGCTCTTCCATAAAGTCCTCAGTGGTTTGTTAGTGGACATTAGTAAACATCGGAAAGAACCAAAAAACCTTAAATAACCACAAGAAAAAGAGAAGAATCAGAATCCGCTTTATCGCCAAGTTTGTACAGACAAACAAGGATTTTGACTCCGGTACACACGCTCTCAATAATAAAGAATCTCTTTTTAAATGTACACACAGTTGACTTTACAATTGAGTATAATGTGAGACCAGTCCAAGTATGGTGTTTTTCTGGAACTCTGACTGTCAAGTGTTCATCAGAGAAACAGCCTTTGGGGAAGAAACTGTCTCTGTGGCTGCTGGTTTTAGCAGACAGCTCTCTGTAGTGCTGACCGGAAGGTAAAAGTCTAAACAGTTTATGTGCAGGATGTGTGGGGTCTACAGAGATTTTAGCTGCCCTTTTCCTGACCCTATATCTGTATAAGTCCTGCATAGAGAGAAGGCCAGCCCTGATGATTCTCTCTGCAGACCTGATTGTTTGTTGCAGTCTGGACCTGTCCTGTTTTCTTGATGAGCCAAATCACACTGAGATGGATGAAGACAGGACAGACTGAATTATGGCAGTGTAGAAGATGACCAGCAGCTCCTGTAGAAGGTTGTACTTCTTCAGTTGCCTCACGAAGTACAGTCTCTGCTGGGCCTTCTTCTGCACATTGTCTATGTTTGAGGACCATCTCAGGTTTCGAGAAATAGTGGTTCCTAGGAACTGGAAGTGGTCCACAGCAGACTTAGTGGTTTTGAGGAGGGTGAGGGGTGTGTGTTGGGGTGGTGTTCTCCGAAGGTCCACCATCATCTCCACAGTCTTGAGTGGGTTAAGTTCCAGGTGGTTCTGACCACACCAGTGTACCAGCTGATCCACCTCCTGTCTGTATGTAGACTCATCACTGTCCTGGATACGACCACTAACAGTGGTGTCATCTGCAAACTTCAGGAGTTTCACAGACGGGTCCGCTGAGGTGCAGTCATTTGTGTAGAGGGAGAGGAGGAGTGGGGAGCGAACACACCCTGGGGGGTGCTGATGCTGATGGTTCTTGTTCGAGAGAAGATGCTTCCCAGCCTCACCTGCTGCTGCTGGTCCTTCAGAAAGCTGGTGATCCACTGACAGGTGGAGGCCGGGACTTTGAGCTGGGTGAGCTACTGGTGCAGGATGTCTGGGTTGATGGTGTTGAAGGCCGAGCTGAAGCCCACAAACAGGATCCTGGCGTACATCCCTGGGTGGTCGAGGTGTTGCAGGATGAAGCGTAGTCCTAAGTTGACTGCATCATCTGCCGACCTGTTTGCACGGTACGCAAACTGCAGGGGGTCCAGCAGGGGGCCTGTGATGTCCTTCAGGTGCTTCAACTCCAGTCGCTCAAACAGTTTCATGACCACAGACGTCAGGACAACAGGCCTGTAGTCATTTAATCCTGTGATGGTGGGTTTCTTGGGTACTGGGATGATGGTGGAGCGTTCGAAGCAGTAGGGAACCTCACACAGCTCTAGTGACTTGTTGAAGATCTCAGTGAAGATGGGTGCCAGTTGGTTGCCGCAGACTTTCAGGTATGATGGGGAGACATTATCAGATCTTGAGGCCTTGTTTGTTTTCAGGCGCTGAAAGAGCCCATTTACATCTTACTCTGATATCCTTAGTGCAGGCAGGAGGTCTGAAGGTAGGGGGGTGGTTGGTGTATGGCAAGTGAGCAAAGCTCTGAGTCTGCCATCAGCGGCGCCGTCTTGGATTTGTGGATGTCCAGTGTTTGGAGAAAAATATTTTAAAAGATATTTTAGCTCTGCTTACATAATTTTGTCAATAATAGATAGTGTGTTTTCTGCTTTGGCGGTTTTCATAGAATATAAACATTACTAGAGTAAGGAGTCAAAGTGCTTATTAGAAGTATTTACAACCAGTATTTCAGGAACGCTTTGATTTTGTTTACATCACAGACTTTTCTACCGGGAAAATATATTCACCTTGTCATAGTCTTTGCGGCCGATTTGACCCACATACAGAACACTCAAAGATCAGAGAACCGTTTAGGTGTAGTTTATTTATAAGGCAGAAGTGAACGGAGTGGAGCTCAGACCGGGAACAGGCACTGCAAAGAAACGAGACAGGTAAGTATTGATTCACTCTGAAGAAATCTCAGATCTGCAGTTTGCTTACGGTTTAAACGGCTCGATCCACCAGGGAGAAAGAATGTCGAGTCTGGGAAGAAGTTAGGATGGGCTCAAGATCCAGACGTGCTTGCCGATTCAGTCTTGGTGACCGTTGGAGGGTAGACAGGGTTTGCTCAGTCCTCCAGAGCGCAAGAGAGTGAACTGCCAGCAGATTACTGAAACCGGAATTGGTTATGTCAAAGGGGTCGTCTGGGAGAATCGATCTGCTATTGTCAAAATAGTGGTCATACTCTGGGAGCATGGCAGGCCCGTAACGAAGTTCGAGGCGATATGGGACCAGGACCGTTGTGGAACACTGAGCAGCTGCAACAGTCCAGCGGGCGGCCGGCTAGATGGCTTATTTCGGGCACAGGTGGGGCAAGCGTTGACATAGTTCTTGATGCCATGATGCAAGGTTGGCCACCAAAACCGCCTGGTGACTGCAGCGATGGTCCGACTGGCACCCGGATGGATGGAGAACTTGGTGGAGTGAAACCATCCGATTAGTTGGGAGCAGACTGCAGCGGGCACATAGGTGCGGTTTGGTGATCGGGGGCCCGGGTCAGATAGGAGGGCTCGCCGCACACTGTCCTCGATCTCCCAGGTTACGGCACCGATGGTACAGCTGGGTGGTAAGATGGGCTCTGCTGACTTTTCAGAGTCATCTGGGGAGAACTGACGTGATAAGGCGTCTGGCTTGACGTTCCTTGAACCAGGTCTAAAAGAAATTAAAAGGTTAAAGCGAGAAAAGAATAACGACCAGCGGGACTGACGTGAATTCAAACGCTTAGCAGATTGGAGGTAAGCTAAATTCTTATGGTCTGTCCATACCAACATGGGAAGCTCTGCGCCCTCCAGCCTGTGCCGCCACTCCTCCAGGGCCAGCTTGTTGGCCAGAAGCTCCGGATCGCCGACGTCATAGTTCCTTTCTGCCAGAGTCAGGCGACGTGAAAAGAAGGCGCATGGATGGAGCCTCCCATCCTGGGAATGGTGCTGGGACAGAATGGCCCCCACTCCGGTATCTGAGGCGTCCACCTCCAACGTGTACTGCTTGGTGGGGTCAGGATGAACTAGCAAGGGTGCTTGTGAGAACCTTCTCTTTAGAGTAGTGAAGGCAACCTCGGCCTCCGGGGTCCAGGTGAAGGTGATCTTGGTGGAGGTCAGGGCTGTGAGCGGGCTGGCTGTCTGGCTGTAGTCGCGTATGAATTTCCTGTAGAACTTGGTGAAGCCGAGGAAGCGCTGTAACTGCTTCCGTGAAGTGGGGGTTGGCCAGTCTTCAACAGCCCTGATCTTCTCTGGATCTGCGCAAATCTGTCCACCCTCAAGAATGAAGCCCAGGAAACTGATCTGAACGTCTGGTGGAAGTTGCACTTCTTGGCTTTAACATAGAGTTGGTTCTCGAGTAGTTGTTGGAGTACGAGGCGTACAGGGTTACAATGTGACGATGACATGGCGGTGTGCCGGGAGCGACTGCGCTCGTGATTTCCTGAAAACTAACCGTAAATCATGGTACTCAGAGGGCACACGGTGCAGGTCCGGTGGTTCGACCTCCCTCACCTCCTCTACCGGCGCTCTGTGGGAAACAGCAGACTGGAGACAGGATGACAAACACTGGGTGGACCACGCATCTACCCTCAGCTCAGACCAGTTCAGGTGTGGGTTATGATCCCGTAACCACAGGAAACCGAGGACAGGAGAGCTCTGTGAAATAGGGAAAACACAGAGAGCGAGATGCTCCCTGTGGTTTCCCGACAAAACCAACTCTAGCAGCATCGTTTGGTGAGTAATAAAACGGAGTGACTGGCCATCTAGGGCTAAAACCTGACGTGGTGAAGGTAACGGCACCGTTTTAATGCCTCTCTGCTCGACCAAGGCCTGGTCTATTAGGTTTAACTCGCATCCTGAGTCAATAAGGGCGGTTAGTGAGACATTGTGTTGGTTTACTACTAAGGTTGCTGGCAAGGTAAATAGTGGGGCCTTGGAGTCGGAGACCTGGCCCGCCGGCCGCCCCATCACAGCCAACGGACCTCCCCTTTTGGTCGAGCCGAGCAGGCTGAAACAAAGTGGTCCGGTGAGCCACAGTAAAAACACTGATGGGCGTCTCTGCGCCGCTCCTCTGGTGAGAGGTGTGCCCTTCCCAACTGCATGGGCTCGGGTTCGTTCTGACTGGGCAACTGTACTGACTGAGCCGGCGGCTGGGGCATGGGCACAAACTGGTGCCTAGTTACTACCCGCTCAGCACGCCTCCTCTCTCTCATTCTGTTGTCGAGCCGGACAGCCAGGGCTATAAACTCATCTAACCCCTTGGGCTCGTCTAAAAGCGTGAGTTCATCCTTTAAAGCCTAATCGAGACACTGGAAGAAGGCTGATTTTAATGCACAGGAATTCCAGCCCGAGGACGCCGCCAAAGTGTGGAAATCGATTGTCAACTCAGTCAACGGGCGACTTTGCTGCTTTAAGGCTCGTAGTCGCCGAGCCATACTCGACTGGTCCATGTCAATATCAAAGGTTAATCTAAAATCCTTAAGGAACTCCTCATATGAGCACCCAAAGCAAATCGTAAATTTTGCTTCGGCCCAACGGAGCGCCCTGCCAGTCAACAAGCCCAACACATAAGAGATCTTGGCATAGTCATGGGGAAATGACTGTGGGTACCTATTGAAAACTAAGGTGCATTGTAACAAAAAACCCCGACAGCTCCTTACTTCCCCGGAGAATTTTTCAGGACCGGGGGAAGTGACGTCACGGCTGTGAGGAAGGTGCTGCGTGACTGGGGGTTCGTTCAGTCCTCCAGAGCGCAAGAGAGCGGACTGCCAGCTGACTAGTGATCCGGAATTGGTTATGTCAAAGGGGTCTTCTGGGATCCGCTTGTCAGTAACGTGGCTAGGTTCCAAAATACCAAGTAGGCAAAACACTCAGGCATAGAAGTGCTGGCAATCCACCCTCTTATAGGTCTCCTGCTGATAATGGAACGAATCACACCTGTCACGCTCTTGGCCCTGAAGTTCCATCGACACCTAGTGGTGTTAAAAGGTAGCAGCAGGCCAAGTAATCCTCCCAGACTCTGACACACCCCTTTACATATTTCTTCAAATTCCACTCAAAGTGAGTGGAAATGAAAAGCAGTTTACAAATGATGATTTCAGTTATTAAGGGAAAAACTGTCCAAGGCAGGCTGTTTCTTTTTTAGTTTCACTTGACACACCCAGACTTGAATACTGCCAGACCTGTGGAATCAACAAATGACTAAAATAAAACCTGTCTGACATCATTAAGTAGGCTAATATATCTCAAAAAGCAACACATTATGTACCAGTCTAAATAAATTCAAGAACAGATGAAAAACAGTCATTGACATCTATCAAAGTAATTTCTTAGATTTTGGGACTCCAGTGAACCTTAGTGAGAGCCATCATCAACAAGTAGAGAAAGCTTTTAAATTCAAATTAATTTATTTATATAGCTCCAATTCTCAACACATGTTGTCTCAATGCACTTTAAAAAAGTCAATTCAACCCTGTCCTTCAGATGGATTTCGGATGACGTCATTGGCAACAGTAGCCCAGCCTGAGCCACCCTCCAGAAAAATAACACAGCTAAACAGAACGCCTGGCCAGATGTAGCTTCTATTAAGAGAAAAAACAGAGGGAGTACATAAAGTTAAAAGCTGAAATAACAGCAAGTAATGCAAAATTGGAGAGTAGTTAGAGAATGTAGCAGAGTGAGGAGGTATGGTCATCATGTCCTCCAGCCCAAGACAATAACGTTTTTCCTTAAAAATGAAATAATTATTTAAAATCAGCTTTTTGAATTGACTCAGGTTGCGTATTAAAACTTGTTTGATCATCTGAAAAATTTAAGTGTAACAAAAAAGCAAAAACAGAATAAATCTGTAAGAGGGTAAATAATTTTTAACGCAGAAGTGTAGGTACAACACTAAACACTGGCATCTGATATCTCATAAACCAGGGAGAGATTTGCTTTGTCTATAAATTGGAGACAAATTTTTGTCTGGAAAGACATCTGCTTTTCTAAATCTCTGGTCTTGGTTTTACTCTCCTTAGATCCTGGGATGCAGCTAAGTTTATTCACAATTTTATTTGTTTAGCTAATTTCCAGTTGGTAGGGGCATCGTTCACTGATTTGTATTCTGTTTAATGTGAGCTCTGCCTGTATGTTGAATCTGTTCTGGTAGTGGCGGTGCAGCAGAGCTCATTCTTAACTCCTCTGTGTACTGTGGGATGGATTACACTGTCAGGAATTTCAGAGCAGATTTTTTTTTCATGTGTCTGTTCTGAGGTTTGTCATCTTAATAGTGGAAAAGACTCAGACCTTTTATTTCATTGTTTGTTCAATCTTGTCTTCATTTTGTGCTATCGGAGCCCCAGTTTAAATAAAGACTATAATTGCCGCTTAATTGCTGCCGTGGCAACAGTGTTTTTTGAGCCTACAAGCTTTGCAACAAAATGAATATAGTGCACACATATTTTCCATCCCTCATTTCACCCAGCTTATGTATTTGATGCTGGGAAAATAGTTACGGTGGTAAAGTTTTCCTTCTAATCACGTCATTTTGTGTGCGTTCACACTCCTTTCTGCCTGTGACATATGTGTTTGTATTTTGCCCGGCCCATTTTTTCTGCTCCAGTGCTTTTACACACCAGCCGTAATAAATCCTTATCCATCACGCCTTACATCCTGTTGCCATAGTGATGCAGATCAGCAGCTTCCTACCTGCAGTTTGGAACCCTAATAATTATCTGAAAATCATTTTAAAGCATTTAAAGTCCAATAAATTTAAAAGCTGAGTCGCATTTTCAATATTCCCCCTATTATAAAAGACTTTCTCTTTTCTATCCAGTAGAGCAGATATTAATAGATTAGGAACCATTAGAAGTTCTATGTACAAATAAAATGTGCCTAGATGTAAGTTTTATGAGTCATTGGGTTAAGTTCATATTTCATTAAACAGCCCCATTAATCTTGAAGTTTTACCACAATAAATAAATGACTAATTGCTCCAAACATGTCAACACCATGTGACATCACCTCTGTTTTAATTAAGGCAAAGCAGGAAAGCTAGAAAGTCATATGTGGTACAAACCTAAAATCATTCATACCCCTGACAGAGTAATCTTTTAAGTTTACCAACATGTTTCTTTTTACTGGACGTAATATTAACATTTTAGAGAAGCCCAGCCAAAGTCCTAATTTTATTCCGATAGAGAATCAGTGGAAGGAGCTAAAGATTAGGGTGATGGCAAAGCCTCTTCACAAAAGATAAATCATCAGCATTCCAGTGGAAACCTGCTAAAAGCTGCTCAGGCATTTTAAGAAGGGCTTGATTCCTGTAATACCAAAAAAGATTTTTCCACTGATTGTTGAGAAGGGAATAAATACTTTTGACATGCCTTTTTTTAAATAAATCTAAATAAAAACAGATTTATTTTCCAAGGTTTAGCTGTACAGTCACGGTAACTGTGATGGCATTAAAACGCAACACTGAAGCACACATTCTTCACTGTATAAGGTTGTATTGGAAGAACGTTTGAGCTTCATTTGATTTGCCGAATTTAAACTAAATGAGACCAATACTTCACAGAAAATGCAGTGAGGGTAGTGTTGCCACTCTGTCAAAGACCAGGTGTCACACCTAGTCCTCACACCTTCTTGGTTCTCTTGCTCATGATTAATTTGTGTTTGCTTGGGTTTGAACAGTGTCAAAGCCATGCACTGAATTCCTCTTCCACTAAATGAGCTCAGGGTGTGGGGTAGTGAAACATGCTTTTACAATGTTGGTATAATTTGAAAATGTTGTAAGAAGAACTTCAGTCTTGAACATAGAAATCATAAAAGTAGATCCACACACTAAATAGAGCTCCCATAGCAATACTTCAGTAAGCGTGACGTTTCGAGCACACAGCCAGACTAATAGCATTGATAGTCCAAGAGTCTTCATCTTTAAATACCATCAGCACCTCTGATCATCTGACAAATCAGCTATATGTTGGAGCCTCCATCTTCATTCATGTTTTATCTAAGTGTGTAATGAGATTAAAAATATTTATAGTTGCTAAATGCAATGACAGAGTCTTGAGAGCAATGTTTTACAGTTTCTATGTACAAAAAGTGTGTTTTTTTCTTGTGTGTTTTTTACTTGTATTTTATCTCATGTTCGCTAACATTTATAGCATCCTCAACAATACTAGTTTCCCTGAGGTCAAAATATGAGATGGCACAGAGACACATTCCTTTTACCCACTAGGCTGAATGAAAAGCCACATTTATTTTGCCCCAACACACAGTTAGCTGGATACTAAGGGAGATAAAACAAATATCCAAAGTTAAGCTGAGCTTTTTTTAGAGTCCTTCTTGTCTGTTTCTTTTCATTTCCCTGTTGTTTATGTTCACTAGTTGCTGCCATTATAGTTCATTCATTGTAGACTAGGTTCTTAGTTCATTTTTGTGTTTTGTTGCATTTTAATATTTCTGCTACCTTCCTGGACTTCTACTCATCTGTCTTAACTAGCCTACCTCCTTCAGTTTCTCTGCATTCTCCCTGCCACAGCTGCTCCACATTTTATCTGATTAGCTCTTCTGGCTTATAGGTAATTTCTTTACTCTGCTTCAGTATTTACACCCACTGGTTTTCATTGTTCATCGATGGATTCTACTATTGGCTTACCTGATTTACAGTCAACTTGTCCGGTGCTTTTCCTCATGTGCCATGCCTATTTTTTCCTCATCATATCTCCTGTTTCAAGTGTTAAGTTCTAAGTTTGTTTTTTATTTATTAAACACTCTTTTCCACTTCACCTGTGGTTCCATCTGCGCTTGGGTCCTATTAAAAACACAGTCATTATGACAGAAGAATCCAACTGTCAGGACCCAGCTAACCTTTTTCTTTTTTTTTAATTCGCCAATGCTGGCATTCCTTGCAAACGCTTATTGGTGTCAGCTAACTGCATTCATCAGCTACGCACCTGGATTATTCTCCTTCCTCCTCAAGGGTTAAAGGAGTAGTTGGAAGAAGCTGAGTAGAGCTTCCAAGCGGTGTGGGAGGAATTTCGCCAACAGTTTCCTCCACCTCAGTCTCAGTTCCAACCCTCTCCACCACCACCCATTACACGTTCTACTTATTCCTCCTCTGCTTGAAACAGGCGTCATCGTCAGATGGCAGCTTCAGCTGAGGCCGATGCCTCCACTTCAGCCTCTGAGGGTCCGGCCAACACCTCCGCTCTAGTGCCCGAGGGTCTGGCTGACGCCTACACTCCAGTCCCCGAGGCTGCCACCTCTTCTCCAGCCAGACCCTCAGGAACAGAAGTGGAGGCGTCGGCTGACGCATCTGCTCCTGTCCCAGAAGGTCCGACCAACGCTTCCACTTCTGTTCCTGAGGGTCTGGCTGCACCTGACCTTCTCCAGCCCTCCAAGGTCCAATCTCCAGTTTCCCCCCCCCCCCCCCCCCCCCCCCCCGCCCCCGACCCACCCCCCCCCCCCCCAAGGATTATCTAAGTCCTATAGAAAATATGTGGGGTGAGCTGAAGAGAAGAGAGCATAAGTGAGGGCCCAGGACTCTGGACAACCTAGAGAGATTGTGCATAGAAGATGGTGAAAGACCCCTTTCTATGCAGGCTCCATCCTTTTGAAGTGTTAAAAAAATGACTAAGTGGTCTCATATTGGTAAAAGGGGATTGTACCAAGGATAAATATTTGTTCCACAGGTGATTTAAAGAAGACAGTTATTTCTTTACATGGGACTTTTCTCCTTTGAATAAATGTGCTCAAATTAAAAGTACAGCATTTCAATGAGAGATGATGCAACTGAAGTAAAAGATGAATTAAGGGTTATAACACATCTTTACCAGGGGTTACAACTAATAAGGTAAACATAGGGAAATTGTTTCAAGTTATTGCAGGTTAAGGTGGTTCTTCATGTTGGAGAATTACAAATTGTACTTAGTTCAAATTCGCTGTAAAATAAACGATCCCAGTTGTTCCATGACCTCATTTCAAGAGCTGGGAAGGATCAGAAAACTCCTCCAGTTGGCGCCAGCTGAAGTATTTGATCTGTCATAGTCACATTTTCTGGTCTACTGCACAAAACTTAAATTGTTCTCTGTAACTCCTTTTTCTAATCCGCCTTGAGTTTCCCCACTTACTTTTCCCTCTTTCATGCACATCCTTGAAAACGGTAAATCTGTACCTTATTGCCACAACAATGACACAGTTCCACCAGATCATTTTGTATTCCGAGCACAAGAAGATCACGATGTGTGTGTTTTAATGGGTGAATACGGGGTCTGCCTGCTGATGACGTTACCCATGAGCTGTATAATTGTCCTTGTCCACACTCTGTCATTATCGGGCCTTTCGCTGTGCGGATGTGTGCGTGCACAAGTCTATTCAGTGGCTCCCACTTCTACTTTGATTAAACTGCTAATTATTGATGGGGCAGGAACAGACCTGCTGAGCGGCCTCCCTATGCATGCATGTGCACGAGCGAGCCACATTAACAGATTCTTTCACAGTTGTCTTTGGGTAACACCTTCTGTCCTTCAGGCCTTATTATTTGTACAAGAATGTTTTTTTCTGGGAAGGTTTAAAGCTGCGTTTAGACTTTAAGAGATAGAATTAAAAATAATATAATATACAAATTACAGGCAAGTTGTGTACAGTGATGTAAAAAAGTATACAAATAGCAGTTTTATGATAATTTCATTCATTAAGTGGAAAAGTTAATCAAACCAACCTGTTGAGAACCGACACAGGTTTTCACCAGTTTTGGTCATCAACAGTGGGCGTTACACAAGGCAAAAGGAAAGTGTACTAGCATGGTACATTCTTCGTCTTCGCCGCCATACTTGTTTCAATTGTCTCCAGCTTCAACCTTCCCACAGCTGACATCATGGTTTGTGCAGATAAACCAAGTATTCTGTGATGCCTGAACCATAGTTCGTGCCATAGTTCGTGCCCTGGGACTTCTGTCTTTTAGTGGATCAAGGCAATACCGGTTTTAAATCACGTTTGGGAAGCAAAACCGACTCCGAGGCACATTGGTGGAAAAGTGGTAAGAGAGAACCATTATTCACAAATGATGAAAACAAGGAACAGTAGGGAACCTTCCCAGAAGTAGCCGGCCTAACAAAATTACTCCCAGAACAAATCAACAAGCCATCCAGGAGGTCCAGGAGGTCACAAAAGAAGCCAGAGCACCATTTCAAGCGCTGCAGATCTGCCTCAGGTAAGGTCAGTGTTCATGATTTAACAATATAAAAGAGAGACTGGGCAAAAATGGCATCCATGGAAGAGTTCCAAGGCCAAAACCATTGCTGACCCAAAAGAACACAAAGGAACTTTTTGAAGCTGTGTATCCGGTTAGATCTGGAACTAAATTAGTTCAGCATATCAGAAAAGAACCTCACACTAATAGTCTAACGAGGTGGTGGTAGTGATGGTGATGGTCTGGGACTGCTTTGCTGTTTCAGGACCAGGGAAAACGTGGTTTAATTGATGGAACCATGAATTATGCTCCCTGCCAGAAAATACTAAAGGAGAATGTCTGGCCATCTGTTTGTGACTTTAACCCCAAGTACACTTGGGTTATGCACGGGACATTGATCCAAAGCACATCAGCAGGCTCTCCTATGAATGATCTGTAAACAAGCCTCTTATGCTTCAAAACCCTCCAAAGCGGTTAAATTAAAACAATTGTGCTAAGAATAGTAGGGCAGAATTCCTCCATAGCAGTGTAAAAGACCTATTGCCAGTTATTAACGCGGGATGGCAGTTGTTGCCTCCATGTGTGTCACAACCTATTATGAGGTTTAGGGGAATGTTAGTATTTCACATAAGGCCAGGTTGTAGTTTGGATAGCTTTTTTCCTTAATAAATGAAATCATCATCTAATAATTGCTTTTTGTAATTGTTCAGGTCATCTTTCTCAGATTTTAAAAATTGTTTTCATGTTTTGTAATATTTAAGGTTGAAAAAAAAAAGAAATCTGTTAGGGGGCCAACACTTTTCCCAGCACTGTACTAACTATACAGTGCCTATACTAAGTTCCTGGTTTGCTGACAAATCCAATTGTGCTATTGATGTCTTCATATAAATTACATGTAGTATTAGTAAGTTGAAAAGTTAAAACAGCTCTACTGACTCTGACCTTTTCCACCGTTAGTAAGAGGAGCAAAAGCAACATTGTGGGTTTTCCTCGCAATTCTGCTGTTTGTATGTATGTTAAACAAATGGCATTATCTCTAACTAACTATAGAGATGAACATGGAAAGGCTTAGCATGTGAACTGTACCATAATAATCTGTCTGAAAACACTTGATGTGACATCACCAGATGTTAGGTTGGTGCGTTTTGATCTGCGCCCTTTTCAACCTACCATGGATTTATGACTGGATTATCGTCTGGGGCTGGGTGCTTTGTTGTGTGCTGACTCACTCCTGGTGGGTGCTTGCCGGGGCCTGGACCCCTGGGCTCTGTTAGGCCTCTGCTTGGGGAGTGATATGTTCCGGGGTCTCGGATCTCTGGGTCCATGGCTGGATCTGCTCGGGCGTAGATGGCTGCTGGCAGTGCCTGTGGGCTCGTCGCTGCAGCTCCCTGGGGCTTCTGCACTGTGGCTGCTGGGTGGTTCCCCTGGGACTCTCCCCTGCTCTTCTCTGGGGGGGTTGCGGTAGTCCTGGCGGTGGTTCTCCTGGGGTTCCTGTGCTCTGGGGGGCCTTTGGATGTATGTGGCTTGGATCTCCTCCGTATCTGTCCTGGGTCCGGGGGTGCAGGTCTGTGGTTCCTCACACTTGCTATTGCATATTTTTAATGGAGAAACCTTGTATACACAAGCACGCTCACACTCAGACCCACAGGTGTTTAGATTCAGGTGTTAATAGATACACAAATGTTCTATATTGAGCCGCATTTACCACCAAATACATCTTGCATTCATAAGTACCATGCACTTTTTGGTAAAAAAGATGGTAATATAAACGTTTCTGCAGGTGTAGAAGCAAGCAGGGTGTTATCTTGTATTCGCTTCATCCTTCTTTCTTTCCTCCATTCTTTTCTCCTTCTCTCTCCTTTTCCTTTTTGCCCCATCTCTCTCTCTTTCGTGCTTCTTATTTTTTTCCTTTTCATTTCTGTCTCTGTGTCCGTAACAATTGAAATAATCTAAAAGCTGTTTCTAATAAAGTTTCTTTTATAAACATCAAGCAGAACTTTAAAGTGTTAGCTGTAATGCTCCATTTTTGAAAGTAAATCTGTTGGGCTTTTTCTTGGCACTCAGACATCAATTCTGAGTGCTACTCTGCCGGACAGGACACTTTAAAAAAAAAAAAAGAGTATTCACCATTATCACTCGGAACCGCTTGCTAAAGGTAAGATAAATCCCCAGATACGAATAGCATTTCGATGAAAATTTGCTTCGACTTAATGACCTCGAAAAGTTTATAAAATTTAATAACATTTTCTTCAAGGTCACTTGAAAGGGACTAAAGCAATCAGCTTCTCTATTGCTCAGTCTCTCAATCTTAGGTTAGACAAGCATGGCGACATTCCTTTCCAGAGCTGGATCTGCACAGCCTTTTCTCCTTTGGAGAAAAGAAGAGCAGTATACAGAAGTTTTACATTATCCTGGATTGGACCCCCAATTCCTGTGCGGCACCGACTGCCGTGGCTGCCTTCGCTGAACTGTTTAAGGCACACTTTGTGTTTGCTGTGTCCTACTATCCAACCCTAATCAACTTCAACACATTCATCTAAACAGCAGTTTATGGCATTGATGTGGCCACAGCAAAGGAGAGTCCCAGAGTCAAGGAATTTTACTGTGGCTCCTCGGAAGAACACCTCATTAACACTACTGATCTAGACAAGGAACAGCTCCCTCTATTGAGTCACAAACACAGGACACATCAGAAAAATGTAGGAAATCAAACAGATCCTAAGAATTAGATGATTTCAAAACTTTTTTGGGTGAATGGATTTCCAGCTTGATGCTGATGGCTGCTGTCAGTCCTCCACTTTAAATGTGTCACTTCCACCCTGTCAGCCTATTCTAGTCTCTCTCTCCCTCCATCTGTCCTCTGCTGCCTGTGCGATCATGTGTACGCCTTTGGAGACAGACTGTTTCCCTGTTGGATATGTGCTCCATCGTGAAACACTCTAGCACACGCTGTCGCTGCCAATACTGTTTTTTTTTTCAAGGCAGCAGAGCTGGACTGACACAATTACACAGGTTCATAGAAGAGGAAATTCAATCATCATTGCTGTGGGTAACAGCAGCAAAGCCAGGGCTTCCAGCCAGTCAAAACATACAAGCGTTAAAATCGGCTGCCAGATGTAGCACACAGATTCTTTCTTCCAATCAGTTGAACCCTGCTGGTCCTTCAGCCGGTGCGTTTGAGTTGCAAGCAAATGACTTTCGGGTTGAAATTAAGTAAATTGGACCATGCTGCACTGGCCTGCTGTTCTGGTTGTTCTTTTGGTGTGTTGCTATGTGCAGTTTTCCCTTCATTCATATTTTTACTTATTTTGCTTCTGTCATGACCCAGTGTTCTTGCAAAAGCAACACATTCAGTGTCTTGCAAAGGTTTTTCAATTTTTTTCATATTACAAATCACAAACTTGTGTAACTTATTGGGATTTTGTGCGCATAATTGTGGAAGAGGAAGAAAAATGATTCATGTTTTTACAAATAAAAATCTGAAAACATTTATTTATTCAGCCACCTTCATTCTGATATCCCTAAATAAAATCAGGTGCAACTTATTGCCTTCAGAAGTCCTCTAGTGAGTAAATAGAGTTCACCTGTGCTCTCTATCCCATATTGTTGAGCTTGAGCTATTTTGCAGAGATGAACGAGCAATAATTTCTTTTATAAGAGACGCCCAAACCCCCCCCCCCCCCCCCCCCCCCCCCCCCCCCACCCCCCCCCCCCCCCCCCCCCCCCCCGACAACCCCCCCCCCCCCCCCCCCCCCCCCCCAAACACCCCCCCCCCCCCCCCCCCCCCCCCCCCCCCCCCTCCCCCCCCCCCCCCCCCCCCCCCCCCCCAAAAAACCCCCCCCCCCCCCCCGGGGGCCCCCCCCCCCCCCCCCCGCCCCCCCCCCCCCCCCCCCCAAACCCCCCCCCCCCCCCCCCCCCCCCCCCCCACCCCCCCCCCCCCCCCCCCCCCAAAAAAACCCCCCCCCCCCCCCCCCCCCCCCCCCCCCCCCCACCCCCCCCCCACCACCCCCCCCCCCCCCCCCCCCCCCCCCCCCCCCCCCCCCCCCCCCCCCCCCCCAACCCCCCCCCCCCCCCCCCCCCCCCCCCCCCTTTTTTTTTTTTTTTCCCACCCCCCCCCCCCCCCCCCCCCAAAACCCCCCCCACCCCCCCCCCCCCCCCCCCCCCCCCCCCCCCCCCCCAAAACCCCCCCCAAAATACCTCCAGCTGGAATTGCAACAAAATGATCTGACTTATACTGACTTATTATTGAATGGCATTTTTAAAACACAAGATTGGCAATTAATATTTTGCTTATTTTGCTTATGTTAAGCTGGATGTGATGAAGTTAATAATAAAGTCAGAAGAGAAGGTTAGTTATTGTGCATTTGATGCTTGTCTCAGACTAATCAGCTTTGCCTGGGGTATGTTCTTTTATTTATAACTCTTAGTTCTTGTTTGCACTTTGTTCTCTACCACATCAGTGCTTATTGTTCACTGAATACTATTGCTTTCCCCATAATTAGCTGCGATTTTGGCCTCGAAAGGGATATAGTTTTCACTAACTCACTTTAGAAATGGTGCCCGTCACAGTTCAGCTTAAGCACAATATACTTCTGCAGTTGTTGTTTTGATTCCAAATATTTTATACATTTTTTAATTTTGATAAGATTGAGATAATCCACCCTGTGCACTTTTTCGATCTAAATGTAGTTTTACCAAGAAGTAAAATTTCTATATAACAATTTCTACTATACAAAAACTTTCTAAAATTCAAGGTTTGCAGGACATAATAAAACAAATATTCTGTTTTATATCATGTAAGGAAATAAGTTGCATTCAGTGGTGTCATAATTTATGGCTGCTTTTATTTATTAACAAAATAAGCAAAAAGATAGGAGCTGCATCAGAAAAGAGCTGAAGCAACTTCATCTGCATGATGTGTGAACGCTGACATGTGTTAGGTGATACAGTGTTGACTGAACTCTTCCGGCAAAAATGCTGACTTGGCACATATGTTTAAAGTGAGTGCAGTGCATGCATCAAACAACAGTGACTACTGGGATTGTTTTTCCTTCAACTATTCTATTAGACTCTGCTGTTATTTGTATGCACACACTGATGCACCACAGAGCCAGCTCTGTTTGGCCTGGGTAAATGACCAAAAGCAGGGACGTCCAAAGTTTGGCCCGCGGGCTGTTTTTGGCCCTTGGAATGATTTTATCTGGCCTCTGTCTGCAATTCATGAATGGTACAAATATGGCCTGCCAGCAAATGTGATTGATTTTTTTCTAGACCAAAATAGAAAGCAATTGACCCGAAAGCCTTTTTTATCATGTAAACGTGCAAAATCCTTTGTATTATTCGGTTCTACAGTGATTCAGTGATCCCTTTTCTACAAGACTCAGACTGCTCTGTTTGTTTCAAAATGTTTAATATTTTTGGCCCACATGTATTTTCACCTTGGCGATGTCGGCCCACATAGCAAAAGGTTTGGACACCACAGACCAAAAGGACCCAGCAGTGGGTCCCTTTACAAAATTCCTTTAGTCTTCCTCAGATAAGTATCTCGTGCATTTATGGTTGTTTTGATATTGATATATACACTTAAGCAAAAATATAAACATCTGCTAAATTCTGTTGTTTTCATATGTTTATTGGGCAGAATTTTGTAACTTTTTGCCTTTCTGCACATTATGGAGTAACACAAGTCTGACAAGCTGGCATTAGCTGGTTAATTAGTCAGGCTATCTGCTCTGGCAGCCTGACCTCTTGTTAGGTGTAGTTTTGAAGTTACCCTAATAAAAGTTGTGGGTGGATCTTCTTTAGTTTGAAGACCATAAATTTATCTTTCTTGTAATTAAGAGGGCAAGTGTAGCAACTTGCTTTCGGCCAGCTGAACGGCAGTGCACAGCAGCAGGTGGGGGAGGTGGAACTCTGCGTTACTCTATGCTCTACCTGGAGAATGTTAAACTCAGTCCGTTACTTTCTCTGGCATCCCATCGTAAATACTTCTAATCGAGGGAATGGAATGGTGGAAAATTGTAGTTGTTTTAAACTGTAACTTTTTCCAAGCTTGGTGGACTTTGGTACCAGTAACCGGCCCACCCCATACACAGAAAGGCTGACGTTTTTAAGTATGTTGGGGTCATCCATTTTGGTCGGACAGACCGACTAGGCTGTGCAGTTCAACATGCGCAGCTCAACAGACGTCGCAGCTCTGACGTCACCCGGGATTAAAAAACTCGCGGAAAATAAACTTTCATTGCCATTTCCAGCGTGTCTCACTGGATGACGCAATGGAGGCACATCTGGAGAGACAAAAGCTCGCAGGCGAACCTTTCCTCCACACGGCCATTCCCAGAAGAGCTTGCAAGCTGGAAATCTGTCTGATACAAGAAGGTCAGAAGATTCATATACCAATTGAAGACCACGCCGACACCCGGCGCAGGTGAAAACCCATAGAGGTTTTATTTCCAAGAGGGATGAGTTGCCCCTTGTGATTCAGTCAACTGAATGGTTCTTCATATCTTTTCCCATTTTGGACGGACGAGAAGTTAAACATTTTTTTTTAGTTGATCATGGACGCGCGATCCCCCCCTTGTTTTTCTTCAGATCTGACCCATCAAAGTAATTTCGTGCTATTCTATATTAAATTGGATAGGTACAGGGGTTGGACAATGAAACTGAAACACCTGGTTTTAGACCACAATAATTTATTAGTATGGTGTAGGGCCTCCTTTTGCGGCCAATACAGCGTCAGTTCGTCTTGGGAATGACATATACAAGTCCTGCACAGTGGTCAGAGGGATTTTAAGCCATTCTTCTTGCAGGATAGTGGCCAGGTCACTACGTGATACTGGTGGAGGAAAATGTTTCCTGACTCGCTCCTCCAAAACACCCCAAAGTGGCTCAATAATATTTAGATCTGGATACTGTGCAGGCCATGGGAGATGTTCAACTTCACTTTCATGTTCATCAAACCAATCTTTCACCAGTCTTGCTGTGTATTGGTGCATTGTCATCCTGATAAATGGCAATGCCTTCAGGATACAATGTTTGAACAATTGGATGCACATGGTCCTCAAGAATGGTTCGATAGTCCTTGGCAGTGACATGCCCATCTAGCACAAGTATTGGGCCAAGGGAATGCCATGATATGGCAGCCCAAACCATCGCTGATCCACCCCTATGTTTCACTCTGGGCATGCAACAGTCTGGGTGGTACGCTTCTTTGGGGCTTCTCCACACCGTAACTCTCCCGGATGTGGGGAAAACAGTAAAGGTGGACTCATCAGAGAACACATTGTCCACAGCCCAAGATTTGCGCTCCTTGCACCATTGAAACCGACGTTTGGCATTGGCATGAGTGACCAAAGGTTTGGCTATAGCGGCCCGGCCGTGTATATTGACCCTGTGAAGCTCCCGACGGACAGTTCTGGTGGAAACAAGAGAGTTGAGGTGCACATTTAATTCTGCCGTGATTTGGGCAGCCGTGGTTTTATGTTTTTTGGATACAATCCTGGTTAGCACCCGAACATCCCTTTCAGACAGCTTCCTCTTGCGTCCACAGTTAATCCTGTTGGATGTGGTTCGTCCTTCTTGGTGGTATGCTGACATTACCCTGGATACCGTGGCTCTTGATACATCACAAAGACTTGCTGTCTTGGTCACAGATGTGCCAGCAAGACGTGCACCAACAATTTGTCCTCTTTTGAACTCTGGCATGTTACCCATAATGTTGTGTGCATTTCAATATTTTGAGCAAAACTGTGCTCTTACCCTGCTAATTGAACCTTCACACTCTGCTCTTACTGGTGCAATGTGCAATCATTGAAGACTGGCTACCAGGCTGGTCCAATTTAGCCATGAAACCTCCCACACTACAATGACAGGTGTTTCAGTTTCATTGTCCAACCCCTGTACATTTAGAGGTCTGGGCAGGATGAGGCACAGTTAAGGTGATTTAGAATCACCAGTAGTTAATCCAAGGTATCAACTTGTTGCATGCAATACTGCTTGAAGTGTTTTATGCTGCGTGTTTGTTCTGCTGCGCAAGTGTGCTGAATCGCGGAGTGCGGATGCAATCAGCAAGGTGCATGTGTTTTGTCCGGATGATCCCAAATCAGCCAGGAGTTAGAAGTTGGACTTAAAGTTTTCATTCAAAGCAGCTGCGGTCTGGGCCTCGTGGCCTGACCACTCTTTTGTGCCATTTTTATTACTGGAGTTTTTTCCACTGAGTTCCCACCTCAGAGTTTTATGACCCTTTGTTCGAGATTTGGGGCAATCAGCTGCTAGCTGCTAAGGGTGCAGCCCACCGTTCTACCAGCTGATCGCCGCAATCAAGACATCAGCACACCAGGAGGATTTCTCTTTCCAAGTTAACCCAAATTGCACATTTTGTCCATAAAACTAATGGTCTGATCTTCATAGACACTCAATGCGCATATATTTTCTTCTATTATTAATGTTAAGTAGTCATTTTATCCCTTTTGTGTAGAATAGTGCTTGTTAGTTTGATGAAGGTTTTTGGACCAGAACGGTGGTATATCAGTATTATATGGCTTCAATAAATCTTCACATACATAATTAAGAGAAACGTTTGTGTTTATTTCATGCAAGAATGATTTATCTGTCAAAATAAGGTCAAAGTTCCCCTACTGTCGGTGAAGCCGTTGAATAAACAGTGACATTATCAATTATTAATGATAAATGACTAATTGTAATTATTAAGAACTTTGAGCCCATAATCACAACACCAGAGGACGTCTCTGATTTCTATTCGTAAGTAATGATTTTTTGGTTAAGAAATTATTTTTCTGAATTATGGTTATGATTTTTGATCAATATTAATTAATATTAATTAGGCAATATTCATAATCCTTACAAGTATCATATTCAAAATGATATCATTGGACATGTTTATACCTCCGCAGCATTTCTTTCAGATTGAAGTCTAAACTCAAGTCATTTTTTTTATTTTGAGGAGTTTTTTTAGCAGAGATGCAACGATCAGATTTTCTGGCCAGTTTCTGCATTTTTTTTGTCAAACTTTAATCTGCCAAAACCAATTTTAGCTGTTATTAATTACTTATGTTAGGAACAGAGGCAGTTTTACAATGTGTGACTGAGTGCAGTTGCTGTAAAAAAAGGTTGTACTTTGCTTAAACAATACATAACTTCTGTAAAGAATGTAAATGCTTAACTCAATTTGCTTATGGCTGCTAACATTTACTAATCCAGCTTGTTCCATGAAAGGCTGATGTTAAAAGTTCTAACGGATAATGCTGAGCAGCTGTGCTGTACTCAATTCAGCCTTCATGTTATCAGATTAAAAAGTCTCACTCTTTCTCGCTCTTTCGCAGTCTGATAGAAAATAAAATAGGCTATCCTCTTAAAACACATCTTATATTCCTGTTTTTTCTGAGTTTATTTTTAAAATACATCCGTGATAAATAGCTAACTTTGAGTTTTCCTTACTCAGTAACAGTGTCCACCCAGAAGAGTGTTTTTGTCAATGCACCATGTCTAAGCGATACCAGGGTATCGCTTAGACATGGTGCATTTACTTTGCAGGGACCTGCCTTATGAAACAGTGTGTATCTATTGTTTTGAGGTTTGTTCAGATGCAAATTTGTGAAATCAATGTACGCTGCCTTAGATATTTATATACAGTACTGTTCAAAAGTTTTAGGTAGGTGTGAAAAAATGCTGTCAACAAAGAATGCTTTCAAAAATGGAAGTGTTAATCATTTTTTTCATCAGTCAACAAAATGCAGCGAATGAACTAAAGAGAAATCTAAATTAAATCAATATTTGGTGTGACCACCGTTTGACTGCAAAACACCATCAATTCTTCTAGGTACACTTGCACACAGTTTTTGAAGGAACTCGGCTGGTAGGTTGTTCCAAAAATCTTGGAGAACTAACCACAGATCTTCTGTGGATGCAGGCTTTCTCACATCCTTCTGTCTCTTCATGTAATCCCAGACACACTCCATGATGTTGAGATCAGGGCTCTGTAGGGCCATACAATCACCAGCATTAAGTCTTGTTCTTCTTTATGCTGAATATAGTTCTTAATGACTTTGGCTGTATGTTTGGGTTCGCTCAATAAGCATTTTGTAAATTGATAAAAATAAACAATTATTTCTATTTCTGAAAGCATTCGTTGTTTACAACATTTTTTCTTGCCTAAAATGTTTGCACAGTACTGTGTATATCTATTTTTTTTAGAGAGAAGATGCTTTCTCTTGCCTATTCTTCCTAATAAGAAACACTTACTCAGTCTGTCCCTAATTATACGCTCATGTACTTTAACATGCAAACTGAGGCCTGTAGAGTCTGAGTTGGAGCTCCTGGCTTTTTGCAATTTTTCAGAGCATAGTTGAACTCAGGCTGTATTTTCTTGGATTTCTGGGATGAGTGGCATCTCTGTTTAATGTTTTCCAATCTCAAGTGATAGTTAATTGTTCCCACTGTGGAACAATGAAATTCACATTGTTTGGAAATGGCCTTATAACCCTTTCCTGATTAATGGGCAGCAACAATTGCTCATATAAAGCCATTGCTGTTGCCTTTCCTGCTTGGCATTTTGTTAACACACACCTGTATGCTCCAGACCAGCAAACTGCCAAGACTCCTGTTTTTATAGAGGTGATCACACTTTATGTTCAATAAGGTTGTTTCACCTCAAAAACATTTCTGATGTCAAAAATAAGACCAGGAAATTCCAGCTTCCAAAACCAAAACAACAATCTATGCAGAGCTTTGTTGTAATTCTACTTTGTCATCACACATAAGTGTCTCCTTTAACGTAGGACACAAATATCATAGAAAGATAATAACGATCTCACCACATAGCACCAAGGTAAACAGGTTGCAATGTTGCCTCCTGTGATAATTAATGCCGCAGCTGTGAATGCCTCCCTGTCACCAAGGGCACCCATTCATGCATCTCACAGTCTGGTGGTAATGAATGAAATGCTCCAAGCTTTGTGTGTTTTTCTGAGTGTGTGCGCCTTTGCACATGAGCCTGAATAAGTCAACAATACAACCTGAACGGACCACTTGTTTTGTCGGTCTTTGACGTCACCAGAACCCCAACAGCCTTTATCAGTGCAGGCAAATGTTAGTGTGCATGAGTCGATTGAGGTAATCTTATCGGTTAGCAGACGATCCACCTCAATCACCCGGGGCAACAGGCAGTATGATCGCTTGTCACTCTGAAAGATTTGTGAGAGAGTAAGAGAGATTGGCAGGAAAGGAAGTGGAGGCGGGAAGAAAGGGGAAACAAGATTCTTGCTTAGAGTCATTGCTTAAAAAAATTAAAATGCAATGACTGCAGCAGGGGCAGAGACAGACAGGGAGTATGAGTGTGTACTCGTCTGTGTTGGCATGCTGGTGTTATGAAGACAGCTTTGCCGCCAGGCTGATGGACGGCTCGTAAAATGTGCTTCGCTCTGAGTGGCTCCAGGGCTTTCTGCGAGGCAGCTCTCACATATTGATGCAATACAGAGCTCATTCACAGCAGCTGCTTTCCCCTTGAAGGAAAAGCCTAAAACAAACTCGCAGCACAGGCACACTCACTGCGGATTTTAGTGCCGAACGACGGCAAGCACAAGTTAAATTTATTTTCCAAGAACAGTGGCGTGCAGTATTTCTATCCGTGGAACTTTTTTGCATAAGGAACATGTGTGAATTAAGTTCTTTCCTTATGCTTTTACTTTGACTGGGCCATTTTAAAACATGAGTATGCTTTCATCTAATATATTGTGATTTTGGTTATACCATTCGGAAGACCACACAATATACTGTATATTCAAATATATCATCATTGCAGTTTTAGTATGAAGATCAGCTCCTCCAAGTCCGAGGCCATAGTTCTCGACTGGAAAAGGGTGGCTTGTCCTCTTCAGGTTGGAGGGGAGTTCCTGCCTCAGGTGGAGGAGTTTCAGTTGAGGTGGCTCGGGCATCTATACCGGATGCCTCCTGGAGGTCTTCTTCGGGAGGTGTTCCAGGCATGTCCCACCGGGAGGAGGCCCAGGGGACGGCCCAGGACACACTGGAGGGACTATGTCTCTCGGCTGGCCTGGGAATGCCCTAGACACCTCCTCCCCTGGAGGAGTTGGAGGAGGTGTCTAGGGAGAGGGACGTCTGGGTGCCTCTGCTGAGTCTGCTGCCCCCGCGACCTGGTCCCGGATGAAGCGGAAGAGGACGAGTACGAGTACAGTTTTAGTGTGTGCAGTATTAATAGAGCAAAAGACTGAATGAAATGCAGTAACTGCAGGCTAATGGATATAAGAGTCATGAGTTTACACGTTCTCATTGCAGTAGATGCCCATACCTGATGCAGCTTACAGTCCACAAGATAAAGGTAAAGGTCACAGAGAGTGATGAAAAGAGAGGACTGGAGGAAAATGTGGGTTTATCACAACTGATATTGTGTTTAACCCGTGGGCTGTATGGTGGTACACTTGTTAGGACTGTTACCTTGGCAGCAAGAAGGTCTTAGGTTTCGAACCCCAGCCTGTGGTTTTTCCTCACTAAGATTCTATGTTTTCTTTGAGGGTGCATGGGTTGTCTCTGGGTACTCCAGCTTACAGTTCAGAAATAAGCATGTTAGGTTATATAATTTATGTCTCTAAATTATGGGCACCGTCTCAATCACCCCCAAGAACCTGTGGTGTAAAGATATTAAGGATGGATAGATGGATGGATGGATCCAGTCTCGTCTTTTGTGCCCTCTAACAGTTTTTTCAAGGATTGTCCTGTATTAAGCTCCACCCATCTTCCCAGTTTACTCACACCAGCTTCCCTGTATGATGCTGCCACCACTATTTTTCACTGTGGAGATGGTGTTTCTTCACCAACGTTCTGTAACAAACCTCACTGAACAGCTGGATTCATGGTCAGATTAATTTACACACAGGTGGGATCCATTCACTAATTAGGGGACTTCAGAAGACAATTTGTTGCTCTAGATTTTATTTAGAAGGATCAGAGTGACAAAGCTGAATATAATTTCCCACTCCCACAATGTCACCTGCAAACCACTTTAATACTGGAGCTGTTTATATTTATTTTTCACTTCATCTGTCCCGCTTTGTCCTTGCTTGTTTCAGGTAAACAAATGTAAGCCAAGGAAGTTAATGAGTGAGAGGAAAGATTGAGCATTGTCTAAGAAAACTCAGGCTACAGTTGTTTCTGGAAAACCTTTAGTCTAGTATTGTTTTATGATGTGTTCACTTTGTACTTTAATGTCTGATTTTCCAAGTTTCCAAAAATGCCCCCTGAAGTTGGAATTAAGACTGGGAATGTTAGAGCTTGCAGAGCAACCTTGAGTTCAGAATCCAATATGGCCACACGTAGAGAATGTTGCAGGTTTAAACTAAACCAGTCGCACAGTGATGTAAAATATATACTTAAGAACATGTTTTTTTTTTAACATATAATAAAGAAAGAACTATATTTTCATCAGCTTGTATTGGCTAAAATCCCGCTGTTTTCTGACCTCCCAAGATTGCGTCTTACTCGGGTGTGTTGTCATTTTGACTTTCAGGATGACTCAAACACAACGTTAGCCATGGCGATAATGTTCTTCCTCACTTTCGCCACCTATTGGCGTGACATCTGTATAACAGCATGTTTTGTCGGAATCCCACAGACCTTGTAAACACAAATTTAGTCAAAAAAGGAGTGAAAGGCAGGGGCCACAGTTAGATTCTTAGCAGAATTCATACAGTCTGGATCTGCCCCCGCGGTGGGTTGCCAATATGCCGAACAGACGTAAGAACAATGACGGCTGAGCAGAGATAAGGGCACATGCATCATGTTTACTCTAATATGCCAGCGAGTCTGAGGGTAGATCAACAAAGGAGTCAGCACTCGCTTCAGGCAGATTAACTTGCAATGGGCTCATCTTCATTCATCACCCTGCTTGTCTACATGGCGCACATACGCCAATTAAAAAAAAAAAAAAACATACACACACACAGGGATTCAGGAGATGAAAAACACAACCAGAGATTTGTCCTCATGCTAATGTATTATGTTATAAGAAAGGAAATTTGAAAGTGATTTCAGCTTTGTAATGGTATGCTTTCCACATTCTCATACTTGTTGCAAAATGCATCTTTAAGAGAAAATTATTGAAATCACGAAGCATAAAATTAAAAGTTTAAGAGACTGACTATATTTTCTGTCATTCTATTTCCATTGTTCCTTTAGTGGGGCGTTTTCAGAGGTGGTCCTGGCCCAAGAGAAGCTGACCGGCCGCATGTTCGCCGTGAAATGCATCCCCAAGAAGGCTCTGAAGGGGAAGGAGAGCAGCATTGAGAACGAGATTGCTGTGCTGAGGAAGTGAGTGCAGTCACACAACCACACACACAGCCCAACTAATTCCTGGTTACCGGGGCAACTGTGCATTTTCTCTGTTACTTCTACGCAAAATACCCCCATCTATCCATCCCTCCCCTCCCCCTGTCAACCCCCACCCCCAGGTCACGATCCACAGCCCACTTACAGCACGCAGGGATCTATACAAATATACATCACGCACACATAAAGGCTGAGCAGCTGCATAACAGGACCATATTTTTTTATTGTATTTTTTTGTAAGATATATTTTTGCACAATAACCCTAAATAGCTCTGGGAATAATTAATGCCTGATTATCAAAAATCAACGTTTAGTTGTGAATGGACAGAACATCAGCGCCTGTCTAACCTCCAATTAGGGCCACATTTCTCATGGTCCAGCTGTGAGAACAATGGTTGATCTGAACACTGTGAGCGTTGCAGACAAAGCCAGCTGCAGACTTCCCAGTTTACTGCTCTGAGCATTTTGCAGACTCTCCCCACCAGTCCCACCGTGCATAGTGTCACATCAGCCGCTGCCTGTTGCACATCCTGGAGGCACTGTAATGACAGATGATGTCTATGTTTAGCATCAGAAAGTGGTCCCGAAGGCAACACCAATGTGATGTGCAATTTCAGCTTTTGGGGCTGATGATGGGAAATGAAGAAGCTGTGGACCGTAAAGTGAAGCAGCAACACAAATCCCACGGTGATCATGCATGTCTGAATGCAGTGTGTGTGTGTGTGTGTGTGTGTTGACATATAAAACCATACAGAGGGGCTTATGTTTTGACACATATCATATGCTACCAGTGTAAGTTGGCCTTCAGCTGTGCAGTTTGACTGTGCCAGCCACACGCTGCTCTGCTTTTATAGAATGTGAGGACCTTCAAAGACAGCAGTTTATTTTTCACTCAGCCCCAAGCATCAAATATAAATTGAAAAAAATCATTAAAACCCTTCTTTTAAGATTCTAGTCTGTGAGAAAAAATGTTTTTTATGCTTTATTTTCTTCAGGTGAGAAGAGTGGATGAAAAATTAATTTTACTGGGATCACTAACATTTATTAAGAGTAACAAATATGGCCTAAAGAAAACTTCAGAGGAATAAAAATAATAATCTCATAGGTCGCATACGTTTGGATTGGATTGAAATTAATTGGATTGATTTGAACCTATATAACTGCACATGAATTGGACCTGTTTGCCTTGTAAAATGATTTTAGATCATATTTGTTATAATTTAGTGATATATAAAAAAAACAAATTGAATCAACTGCATTTACAGGGATCCAAACAAACATCTCTCCTGTGTGTGCATGGGTTTGTTAGTCTGCATTACACTGATTTACCTGATAACACAGGGGGAAATTTTTATTTGATTCCTTGCTGATTTTGTAAATGGCTGCACTGTGCACGGTTGGTAGGACTGTTGCCTTGCAGCAAGGACTTCCTGGGTTCGAATCCATGGGTCTTTCTGCATGGAGTTTGCATGTTGTCCCCCTGCATGACTGGGTTTTCTCCAAGTACTCTGGCTGCCTTCCCACAGTCCAAAATCATGACTGTTCGGTTAAATGGTCCCTCTAATTTTCCCTTAGGTGTGAGTGTGTGTGTATATTTTTGTTTGTCCTTCGTGTCTCTGTGTTGCCCTGTGATGGACTAAAGAAATCAGATGCGTCTAATTTTATTGTAGTTTTATTTTAATGTTGAGAGACAGAATATCAACTAAAAATGCATCATATAAAAGTTAAGTTAATGTGCGTGTCACTGAGGGGAAATGAGCCAGAGTTCTGGCTCCCACAGATTGACTATCTCTCCATGTGGCACACAGATCAATCAGTCAGTCAATTCCTGGTACTCCTGAACAACCTCAGTACGTGTATTAAAAATACATCTTTCCATAGGAATATATTTCTTTCATTCCAAGCTCTCAAACACCATAGATAGAGCAATGAGCTGTTATAGGACTGCAGTGAAAGGATAGTAGAACTGAATGAAGCTGGGATGGGCTATATAACTATCAGCGTGAAACTTGGTAAAAAGGTGACTGTTGGTGCTGCTATACAAAAATAGAAGAAATATAAAATTAGCATCAATCCCTTTTGGCCTTTAGCGTCCTGCAAGTTGTTGCCTTATGGGGAGAGGATGATCATGACAAAGGTAAGGGGATCAGCCCACAACTAGACAAGAGGAGCTTGTTACAGATCTGAAGGCACTACAATCTAACCTGTTTTACAAACCATTTCCATCAAAAACCAACAAAAACAGGCTGCCTCTTAGCTGCCTCTTACTGTTCATATATTGCAAATTGAGAGGGTGATATCCCACACAGCTATGAGCATTTAGAAATTAAGCCGGCAGTGTGGGGTGACGGAAGATGCGGTGCAGCATTAACGTCAGTACTACACTAAAATTTGTCAGAGTTCTCCTCATACTATTCTTTTTAAAGCAAGAATAGTGGAAGAACTCCCTGTAGTGGCACTGTTGTTTTCTGAGCAAATGCTTCAACTTTGAAATATATATCTCGCCTTCTCACTCTACTTATTAAAAATGATTTCTTAGACCTGTTTCTGCTTTAAATCTTAGAACTGGCTGCTCACACAAACCCTCCTTCCACATCTGAAGACGACTTGCACTCACACAAGTCAGCTGAGGCAGGGCTGTGACTTCCTTGCTTGGACAATCAACCCCGCTTACCACATTGGTCCTTTGAGAATGACTGCGCACAAGTTCACAGCCACCTCTCTTGTTCCACTAATATGTTATTTTTGGCTTCATATGCTACCATGCAGTATTCTGATGGAGATTAGTATAACCCTCAGAGATATCTAGAAGATAGTTGATAGCTTTTTATAGAGGAGAGGTTGCATGACCAGCTGTTTCTTAGGCACCCACCTGACAGAGCTGACCTAGTGAAGACGCAAGAAATTCGGTTTGCTTTGTTGTGAACTGAAGGGCATAACACCTGGGTTGTGGTGTGACTAGTTGCCTAGAAATGGTTTTGTCTTTGATAAATACTGCAACCCTTCGCAATATGCAGGGATGGAAAGGCAATTAAATGAATAGTCATATTCACTCCACCACTAGTTAAAGTCTTGGATACCACATTCAGCTACTACCTTGCTGTAACGAGGTGCTTGGTTCAGCATGGTCCTGCTTGAAATTCCCAATGGTCTGGTGCTGCTTATCCTCGTTAGTTCCTGCCGTGTCGCAGTACTTTGGTTTCTCTGGTTTGAGCCTTATGAAGCCTCTGAGGCTTATGGGAGCAACACAAATATAAGTTTGGCCTGTACTCTGAATGTGAAAGTGAAAAATCCAGAGCAACGATAGGACAAAACCTTAAGCTGTTTGGGTCTGCCTTTTTGGATTTTGTTGTGGTTTTGTGTTTGTTTACTTTTCAGCTAGATGTTTCTATTTCTTTGGGTTTTGTAGTCATGTTTGTTTATTTCCTTCTGTTTCCTGATAGTTTTGTTTTCTCTCCTGCCTCCTGGCTTTAGTAAGTTCTTTCTCCCCTCGCCCATAGTTCCCTTGGTGGTTGCTTTCTCATTTATTTATTACTCAGAATGGTTTTCTCATTATTATTATTATTATTATTATTATTATTATTATTATTATTATTATTATTACAGTTCTCTTGCTTCCTTGGGTTCTCTAGTTTAGTTCCCGTTTAGTGTCTCTGTGTTTGTTTATGGTTAGGTTATTTGTTATTGCTGCACTCTTCTAAGTTATTAGTTTCTTTTCCCTGTTCCTCCTCTTGTCATTAGTTTCCCCTTCAGTTATTATTTACTCAGTGTTCGTCCCACTTTATGTTTGTAGTTCTTCCCAGCCTTATCCCTAGTTTAGTCCCCCGTGTTTTTATTGTTTCAGTTCCTTCTATAGGTTAGCTTGTAGTTATTGTTTGCCACTATACTTTGTTCCACCTATTGTTTACATTTATTCTAGTCTTCGCTTTCTCTCCCTTCCCAGTTAGTTTCAGTGAGCGTTTGTTTGGGTTTGTTTACTTTTGCAGTTAGGGTTTCCTTTATGGTTTCTTTTGTTAATTCTTATTTGCCAGGTTCTTACATCTTAGGTTGTTATAGTTTTCTTAAGATCTGTTTCTCTGAGTTTGTTAATTAGTCCCTTCTCCCATGGTTTATTTTTGTATTAGTTTCACCTGTCCTTCAGCCTCCCTGCTTTCCATGTCACTCGTGTCCCTATTTCTGTTGATTACCTGTCTTTTGTTCCTCATTGATTTCCCTCTGTATATTAGTTGGTCTGTTTTCCTTGTTCCTTTTGTTTTTCCATACTCTGTCAGACCTGGACACCTGTATGCTCTCGTTACAACCTGCCTGCCTGCCTGCCTTCTGTTTTGCAAAAAGTTTGGATTATTAATTAAATCATCCTTCTGCTCGCCATGCTGTCTCCTCGCCTGTCTCTGCACTTTGGTTCACATAAACCCTCATCTATGACATAAGCACCAATGACCCTCTTAAACCGAGGTAACAGATCCATTAGCCAAGAATGACTTAGAATTGACCTGACCAAAACAACTACAGCACAGCGTTGTCATGCTAATATTCCTCCCCCTGGGTAGCAGAATAGATTATTTGCAGCTGGAACTATACAGTCAGCATGTGTACTTGCAGTTCTGAGAGTGCTGTGTTTTTGTTTTTGACTTGCTTCCTAGCAATGTCTATTCAGTTCAGTTCAGTTTATTTATATAGCGCCAATTCACAACAAATGTCGTCTCCAGGCACTTTACAAAAAATTTTATTCAATCCAATCGTACAGTCTATGAATCCAGCAGTGCGAGCAGCTAACATCCATCTGTGGAGGTTTTACAGTGCTGTTACAGATTGAAATGGGGGTGGGTCTATCCTGCCTCGGTATGGACGGCAGGGGGATTTGGTGCACCTACTGGGTCCGCTGGTTCTCAGAATCTATGTGTGCATGGTGAATTTCTGGGTCCTGGGCCATTGGCGGACTGCACACCACGTTCAGCTGATCTGGACTCTCCTCAACTGCTCCCCCCTGGGGGGATGGATATCCCCTCCTCCCTAACACAGGCAATATTATACAACACTGGAGTCTTGGGGGTGGGATGATGGGCCTTGCAGGCATAGTGAGGGGTACTGTACTGTACACATCCACTGCTATTGCCACTGCCTCTGTTTGGTGAGGTCACCTGGCACCAGGCTTTACCTGCACTGGAGAGTGGCTGCAGTGCCGGGTTGGGGGTTAGATGACCTGTGTCCTGCACCTCTGGTGGCTGCTGTTCCTCTGCATTGCCTTGGGGCCCTCTCTGTGTCGGGCCTATCCTGTGGGTGTGCCTGCAGTCCTTCTGCCTGGGGTATTTTTATAATGTGGGCGACTGAATTAACACTCTATTTTCTGCTCAGACATCGTTCCATTCATGTCACGAGCTCTGATACTCTCCTATCATCAGTGCGGTCTCTCTTTTCTCTGGTTATGTGTCCATTTGTAAAACTGATTTCTTTGCAAAACCTTTATGGGCACCCGGTGTTACTGGAGCTAAATGAGTGCTTCTTTCTACCCAACAATTCATTACTGCATTTGGGTCAAGGCAGCACGCAACATGGTTACACCAGTCCCAGTAATCCATGTGTCTCCCCCCTTTACTGACAAACACGAAAAAAATAAATATTCCAATCATGTATTACTTTTTATACAGCATCCTAACTCTCTCTTGACTTGGAAAAACGAAGGAGGAAAGTAAGGATTAAAGATCCCTCCTGAGATGTGAAAACAGACATTAATGTGCAGTAAAATGTTGCTCAGAAGATACACTCTCAGAAGATAAAGACGGTAATGAATATTAAGTGTTGCAACACATTCCTTATTAGTCCAGCTGAAATACAAAGTGAATGAAAAATATAGATAGAAAGAACATAAGCCTGTTAACATACAATAACAGAGAAGTATTAAAGTGATGCACTTGTGCATGATGCAATTACATGAGATGAGTTTACTAATTTGTCTCTACAGTGCAACATTAGAGAAAATTGTAAATGCCACCAGTAATAAGAGAGAGAGAGCGATTCTGACATTCATTTCGATAAATGGATGTTATTACTGCAAACAGTTCAGAGCATCCCTAACAGTCTATATGCAGTCTAAGACACTGGGTTTACTAACCTAATGGATTTCTTACGGCTCAAACAGGCAGATGTAATTTTTATTCTGCAAAAGACAAAGCTTGGCTTTTTAAATTAAATTCAGTTCAGTGCATTTATATAGCATTGATGTCATCTCAATACAATTATACCAGACAAACAGATCCAAATGTCTAATTATAAAGAATACAAGATGGTCCAAATTCAGTTCAGATGAATCCTGTTAATTCTCATACAATCCAATCATAGACACGTTTATTTCCATTTTACATACAGTGTAATTTACAGTGTCCTTATTATAGAGCAGCACAAAATCACATGATCATACACTATAGTGTCAGTTATAAGGTTATATGAATAATAATGAGCCCACCCAACTTGTGTATCTTGTATTTCAAACGGTTATGGTCGCAGATTGTTGAAATTACTGTAAATTTGTTCCAGAATGTATTTCATGATATGAAGCCTAGTGGCATCTTGTTGGTTGTTGGCCTTTTTATTCTTGTTCCCCATTATTTAATTTCCCTAAGGAATGCAAAGCTGATTTATGAGTCTTCAAGTTGATTGTACTTCTGGATTAAAGGCTAGTTTTAAACAATGGCAACAGACCAGACAAACATGAAAACTGTATAATTTTTGGATCAACAATCCTGCTCTGTAAGGTAGATTTAATCATTTACATCTGTCATTAAATGTTTTCCGTGTCTCTATTTTGGTAGCTCAGAGTTTTGTGAGTTTCTTGTTGGGACACACTAACTACCTGTGGGTCAAACACAACCAAAATACAATTATAGGTACAGGTACAAACCTAACGAGGGAGACCTATATTGAGGATTGCTTTAGCCTCTTTCACTAAAAGGTTCTGTCACACAATGCATCCAGAGGGTATTCACACCCCTTCACTTTTTCCACATTTCATTATGTTACAGACTTATTCTAAAACCGACCTGAATAAAATTCTCTTTTTAAAAAAATCTACACAAAATAGCCCGTATTGACAAAGTGACAACTGGCTTTTAGGCATTTATGGTAATTTATTCAACATGTAGACATATAAAAATAATATCAGTATTCACAGTAATGGCTTAATATTTTGTTGAAGAACTTTAGGCAGCAAACACAGCCTCAAGCCTTCTTGGGTAGTTCTCCATAGCAGGGGTTCTTGAACTTTATGTTTAATGGTCTGATTTCTGGTTATATTTGAAGGCCTGGAGCAAAGATATACATGCAAATCTAATTTCTTAAAATTTACAAGCAAATCAAATGCCGCTTTATGCCTAGAACCATTTAATTGAGACTTTAAGCTGCTCTGATTTCTGAAATTAAATGCAATGGGCACTCTATAAGAAATTTGAACTTAAACTTCACCAACTTCATTACTTGTCATGCTTCAACAAATACAGTTACCTTACTTTACACAGAAAAATATACAAAACGCATAAAGTGAACTTAAAGTGCAGTTAGACACCATAACATCAAAATAACTGAGGCAAAACCTACAGATATGAAGGAGTAGTTCAGTGTGGAAAATGGCACTGTCTACCTTCAATTGGGTTCCTTAACGTAGGACACTATAAAATTAGTATTATTTTCATTTTTTCAATTTTATTTATTTACAAATTCCATTTTCATTTTTTATAACTCCATGTATTACAAAGCAAAAGTATCTGATCATATGGTTAATGTAATCAATTTATAACCATAGAAAAATGTGCCAATATTTCCCCCTCTGCACTGTGATCCACTAACCTTAGAATACTAATAGTACTTGGTAACATTGCAAGTATTTAACTTATTGTAAAAGCTGGCTTGTGCTGTTGAAGTTGATTAACATTGAGATAATTTTTATGTACTAAGGATCAGTTTGCTCATTCTTTTCTCAATTTACTGGCTGTTTTGTTTGTTCTAGTTTATATTTCCTGTAAAAAGTAACATCAGCACTGATTATCTGTAATGTTTGTCTGAACTCCAGTTCATCTTGCTGACTGTTCTGGCAAACAAAAACACCTTTTAAAAATGATTAATAAATCTTGAAATTACAAACTTTTAATTAATTAAATATTGACTTGTTTATGACCCAACCTGGGACTTTAATGTCTTTGGTTGGGACCTGACTAGAGATTTTGGTGGAAAGACTTAATTGTGACTTGCATTAAATGACTTGATCCCACCTCTGAGTTCATGTATCTTAGTCTTTTGCTGATAGTATGATGGAGTGGAAGATTGATAGACTTTGGGCCTTGGCTGCCATTATGTGGGTGCTGCACTGACAGTCGTGACTAAGTAAGAGCTGAGCCAAAGTGCAAAGCTCTTGATTTACCAATCTGTCTGTATTCTAACCCTGATCCGTGATCATAAAATATGGATTAAGACCAAAAGAATGAGATCCTGAACAGCAATGAGATTCCTCTGTGGGGAGGCTAGACTATGATTAGAGCCACTACTCCATATCATAATAAATCAGCAGAGGTGGTTTGGGCATGTGATCATGATGTCTTCTGTGTATGTCCAAAGAGGAAGAGACTCCAGGCTAAACCCAAAACTTGCTCGAGAGACTGGAGGGGGTTCAGGGTGTTTACATTTCCCTCCTAGACCTGTTACCTCCAGGACTTGATTGTAGCTAAGTGGAGGACAATGGATGGATGAACTGTGTGAGGAAAATTTGTTATCTACATTTGTCCAGCATGTACCAAAATGACACATGTTATAGTATCTAAATCCTGGTGGGAAATTTCCCAACATATCTGTCAGAGATTTGCCACCAGGGGATTGGACTTTGAAACCAATGAGTCCTTTATTGGATAAATACCAGGGGTTTAGCTGATCCAAAATTATGAGTTTGAGTTCATTCAAACTGAGACCATCCCTGTGGATTCGGATGCGGTAATCATTCAGAGGTCATGATGCACTTTAGTCATTTGTGCTGAGGATGTAGAGAAAGAGATCTCAGAACAGCCTAAATGATCCATCCTAATGAGGGAAATAGAGCGGAGGGTTACTGGAATCAAACAAATGGTTTAGATGTAGAGTTTAAGTGGATTTCTAAGGAGATTTCATAGTCGTGTGTTGCTCTGATCCAACTGTCAGTGGGTTTCTTGTTAAGCTAGAATCAGGATGTTGGATTTCCACACCCATCAGAGATATCCTGAGAAGAAAGGAAGTGAAAAGCCTTAAAAGGCTGCAACTACCCAATTGGAACAAAATAGTTAAACATTTGTAGAAGCTATTTTTGGAAGTCTTTCCATGCAAACTTTTTTTCCAAACTGTCTTAAAAAAGGGGCCAGAGATAAAAAACCAGGAAAAGACCCCACCTTCTCGATTTTTTGCTGCCCCCGCCTTTTGCAGAAAAAACCTGAATGAGAGCAGCTCACAGCAGCGCGAAACCTGAAATGTACGAAAGGTTTTTTGTTAATGCACCCTGACTCTGGGTCTGCCATTACACCCAGACTGTTGTCTGCCAGCTCCTCATTATCCCAGGCGTGCTTAAATCCACACGTTATCCCTTTTCAACTTGCACTCGTGTCCGTGTGGGTGCATGGGTGTGTGTGTTTGTGTGTGAGTCATGTTTTAGCACCGAGGCTCATCGCTCACCTGCCGTTACAGAGATCATACGCTCTGTAATGAGTGTTAGATGCCTCACCTGAGCATCTGCTGTGTATGTGTGTGTTCGCGTGTCATACCTGGGGGAATTACCTCTATTTACAATGCAGAAGATGATCAAACTGCACGCCCACATCAATTCAATTCTGATTTTACGAGCTTTAAGCTATGAGGGTAGCGAACGTGCACCTACACGCACACACAAACACACCACACATACACAGTAGTTTAAAACACCCTCATCATGCTGCTGTAACCATGGAGAGGTAAGCGGAGAAGCAAAAGAGAGGAATAGAAGGAGTGATGGGAGAAAAGAGGGAGGTTTCAGGGAATTAATCTGGGATGAAAAGATTTTTTATTCAAATTTGAAAGTATGTGAAGGCAGGTGAAAAATGATTTCAGCTTAATACAAGATTATTTACCTTTTAAGTCTGTTTTTCTAAAATAAAAATAAAAACATTGGTGAGATTGGTTCTACTTGAGTTACCACTATCTCAACAAGGCTTTCAGTTCATCATTTAGTTTAATGATCTACACGTTCTTTACTCCTCACAACCAACAGAATGGGGGGTTTAATTTTGGGGGAAAAGGAGGGTGGGGAGTTTGGCATGGGGTGTGTACAGTCCATCAGTCTCCGTTGTTTTTGGTTTTTTTTTGTACACTTTTATGTTTACGTTTTATAAACCTGGTAAAGACCCAATCATTTTTATGATGCTTATGTTTGTAAAACTTTAGAATGGAAAGAGGTTGTGTTTTTCTTTTTGAGATGACCGAAAATGTGACTTAATTTGAAAGCAACATTTAAACTGCTCAGCAACAACCATAAGGAGTACAAGTCAGGGAATGAAACATAAGAAATGAAAAGTTTTACTATTGGGTTGTCTTTGCTTTGCAGAATCAAGCATGAAAACATTGTGGCTCTGGAGGACATCTATGAGAGTCCGGACCACCTCTACCTGATCATGCAGCTGTGAGTTAATCTTCATCCTCAATTTGGTGTGTGTATTTATGGGAGACCATGTGTGTGTGTAGCCCAAGGAAGAATCCATTCAACTTTGGTGGTGATCCAGATCACGTTTTGGATGCAGGATTTTCTTTTTCTTGTTGCAGTGGAACGAAGACTAAAAGGTAGCTATGTCCAGTATTAGCTAGATATCAGAGAATACAACATAGGAAAGGGTAAAACTTAAGGGGATAATAGGAAGGCTGAACCTATAGTAAAACGGTAACACGGACTGGCCAATCTTAAACAAAACCTTAAAAAAAGATGCTCATTGTTTTGAGGGTGTTGCTTAGGATTATTCAAGTTTTTTAAAAATATGTTTCATTCCTTTAAAGAATCCATATTGCGAAGGCTGGAGCTTGAAGTAAAAGCTTGAGAGAAGCTGAGACCAATGCTGATGGTTATTGTCTAGAACTCCAGTCTCAAAAATCTCCAAATGTTAGAGTTCTATGTGAACCGATTGTTTACACAGCAAATGGAGGTATGAGGCGATGCGCCACCAGTGATCTTTCTTTATAACACACGGAAGTAAAAACATGCTAAGTGTTTCCAGTCAGAGTTTCTCTGATGTTAAAGGAAATAAACGAGCTTACTCCTAATTCATCTTGGGGTTCACACAAGAACATTATTAGTGATGCACCCTCTCCTAACCCAGTTTCCCTTTGTAAATAATGACCAATGCGGTGTCCAAATTCAGGGGCTGCATCCTTCTATGGTATTTCATATCAGTGTATTTTATTTATAGTGTTGTTTTATATCTATGAACATAATGAACACAGTTATTTTTAACATTTTTAATGGCTGATTAAGGAACTAGATTAAAATGAAAAGTTAATAAAACAAGAAAAAATTTAACTAAACAAGATTATAAAATGGTATAACTGCAGGAGTTCCTCAAGGATTAGAGAAACAAAACATTAAAGACACAAAACAAAACAGCCATGATTGCTAAGCAACAGAAGTTAAAGGGGTAAGGGTGGAAAACCCCGTAAGGTTATTCCCCCAAATTTTCCCGCCCCTAAAATTCTGGCTTTTTCACAGTATTTTTTTGGCCCCCCGAAAGGGCCCGGTCTACATTGACTGGACTGGATACAGCCCCTGAATTTGGACAAAGCTTGAGTTCTGTGTGAATAACCGCTCAGTGTAAACATGGTTTACAGAGATGACTTTTCACTTTTCACAACAGTTTCCTGTTGCTTAGATAGAAGACAGGATCTATGTTCTGTCTTTTCAACTAACCTCAAGTGTGGCTTTTTTGAGATTGGTTTGCTGCTGATTAAATTCAGGATTTTTTCCTCACAGTTTCATCAGATAATTTCCACTAAAATACCAGCTGCGTCTTTCAAACAAAGACTAAGGATGACAGAGTTTTGTAAGACTCAGATTAAGGTGCAAATCAAGCGTTTTGTAGAGCTCCTTCAGCATACTGTTACATCACCTGAAATCCTTCACTTGACGAGTCTCCAAAGGTTGTGACTTTAGTTAAGCTGTTTAGCTTCAATGTTAAAACCAGTTAACTGAGTATTTCCGTTTCTAATGCGGGGACTTCCACCTGTTCCTGTTTCCAGCACCTCTTGGCTTGTGATAAAGCGCAACAGGGCCCATGCAGTTTCCATCAGAAAATCAAGTGACGTATGGCTGGACAACAAAACATTCTGGATTGTTAGTTGATCATTATTGTTTCTCTGTCAGCTGTTAATGAATGAGTGATTCTCTTGGGTCAATCCCTACTCGGTCTTGTTTTGATAACTAGCGTTGACTGAAGCATTCTTCTTAAGAATTCTTCTAAATAATAACAGGACTACTTATTTCCACCAACACTGCTGAAAACCATCATCCAAAAAGGTGGATCACATATTTGTCCTGATGTTGCTGCACTGAAACCTGAGACATCACTAAATTTTTGTCACATAGCGCTAACAGGAAACACATCCCACTATCAGAGAGAGAATCAGGGTGGTACATGTTCTGGTCCGGATGCTTCCGCTAACAAGTTCTAAAGTTCTGTAGTTTGACAGTTGGAGACAGAGGGCGGATCTGTGAAGACCCCTTCTCTGCTTGCTCATTTGCCCCTCACATTCTTCTCCATTTCTGCATCTTCTTTCCTCTCTCCTCTCCCACCGTCTGCTTCTTTCACTTCATTGCTTCTCTCTTTCCTTTTTTTCTCACACCTTATTTCCATTGCTATCACCTCTTTCTTTCCTCTGGCTCACTTCCATTTCTTTATTACTTTCCATGTTCATTTTTGTCCCCAGTTACCATCTGTTAATGGAACACAGGTTAGTTTCCATAGTTACGGGGTCAAAGGTAAGCAGTGCTTATTGACGCTGCAGAATAGCCTTGAAACCTGCAGCTGCTGGAATTTAATTATTTGCTTTAAATGTGAACAGGCACCATTTCAGGCCACAAGGGGGAAACAGGGAAATGGATGAATGCTGCAAAGATGTTTTGTACTCTCCAGATATGAATGAAATTTACACTGCAGCAATGCAATGAAATTAAATGTGACAATATGAGATAATTCAAAAATGTGATGCTTGCAGCACCTTTTCAAATTAAGGCACATTTTTCGCAGATGTCTTTACAGAGGGTGTTTCACAGAAATGTGAAGTGAGGAGTTAATTCCCTCTAAATACATTTTTTATGTTGACTTGCTATAAAACTCACCATATAAATTCCATAATGCAATATCTTGATTGTGATGGGCTTGTGTTGGTGCTACTGCCAGGCGATTAAATTGATATATTAGTTTACGGTCAATATGCAAATTTGAGATCCATCCCTTACACATTTTCTAAGCAATTTCCATTATTTTGTAACAACCTGACCTGGCGGTGTCAGGATTGACATTTTGGACTCCTGTTTGGCTCTGTGTTTTGCTGTTTAGTTATCTTATTATTTTGGCCGTAGCAGTTTTGTTCTCTCTCTCTCCTGCCTCCTAGTGTGGGTTTTTTCTTCCTCTCGGTCTTTGTTTCCTGTTATGTTTTTCTTATTACTTGGTATGGATTATTATTATTTATTATGGTAATTATTCTAGTTCTTTGTCTTCCTTGGATTCTCCAGTTTTATTTCTCTTTTGGTATTTTTGTGTTTTTAGTATTTGTTCCTGTGTCCCCTCTAGTTTCTCTGTTTACTTTAGTTCACGGTTATTCTAATTTCTTATGCTTCATTTCATTATTTATCTTTGTTTATAGTTTTGCTTGGTCTAAGTTTTCTGTTTATTGTTTATTTAGTCTTTTCACCCCTCGTCAGCCTTTGTATTTGTTTCACCTGTTCCTCCTGCTTCCCTGCCTCCTTGTCACACCTGTTCCTTGTTACTTTGATTACCTGCTCTTTGTTCCCCCACAGTATATTAGTTGGTTTGGTGTCATTGTTTGTGGCTGGTTCCTTGTTGATCGTCACCCCTCGTCCATGTCTTTGATTATGCTTTGTTTATTTTGCCACGCCTGGAATTCTTTGCCTGGGAGAACCTGCAGTGTTCTTGTGAGTTTTTGTATCTGGACTCTGGTTCATGCCTGCAGGATTTTTGCATTTTTTGGTCTTTGTAAATAAACCTTTGATTTACAAAGATGAATTCTCCAAGCTCTTGTCTGCACTTTGGTCCGACCCAAAACCACATCGTGACAGGCGGTACCAAATCTGGCCTCTTGTGGTTTCTCTTTAAGACCTACAATTAACATTAAGCAAAAAAGGCATTTATTTCTTTTTTAACTGCTGACTGAAAATAAAAAAATTGCACTCTTAATAATTAAATGTTTATAACATCTAACATGCCCTCCAAAGCAACTTAAAGTTGTAGTACTTGTACTCAAAATATCCAACTGAAAAACACTCAACTTTGTAAACTAGCATAGATCCTGAAACTCTGTCACTCTGTTGCGTCCCTGGTTTGCGTTTAAATGGCTTTAACTAAACAGCTCTCCAGCATCTCATTGCAACAGATGCTGTAGCATATAAAATATGACCTGTAGCTAAACGTGGCTGTTCCATATTGTTTTGGACAACAATTCCATAGAATGGAAGTTGCAACTCCGAGACACAATATATACTGCACAACGATGCCACTGGAGTGATGTTGATGGAAGCGCTACTGAAATGTCACAGCAATGACCCAATGATATCATTGCTTAATATCATGCTACGCTATGCATATGCTCTCTCTACACTAATGAAGATTCAGCACGGCATTCTGAATGCTTGATATCTAACAGAAGGGCAGCAAAACCTACTTTCTGATTAATTCAGTTCATAATTATGAAACCACTAGGGGGCACCTATAGACTGCTTATAGATCATAGCCCCAGATGGTCAGGCAATCATTGAGTATGGCGAAATATTACAAAAAAAATGGGACTGAGACATCACAGCAAAAGTAACTTAATATGTCTGACCTGCTGCTGTAGCACATTGAACATTTTAACCCATTCATCCCAATACACACACTGTAATCGATGGTGCCTCATCATATGTGACACATATATTTTATAGACCTTACAGCTCTTGATGTTTATTGAAATGTGCTTAGATCCTTAATGTTGAGACCAACATAAAACTGGAGTTTAGATAGGCAACATGCCGGGTAGTGGTGGTTCGATCGATCGGCCACCGATCATTATCTGCCGATTTCCGTTAAAAAGTATGTAATCGACGTGTGCCGATCAGTGTCTTTCATTGCCGATTACAGAACCCGATCACATGTACCTCATACTTTGCAGTGTAGTGTAGCTCCCAATGTCCTACAAACTGCGCAACCGTGCAGCGGCAAATCCTAAACATGTCGACTGTATGGAACTTTTATATGGTCTGTGAGAGTGATGTAAAGTTTGCGTCCAGCAACACATTAAACGGTAAAATACCTCGAGGGGGAAGCACGTCAAAATGCTTCAACACAACAAATTTAATACCACATTTAAAGAACAAGCACTGGGCGGAGTATGGTGAGTTTTCAAGGCTCACTCCAGAGAATGAAAAGAAAACAACCGGAGCAGTCAGACGGCAGTTAACGCAGCCCACCATTGCCAACACTCACTCGTATGAGCGTGACAGTCAGAAGTCATGGACCCAAGGTGAGCTAATCATCTTCAAATAATGATGGATTTAAAAAAGCATTATAAAAATTATAAAAGCAACGTAGTTACATTTTTTATTCTCATCTGGCCTAAAAATTAATGTGACCCCCCCTCCCCTAAAGGTACAAAGACAGATTTTATTCTGAAGGACTCAAGACCAAAACACACAGACTGCTTCTTGGTCTGATGACAGAAGCTGCTCAGAGGGATCCAAACCAAGAACCTGAAGCTAACAGCACAGGGGAGCCAGCAGAGAAAGTGCCACGACCAGGATCTTTGTCTTCAATATTCGGTGAGATCCTGGCAGAAGAAACCCCGCAGCAGGCTCACACCGACAGTCCAACACCATCAGAGATGATAATCTACCTCTCAGAGCCACTCATCTCTCAGAGTGCATCGTCATTGGAATACTGGAAAACTAATAAGGAACGTTTTCCAGACCTTGCTAAAGTAGCAAGAGCTTACCTGTCTGCACTCTGCACAAGTGTGGAGAGTGAGGGCTTATTCATTGCTGCATCCAACATTGTGGACGAACACAGGAATAGACTCATGACTGAAAAAGCTGAGATGCTTCTCTTTATTAAATAGAATCTTCCCACAATGCTTACCAATAAGTAATAGGCATTTAGCATGTGAAAATGCTGTTCAACATTTTTGCCTGTTCAAAGCAAATGCACTTTAATTTCACTTGTGCTGTTTTTCTGTTCCAAGATCTTTAAGACCATGTTAATGCTGTTTAAGTAGCAAATGGGCTATTTTATTTTATATATGAAGCAACAGACCCATTGTATTGATTTGTTTTGTAATTTATAAGAAAGGTAAACATTTAGTTTTTTCTGACAATGCACAACAGTTTGCTCATGCACTTATGACAGTTTATTTGAATGCAACCTGCACTTGCCTTTGAACAATTCTTTTTACTTGACATAATTTGATTTAGACAATGTGAGATTTATTTGACTTACTGCATTATTCGCCTAGAGGCTTAATGATTTAACTCTGTTAAAGATTGCATTACTGATAGCAGGTTTTTCAGTTGTCCTTTTCACTGAATATTTGCTGCATTGTGCCTACAAGTTTTTTTTATTTTGAAAAAGTAAGTAAAAACACGTTTTTCATCTAAATTAAGGTGATTCTATGGTTCCATTTTTCCACATCATGTAGCCAGTAGCCCTTATAGCTAAATTGAAAAATTTAATGCCAATCCATGTGATCGGTGATCGGCAATGATCGGAACTCATGGGTGATCGGTATCGGAATCGGCAGCAAAGAGCCTGATCGGAGCATCCCTAATGCCGGGCATGAAAAGAAACAGTGTGATGGTGTTTTTATCTCTTTTTGGACATCTCAAAGGATAAAAATGCACCACATCACAAGAGTTTCTTTCTTTTCAGACTTTTCTTAACTTAATTAAAGCTTTGGGAAATTCTAAATTTTTTATGAAAAAGCTCTAAATTTTCTGTTAGATGTGTTAAGATGGTTAAATTATTTATTTCGTTCTAACTACACATTTTAATTTAAGGAGCCTTCTTGATGTACTCAATCATTAATTATATATACCATTAACAGAGGCATTGGTACCCTCCTGTTTAATATAAAGTAGTTACTGTGGGAGTTAGACAGATAGAATTTTCCTTTTATTTAGCAAAGACAAAATTATTTAGCTTTGAATCTTGTTTTATTAGTAATTCACTAATTAGTATCACGAATTGGTATATGTATCACTATTCTTTATTCTTCCAGTTGTAACTAAAATGTTTGAGACTGAGAATCTTGTTTTTGGCTAACTTTGTTGCTTCAGTTTTTATGGTGGCAATTTGTATCAAGTACAGATTGCTATGAAGAGTCATTAAATAAAGTGCAATTAACTGCAACGGTAATAAAATTGATGAAAAATACTTTAATCATGAAAACCTTTTTGTAACTGTGTTTAAGCCCCGCCAATAATTGACAGTAAGCTAATGGGGAACTGTTAATGAAGACCAGGCAGCTCGTATCGCTCTGTCACTCTGATGAAGTTAAAAGGGCAGAATTACTGCTTTAAAAGAGTTGGTAAAATCATTCTTCTTTTGTCAACCATGGTTACCTCCAAGGAAGCATGTGCTGTCATCACCTCTTAGCATCCTCTCATAAAATTTCACCAAAAGAAACCTTTTATCAAATCATCGAGAACTTCCAGGAGAGATGTTTCAGCTGTTGTGAAGAAATCTTCAGGGCACTCAAAAAAGTGAAGAAAATTCCAGGACCTTGTTCTATCTGAGATTTAACTGTAGGATTTGGTTGAAGCCAGTGTGAAGCTTTCTCAGAAATGGCAAGAAGAAGGTGTGAGTGTGTTTTTCACACACTGTGCGGCTGAGACTTTGTAGAAAGTACCAGGGTTGGACAGTGGAGGACTGGGGTCAAACTACTTTTCCAATGAATCCCTGTTACATAGGTAGAAACCAACCTTTAGTCCTACATCAGGCCATCAGTAAAGCATCCTGAGATCATTCATGTATGGAATTGGCTTTCGCCCAAGGAAGCGTGTTAACTGACAATATTGACTGCAACTCTGCCATGAATGGCATCAAAAGATCTGCAAAGAGCAACTGGGCCCAATGATGTGGGAACAATTTAGAGACAATTTATTTTACATTGCAATGGAGCACCACTTCAAAAGACAAAAGGGATGACTAAGTGTCTTAGGGTTATAAAACATAAACATCAGCAGGAAACTTCCAAGATCCCTAGAGACCTTATGATCAATCCTGAAAATGGCAAAGGACCAAAACAACCCTAGAACCAAGACAGGCAAGAAAGGGACACCATTTATCAGAATTTGGACCAGAATCTGATATCCAGTATGCTAGAGTCAAAGTTTTATTCTAGATCTCCCTGTAAGAAGGGCTGCATGGTACTTATCTGGGATTTGCCAATTGAGATGCTCAGTGACCAGGGTGCCGTTAGCAATACCAGCTAATATCCATGAATTTCTCTACATTTTGTAGTATCAAACAGTGGAGCAATAAATTCACTAGAGTATTGAGTCTGTAGTATTATTTGGGTAAAAAATTGAATACGATAACAATTTGTCTGGAGTGCAAATATGAAAGTTAGTAAGCATGGGCTGGACACAGGTCTCAAAGGGTTATGATTTCAAACCCACGACAATTTTCTGTCATTGTTCCCATGGTTAAAAGTTCCCTTAATAAGATACCAAAGAACGTTCGGCAGAGTGAAGTTTTCTCTCTTTATGGAGCATCATCTGAGAGACTCTTTGAGCATCTTGACTTGTTGATTGATTCTTGTAGTTGCACAGCTTATTTTATTCCGTTACATGTTCATTTTATTTTACTCCAGTCATGTTCAAGCGCCCTCATGCTGTATGCATAGACAGATATGCTGAAATATAGAAGACAGAGTGAAAGAATCCGAGGAAAGTAGCAGGATTCCGCTGGTGTCAGTGTTGCAGTGGGCTTTTACTTTAATCATTACACTGTATTGTAGTTTCATTGCTATACAGCAGTTTAATCATGAGGCATTGTCTATCTTTAATAAAAGATGACAGCAAAACCGTGTCCCTAAGCTTCTGTAACTACTGCATCGGTTTTGATCTCTAAGTAATAAGTAGCCTAATTTGTTATAATTATGTGCATTTGCAGAAATGTCAGGCTGTCTATTTTCAACCTCCAGAAATCTCATTTAGAAACAAGGATTGTCGAATGTGTTCCGTGTAATTGCAGGACGGCAGATCAATGCAGACTTTCCTCTGCCGCCCTTCAACACACGGCCTGTCTTATGTAACCCTGAGCAATCAGTCCGTGCTCCTATGGAAATCAATGCAACCCGTTGCAACTCGGACTTTAAATTAATGGGGGGAGGGGGAGTCTGGTTTTCAAAAAAATCCAGAAAAAAAGTTTTTCTAGTTAGACAGCATCTTTGTCTGCTGTTTGGGTATACAAAATTATTCATTTGCATGTTTGTTGCAAAACTAAGCTGTAAGTATAGCTTAAGCTATAAAGTCATTCCTTGAGAGACAGATCGTTTCATTTAAAGCTAACTTAAAGCTAACTTAAAGAGGGAAAATCTCAAAGAGCAACTAGATTTGGTCAATAACAAATTAGTTATCAATATGTCATATTTCTTAATGCCAACTCATAGAAACCCCCCTCCCGCCCCCCCATCTTTTCTTTGCTAATTTTGGCATAAGTGAAAGGAACGAAATTCCCCTATTCTAGTATTAATCATTGCCCATTCTTTGTAAATGATGTTACAATATAAATATAATGATTTTCAATAGATTAAACTACAGGTCCAAGATTTTGTGACACAGAAAAAAAGTACTGTATTTAGATGAACGTTACGTGCCAGTATCAGATTCAGCTTTGTTGGCCAGAATTGTTTGCATAAAGAAGAAATTTGACTTGGATATACACGATCACAACATACAGACATTAAATATAAATATACAGACTTTAAAGGGAAAAAAAAAGAAACAATATCACATATATGTGAATGTACATCCATTTTTAAGGCAGGTTGTGACTGCAAATATGCTTATTTAGTTTTACTGTAGAGTAACTGACTTCTCACGCTGTAAGGTGTTCATTTTGTCCATCGGAGAGGCAGTCTGGAGGAAGAAGCTGTCTCTGTGGCAGCTGGTTTTTGGGAATAGTGCTCTGTAGATGTGTGGGGTCTGTAGAAATGTTAGGTGTCCTTTTTCTAACCCTAGACATGTACAGGCCCTGGATGGAGGGATGGTCAGTCCTCATGATCTTCTCTGCAGACCCGATTGTTCGTAGCAGTTTGACCCTGTCATGTTTTGTGGCAGAGTCAAGCCACACAGTGATGAACGAATACAGGACAGACTGAATAATGGCCATGTAAAACACTATTCTTTTCTATTCTAATCTTTCAAAACATCATAATCGCTTACTGGACAATATTTTATTCCCATCTATTAGCTCAGTTATCCAAAGTCCAAGCAGTAAAAGCCTAAATGAAGCCAAGTTATTGAAGACTTTGCTTAATATCCCTCTAGCTGATTTATTAGGTTATATTTGTGTAGATTATAAGTGTAATACTGTTTAAACAATTAATGTGTGTAAAGGACACCTTCCATTGTGTTGCTCTAACCTTGATCAAGGAAAGCAAAGGGGAACGATGTAAGTGCAGCAGTGGCTTCTTTTTCCTCTGAACTGCTGCAGCTCAATAGCTCCAGTCAGAGACACGGCTCTGCTGGTGTGATTATGGCCCATCTCTGCCACCACCACTGCTCACACACACACATGCACTGACACACAAATAATGGCTCGCTGTCAGCCGTGATGCACAACCATCTTCTCATGAGAGCATTAAGACCGTGTGCCTGTTACCAAATCAGCTAGAAGAGGGGAAATGGAGGGTCAGTGGAGAGGAAGGAGGAAGGACAGTTCCAACATTTAATCTAAGAGAACAGCAAGAAGCCATGTCTATGTCATTACTTTGCAGCAGCTTAAAAGTTGCTGACAAAAAAACCCTAAAAACATGTCTTGAGCCCAACTGTACTCCTTCCAACTTTTAAATGACTAACGGTAATCACCGCTACTAAGAAAACATGTCAACAAAAGGTGTCATGTTAAAAAAAAGACAAAAGTGAATGCTAAGTTTTAGGATGACATAATTTTATACAGAATTTACAGGATAAATGGTCCATCCAGCGAGGTCTGACTGTGCCCTGGGAATTCCTACCAGTGGAACATTCCCAGACAGCCTCAGGAGCATGACATTCCTACAATACCATAACCTTGAGTAAAGTACCAGATTTTCATGGTATACATCTGCTAGTATATCTGGCCTTCAGTTGGCTGCTTAACATGTATCTTGACAACAATATTTTTAAAATGGTGTTACTCTAATAAAAGCATTGTAACACATCTAAGCTTGAACTGTGACTGTTTTTCACGACTGAAATCTAAATGAGTTTTTCTTTTGGCTGAAGGAAAAGGGTAGTATCCTTCTTTCAGCCAGCTGGCTGGCAGTGGCTAGCAACAGGTGGGGGATTGCCGACTTTTAAAAACTGAAGACTTGAAACCAAAGGGGAAAATGTTCATTCTGGAAACGTAACTGTTTTAAACGCGCTGTGGTTTGTTCAGTCATACTACATCTCAAGATCAGTGGTACAGACAAGAACGGAGAAAGAACTACAGATCCAGAACTTTGCTTTTTGGCTCAGCTCTTCCGTCAGTACAAGACACAGGAGTAGCTTCCCCATTACTATAGATGATGTTCTGATCCGGCTCACCATCTTTAACTCCACCCTACAACTTGGTAATACCATACAAAGGTTATTCACCTCCTCCACCTGATACAGAGATTGGTCCCACCTTGAATTGAACAGACTGCATTTTTGTTGTTCAGAACCATGGCTTGGACTTAAAGAAAATGATTTGAGAAATAAACCAAGATATTATTGCAGTGGAGTATTTGAAATGTTTGTTGAATTAATTTTAGGAACCTTAGGATGATGCTGAAATTACTAAAGAAACCGTGTTGTAAATGGATCTACTAAGCCACAAGTTAAGCGTAGTCTAATTAAAAGTGCAAACAGAAAAACTAATACTCATCTTTAGACACATTTGAAGCTTAAGATAAATAGCTTTTAATGTAGTACAGAATGCGGGTTGGTAGACTGGCATCGGTTGGTCAGAAAATCCAAATCACCAACTTATAAACTTAAAATTTGCTTACAGAAATTATCCTGCACCAAGAATTACGCATCTTGCTGGTCTAGTTCCAGACCCATTCTGCTCATTTACCATCCAAGGACCATGGATTTATTTATCCATGTTGTATGGGACCGTCCATGGATTCATGATTGTCATTTAAATCCATCTAAACCTGTGGAGCACCAAAGAACCCTATATTAATCATCTGAGTATTGACTCCAATCTTAATCTTACAATTCATGGTAAACAGGCCTTACTGCTACCAAGAAGACTACGGTTCAGCGGTGGAACCCTCCCACGTCATTGGCTCCAAAGTTTCCCCCTGATCACCTTCAGTTATCCTTGGTTAGAAGTACTGATGCACATCTAACGACAATGCCAATCTGTCAACCCTAATATTGGACCGTTAATCAGATCAGGATGATCTAATAATGGTGAGGGGTGGAGTGGAATGGAACGAAGTTTACATTTTAAACTGATTGCCCAATATATTATTGATACATTTTGAATGCTGACAATAGAGACATTAATTACAAACCTTTGTAACAGTGTGTTTAATTTGTTCTGGATCATTTTTTCTTTGATGTGTATTATCTGTGAGTGTGGCTCTGTTAGTTTTCATCATTGTCTTTTGTCATACGTGTTAGCTTCAATAATATGGTTTTGTCTTTGTGTGTGTGTGTGTGTGTGTGTGGGCTTGTGTGGGAGTTCCTGTCTTATTGCCATGGTCTCCTTACGCAAACGCTTATGCAACCATGCAGCCTGCTGGCTGATCTCCCCTTTGCGGTTTGTGTGTACATGTGTGTCTGTCTGTTTCCTGTCATCCCCAGGCAAGACTTCTCGTGAAAACGACCTAGTCGCTGTCCTCTTTGAAGAGACGCAGAGAGGATTAGCAGTTAATTCTGATCTCCCCTTTTCCAGAAACTTCATTAGTTTGACTTCAATAAGCTCTAATCTGATCTGTCGCTGTGACGACGCCCGACGGATGCGTAAAGCAACTGGGCTTGCCCTTGCTAATGCTTTCTTCTGTGTTTACATGCACTTATTTGTGTTTGGGGCTTAATTTTAAAGCATGCTGAATATAGAGGCAGTGCTTAAAAAATAACTTTAGAGAGTGTCCCTGTTGCAATATTACAGTTTTTTTCTTTTAAATGATCTTTGTATTTTTATGTTGATGTGCAGTGCATTGGAAAAGTATGTATACCCCTTGAACCTTTCCACATTTTATTGGGATTTTATGTGACAGACCAGGACAAAGTTTAGCACAATTGCAAAATGGAAGTAAAATAATTTATCATTGTCAATTATTTTTACTAATAAAAATCTGAAAAGTGTGATTTGCATTAAGCCATCAGGAGTCAATATTTTATAGAACCACCTTTTTACTGTAATTACAGCAGGTTCTTTATGGTTTCTCTGCTAAAGCTGTTTACCTAGAGACTGAAATATGTTTTCCTTCCAAAATCGCTTTGTTGGATTTGATTAAGAACCTCTGTAAAGATATGTTTTGCCACAGATCTTGCCACTGATTGTTAATTGCATTTAGGTCTGGACTTTAACTGGGCCACCCTGACGATAGTAGCTCTCGCTACGCCTCTAACAGGTATTCTTCTCACAACTTTGACCAGCTTCCCTGTCCCTGCTGAAGAAAAACCTCCCCTCAGCATGATACTGCCACCACCATGAGGGTGACATGAGATCTACGTTTTCTGCCACACATAGCATTTAGCATGTAGGGCAAAAAGGTTCATTTTGATCTCATCTGTCCAGGACACCTTTTTTCCTGTTTGGTGTTTCCTCTACATGACTTGTGGCAAACTGCAAACAATGACTTTCTTCTTGCCATACTTCCTTAAAGGCTGGATTGATGGAGTGCACAACAAAGTTTTTCTGCCCAAGTTGTGGATCTGTGCAGAGTTACCCTAGAACTCTTGGTTGCTTCTCTGATTAATACTGTCACCTTGAACGCACCTTTACCACGGCAAAACATGGTGGTGGCAGCATCATGCTGTAGAGATTCTTTTCTCTTGCAGGGACAAGAAATCTGGTCAGAATTGATTTGTGGAGAGTTGATTTGAGTAGAGGTGGACTGAACATAAATGCCTGCCACACTTTCTAGATTTGTATTTTTGGAACCATTTTGAAATACCTTTGCAAAATTTTGGAGCTAAAACAAGTTAAAACTGGCATCTTTGCAACAGACTGCTTGTACACATGGTCATACATTGGGTTTAAGAATCCTTTAAAGCTGAATTTATTTGCCGGTTAGACTAAATGCTAAAAAGCTTGAAACTTATTAATTTAAACCACTTTAACATACTTAATTTAAATTATGTTAAATTTAAATAAAAGGTGGCCAAACACACGGTCTTAATGCTGGTGTAGTGTAATACACAGACTGATGGAGAGGTTGTCCTCCACCAGGGGGAGCCATATGTTTGTCTATTAGGAGATGAACTGCTCACCTGTATAAACTGTGTCATGTATACCTGGACAAGTAATTTCATGCGGCAAAGAGTCATAAAACATAAAAGTAGCTTTTGCAAAAATCTGCCTGAGGGAAGGAATTTTCAAATTAACGTCTGTTTTTCTTGGATCAGATGTGAGATTTCTCAGTTTTGTTCTGTCTACAGACGCAAACCTGCACTGCAAGCATTTGGTCTGTTGCTGCTTGTGGTAAAACAACAAATGAAACCAAGTGTGTTCTCAGTCCTCTGCACCACGTAGTGGGTTAGCAGCTTTTTATCCCATTTTTTAAAAGAGTATCGATATGTTTGTAAATAAGGTGCATGCTTCAGCTCTGTTAGAGTGTGAGTGTGTGTGTGTGCATGTTGCACATGACTCACAGGCTCCACACGCTTCTAACTGGAAACCTTTACACCTCATGAATCACCAGAAGTCTTAACCCATAAACCCACTGGTGTCTCACCTTATATTTTCTTGTTAAAAGGCCAGTCATAATGCCTTCCTTTGCTTTCCTTTTTTTTACTGTTGTTTACACACACATATCATCTCCTTTGCTGCAGGGTGTCTGGCGGAGAGCTGTTTGACCGAATCGTTGAAAAAGGATTTTACACAGAGAAGGATGCAAGCACGCTGATCCGACAAGTCCTGGATGCTGTGAACTACCTGCACAAGATGGGGATCGTGCACCGAGACTTGAAGGTCAGACACGTACAGTGCACAAACACAAATACACATGTACACACACACACATGCATTCACCTCCTATGCTAGATATCTATTAGAGTGGTTTGATCTCACTTGACAGCTAGTGACTTATAGCACTTTGACACAGGCAGCGAATTAGGGGTCAACATGTCATCTGCCAGCTGTTGAAAGCAACTGAATTTGTTCTATACTTCTTAAATTTGCAGCTTATCTTTTTGTTTTGCTTTGATAAATATATGTCAAATTGACAATAGACTACAGCGCCCCACAAAACTATTCATATCCCTTGAACTTCCCCATATTTTCTTCACACTACAACCATAAAGTTCAATGTTTCATTGGAATTTTATCACAAAGTAGCAAATTGATGAATTAGAAGGATTATGCTATGCTTGTGGCAAGAAACAAGCCATTCCTAAAAGAATGCCATGAGAAGTGACATTTGAAGTTTGCCACAAGCCATATAGTGGACTCAGATTTACATGTGCTAGAAGGTGCTCTGGTCAGATAGGATCAAAATAGAATATTTTGGCCAAATTGCAAAACACTTTGTGTGGCAAAAAACTAATAGTGCACATCACCCTCAGTACACCACTTCCACTGTAAAACAGGTGGTGCCAGCATCATGCAGTAGGGGATACTTTCTTCAGCAAGGACAAGGAAGCAGGACAGAATTTATGTTAAGAGTTGAGCTAAGTAAAGGCAACTTAATTCAGAATGCACACCAATTTCGGATTTGTATTTGCAAGAAATTGTTTACTTTTCCTTTCATTTGCACAGAGAAAATGCATCCCCACAGCATAATGCTGCCACCACAAATCTATCAGACCTCTGAGGCTTTTATACTGTAGATCAGAGAGGAAAATAACGTACAGGTTTAAGGAAAATAATTAGCCTCTAATTCCTGTACTGGCAACAAAAAAAAAAACACTCATTAAAAAACAATGAATGTAAAAAATGTAAAACAATTATTTTCTTTCTTTCTTTCTTTGTTTCTTTCTTTCTTTGTTTCTGTCTTTCTTTCTGTCTGTCTGTCTGTCTTTCTTTCAGCCTGAGAACTTGTTGTATTTTAATCCACAAGACGAATCCAAGATCATGATAAGTGACTTCGGTCTGTCAAAGATGGAGGGCAGTGGCGATGTCATGTCCACAGCCTGTGGGACGCCAGGATACGTGGGTAAGCCAGACGGACTTTCCACATTTTTAACAGTCTGTTCTTATCTCCCATTTTTATTTTCACCCCTTTGTTCTCTACTTAATCAGTATTCCTGTTCACGCTCACAAAGAGAAAAGATATTAAGGTCGCAGTATCACATCTGCAGTACTTAGTTTCCATGATCTAACTACCCTCCATACAGTACATTAGAGGTTTCTCAGCCTTTACAATCAGTTTCAACCTTTTCAATGAATCCAAGCCCTATTCCCACAGCAAGTACTGTGCTAGCTTGACTGAGATTAGCATGCATGCTAGTAAGACAATTGTAATGACTTAGCACTGCCAGCGTTGTGTGAGAGAAATGGGTCAAAGACCAGACATGAGGCCATCGTGGCCAGCTCATGCTCCTACCGGGTGCTCGAGTTGATGCTACAAGGTTAATATACCACCATACCACCCTATAGGAAGTTTAAAACAGTTGTGGAACTCTTTTTAGAGCCCCCTGTGCACCAGAATAGCTCACCAAGATCCAGCATAGACATATTTTCACAGTTTTTTTGTTGGTTAGATCAGCTACTGACTTTACCCTTCATTCGGTTCAATCTTTGGGCCATTGTCAGTGAACAACCCAAACATGTATGATACCAACCTGTTCACACTAAGCATGAGAATCAGAAAGTAAGCAGAGAAGGTGGCCTCCGCTTCCATCTTTCTAACAGCAAGAGTGCAGCCTTGACTCACCTCCGCAGGCTGTTTCTTCTATTCACACCTTGAGACATGTGAGTAAAACAACGTACAAGTTGTCATCGTTTGGTGGTATGTTTAGGTCACGAAATGACAACAACCCAAACACTGAACCTGATGTAGGGTAGGATCAGTGACCTTAAAAGCCCTATTACTGTGATTGTCCTGACTACAACTGATAACCCTGATACAACCTCCCATTTTCAGAACTGAAGAACCCCTTAAGATTCAAGATGAAGCATCTTCCAGAAACAAAAGAATAAGTCCAGTTGTCTACTATTTATACACTTCAAAAAGGAGAAACGGGTTCAAATGAAGGCCTGCATACCACACTGAAGCTGCCTGTTACATAAAGATATTACAGAAAAAATACGGCCACAGTGATGTTGAAACTGATTTTGTAGCAGACCATCAGGCCAAATTTACTGGAACCCAGCATGGCTTCACTTGTTTACAAGCACAAAATGTTTACAGATTCATCACCATCTGACCAATTTTCTTACAAATACAATTGTTATTGTTCTAATCATTCAAATACGCGCACATAGACCAACATATTCTCTCACAAAATCATCACATCTTACACAGTTTTCCTTTAAATGGCTTCATCCTCTTATCTGTCAATCACTTTTTCTACCTTTTCTCTGTCTACAGATGTCTGCATTCAACTCTCTCAGCCAAACCCTTCACAGCTTCACCCCTGACCCCCACCTTTTCTCGATCTACTGCAGAGTGTTGTTGGGCTGAGGGCCATTTTTACTGCAGACATATTGTGTCTATTTATAAATAAGGTATAGATAACCAGAGGAGGCACCAAATGAAAACCAGATCTGAATGATGACTGCAACTACCCCCTTCTTTGTTTTACCATATTTGCACAAAACTTTCATTCACAATTTGCTTTGGTCAGCTTGTAGCAGCCTCCAGCAGAAGTAAAATAAAGTGGCTGTAAGAGTGTTGCTGCAAAAGCAATAAAAAACTCAAAATTGGGGATTTGTTGTCCCTGATTCATCAGTACCAGCAACAGCACACAAACATTGCATGTACTCCAACTCCTTGCAAAGGTATTAACCTTTGAACCTATTTTTCTTTGCAAAATAGCTCAAGCTCAGTCAGATTGGCCGAATAGTGTTTTTGGACATCATTGTATATGTCCTGCCATAGGCTCTCAGTTGGAACTAGGCCTGGTCTTTGATTGTGCCATTCTAACAAATCAATGTGCTTAAAGCTAGGGGATCAAGTAGATCTCAGAAAGTGACCAGAGAATGGAGCCTTGAGGAACCCCATGTGTGGGATGGATCAGATTTGCCAAATGACACAAAAAAGATCTCAGCCAGTTTAGCCCAGTCCTAGACAATGCCAACCACTTCTCCAGTCTGTCAATCAGGATGTTATTATTACCAGGTTGAACGTTGCCCTGCAATCCAGTAAAACCAAGATGCATTGTTATTGAGATGTATGGCCCTTATTCTACTAGTCCTTACTCAGCTTTTGGCTTTTCCATTAGTAACAGTTACATGAAACCGTTCCAACCATGCAGAGAAAACGTAACATCAGAATACTGTCGGTCACTGATTGGGTAGGGGGCAGCATCACTTGTCACAGCACATTTTAATAACTACTATCTTCAACAGTTAAATCATTGTATGATGGGAATATTGTGTATATGACAACTATAGCAAGCTAGCATTAGGTAGCGTTAACCTCACATCCTCTAGCTCGTACCCTTCAGTTTGATGCCGCTCCATGGCTTCCCTCTCTCTCCTGTACTTATCCAGACTGCTTCCTCTTGCCACCTGCTGCCTTCTCTCGCTCTCATCTTTCACTCTCGGTCTGTCAACAGCCATAGACTGAGCAGCAGGTCCTCCATTGTTGTTGTGTTTGTGTCACTAGAAATCACATAACGTTACAATTCCGCCCACCTTGAAATGGTCTGAGTAGAACCGACCCGACCCGAGCCAAGTCGAGTAGAATAGGTACTAATGGAAAAAGGCAAATACACTATGTCATTCAACTTTTACCAATGTATTTAGTGCTGTGTTGTGGTTTTTTATTTTACCAGAAAGGAGTAAATGTGATTGTAAACTGCTTTTTCTATGATCTTTGCCGAAATCCTTGGGTAGATATGAGCCTGTAGTTACTTATTATTTAGGCATCAGGATCTGGCTTCTTTACAAGAGGTCTAAAGTCCTTTGGAACCTTAACACGGCTACCCATAGATCTAAGGTTATGAACTGTGAAATATACATAATTCAATGGTTTAATAATAATTATAATCTAGGTGCACTATGTGAGCACAGAAGACATAACCACGAGACTAAAGGTTGAGCCAAATACTGCTAATCTCGTTCTCCACATTTTGTAGTGTAATATTTGTTTAGCTTCCCTGTTCATGCTAATCCCACAGCATGATGCTGCCACCACAAATATAACACGTCTTCAGCCATCACAGAACAGCTAAATCTATAGGGAAGTCGAAATGCAATCAGATGGACTCTGTTTACTAATCAGGTAACTTCTGAAGGTTGCACTGGATTTTATGTAGGGGTTCCTTTCCCCTACATTTCACAGTTATGTGCTGCTTAGTATTGTTCTGTCCCATAGAATCCAAACAAAATACAGTGAATTTTGATGTTCTAATGTTAAAGAAATATGTGACTTCATCATCATATTATATTGCATTGTTCTACACCAGCACTAAGTAACATACTGTAGTTGATGCAGAAGTCAGTTTTAGCAGAGATCCCACCAGGAATAGTGATCTCAGCCTTCACAGTGAGTCAGACTAGACCAGTAAATTAGCAGGAATATCCAAAGTTTAGATTTCACCCCACATATGTTTGCTTTCCCTTCATGTCTTGCTGCGAGCATGTAAGCAAGCGTGCCTGGTTTATTTTCATGCAGGTGTGTTTGTGTCTGTATGAGATGAGCTCGTATTTTGATCACCTGCAAGGAATGCTCAGGCCTAGAACTGAACTGGACTAACAACTTGCTTTTTTCCTGTAAGGTAGAACCTTCTGAAGCCGTGAGAATCTGTAGCTCAAGCAGCAGCTTTCCCACCATAAAACCAACTGCCATGTGATTTTAATTTGGATAGACATGTGTCTGCATGTTTCCCCGTGTGCCAAGCTCATTAAACTGCTAAGGTTTCATGTAAAAGTCACTTGCCACAGTAAGTAGATGAGGTCCATTACTGAATTTTTGCCTGATTAATTATCTTTCCCAGCTCCAGAGGTTCTTGCACAGAAGCCGTACAGCAAGGCAGTAGACTGCTGGTCCATTGGAGTGATTGCCTACATTCTGTAAGTACCAGCTCCAACTTAAAGCCCAAGTTGTATACATCTGAATAGTATCCATACTGCCGATATGCTTAGTTTGTTTCAGTAAGGCTGATTGGACCGCTTGTGGTGACGGACTGTTCCTCAGACTGCCCTTTAAGTTCCCCCACTTAGATTTGGTTTGTGGTTAAAGTTTAACCTCTTGCCGTTGTGGTACATTTGTCCTAATGTAACCCTTAATGGCAAACCAAGAGTAAACTTGAGCTGCTTGACAGTTCTTAGCAAACTCATTTACAGCCATTTTGGTGTAAGCAGCGGAGAACGACTCATGCTTGTTCTGCATCCTACGGACAAGCCATTGAAATGTCTGGGTTTGTTAAAGTGCTACTCAGAGTTAAGGAGGCTGATATTATAAATCCCTGTTAATTAAAAGACATTTTAATAAAGTCACAGGGTTCCTAATATACCTGCAAAGGAATGAACTTTGATTTAAGTTTTTCTAGCTCTAGACACGCATGAAAGAAAGAGTATAGAAATTTATATTGACTTTATTCCCTATACTGTTATCTAAATGTTTAAGGATTAATTGAACAAACTCGTTTTTTCAGTTATTTTAATTCTTAAAAAAAAAAACCTGCATGATGGACATTAAATGCCTGAGGGCAGTCAAATAAAGATTCATTTCAGATCAGTTTAGTGTCATAATGGGTTTTACCAGACTGAATAACACAACCACGAGTGAACCAAGGAAACGTTTAAACTATTTATTAGGGTTTACAGGAATAAATATGATCTGAAACCAGGACTGGATCAGTGGCAGGATTGGAGTCTCACTGAGGGAGAAAAGAGAGGCTTAGAGAAGTCCTGCATAAGATGGCAAAAAAAAAAAAAAAAATACTAAAACAGGTTCTTTGGTTTTGACTTACAAAGGCAGAACTCTCAGCTAAATCTGGGAGGAATAACTCTGTTCCACGATGGTTGAGGTTGGTAGATGGGTACAACTGAAGGGAAAGTGTTTCCAGGTTCTTCAGACTCAGTGTTTCTTTGTTTTTGATCCTTTCCATAACAAGGGGTATTTCCGTGGGAGGGTGGACAGGCAGGTGCCTGGTTCTCAGAAGCAGATGAGTCAAAGCTCTAGAAACCTGGGTCCGGGAAGGAGGCAGAGTGGAGGCTCACAGCTGAGACATTGAGGCTCGAATTACCTTGATCCTCAGAACATGGCAAGAATTAACCAGTGGCACACAAGATCCACAGAATCTCTGGCAAAAACGTCTTCCTAAGAGGCAGAGGAGAAAACACAAAAAGTCAGTGATCAGTTGAAATAACTGCAGCACAGCAGAGGTCTAGCTGTTTACCACGCTACGTGAGACAACAAGCTGACGCCTCCCTCTGGTTCTCCGCTCCTCTTAAAGACCAGGTTGATTGCTCCCGGATGAGCAGCAGCTGCGCAGAAGCACCTGCCGGCCCCCCCCATAGTAGGAGGAGAGAAACACAGCACAAAACACACACTGCACCCAGCCTGCACACAACCACCGCGGATATGACATTCAGTTTATTTATATATTGCTAGTTGACAACAAATATCATCTGATAGCAGTTTACAATAAATACAGATCCAAATTATTTTTAACTTTACACAAATACGCAATAAATCAAATTTATACCTATTCCATCCATTCATTTATACAGAATAAATGTAGTGACAAAAGTCCAGTCTGATTCTAAATGTAATACAAGATGGTCTAATTCAGTTCACAATGCAAACTGGTTAAAAGTAATCAATGCAAGGAAGCCATGCCAATTACATCAAGTCACTGATTTAGCTCCTCTTGAGCAAGCATATGTGGGGAGGAATAATTCTTTTTTTAATAGGAAGGACCCTCCAGCAGAACCAGGATCAGTTTGTGAGGGCAGATCTTTTGACATTTCCAACAATATAACGATATTACTTCCACTGAATCTGAATTCTTATTTTTATTTAAAAATGGACCGAAAAGGGGATAAAGTTCTGAAACAAAAACTTTTAAAATAAACTTTTGTTTTAGTGAAATGCAGCATTTTCTTTGCTTTTTGTTTTTTTCTTTTGATTCCTTCTTCCTCCTCTCTCCCTCTCAGTGTTCTACCTGTGTAAGAGTGTATTAGTGTAAGCAAAGTTTATCTCCCAGCTTATTTGCTCCATCACTTCTCATTCCCACATCTTCCTGACCATTTCTGCATCCATTACCAACAGAGTAAGATATTAGGGGTCACAGGTCAGCAGTATGTTAATGGGAGTCAGAGCATCTGAGGTGGGAGAGAGAATTGTTAGGACTCCTGGGCAGCACTGCAGACATATCATTGTGTGTGTGTGTGTGTGTGTGTGTGTGTGTGTGCGCGTGTGTGTGTGTGTAAGTGAATGCAGAGAATGAGCAGCTCCCTGCTGGTAATTAGCACAATTAGTCCTGGGATTCAGACCTTGTTAGCTTTTTGCTGTTGCTCAGGTGGAAAGATCACATCAAGTAATCAACCATGATAATCAGCCAGGATCCTTAGTGCGTTTTCATGGACACATGTGTTCAGGAGATGGATTTGGACTCTCTTTCTTCCTGGTGTGTGTGTGTTCATGTTAGCATGTGTGCTAGATGGAGTGGAGAGTCAGCAGAGTGACAGGTATGTCTTTTTTCAAATGAGAAAACAGGAACATTAAATATTCCTGTTTATCGATGTGTATCGATGGAGAACGGTATTTTAATGAGTTTTTATTAAACTCTCTCGGTGCGTCCAGCTCTTAGGTAATGAAGAGCAGATGATGTTTTTTGTTTAGCAGCAGCTCTGCTGTTGTCTTTATTTGGCTTATTTCGAACAACCAGACTGGAATATCTGATAAACTGTGTTCATCTTGTCTGGAAACCAGTAATGTGTTGTTATTGGGATTGAGGTGATTCATTCTGCTACCTCAGATTCAGAGTAAAAGTAAATATATACAGAGCTTGAGAAACGTGTTTATGAATCAGGAACTTTTCCATATTTGGTCATGCTATAAACACAAACTTTAATGTATTTTCAAATTGAACATCTGAAAGGTGTGGCATGCATTTGTATTTAGCTTCCCTGAGTCAGTACTTTGTAGAACCACCATGTGCTGCAGTTCCAGCTGCAGGTCTTTTGGCGTAAGTCTCTCGCCAGCTTTAAACATTTAGAGACTGACATTTTTGCCTGTTTCTTTTTGCAAACTAGCTCAGACTCAGTCAGATTGGAGTCTGTGAACATCAACTTTAAATTAATTCCCCAGATTATTAATTGGATTTATGTCTAGGCCATTCTAGCACATGAATATACTTCGATCTAATCCGTTCCATTGTAGCTCTGGCTGCATGATTAGGCTCGTTGTTCTGCTAAAAGGTGAACCTCTGTCTCAGTCTCAAGTCTTTTGCAGCCTCTAATAGGTCTTCTTCCAGGATTTACCTGTATTTAGCTCCATCCATCTTCCCATCAGCTCTGACCACCTTACCTGTCCCTGCTTTAGAAAAGCATCTCGACAGCATTATGCCGCCACCTCCCTGTTTCCCTGTGGGGACGGGTTCAGCTGGGATGTGCAGGGTTGGTTTTCCACCACACACAGGCTTTTGCATGTAGGCCAAAAAGTTCAACTTTGGTCTAAATTGACCAGAGCACCTTCTTTAACATGTTTGCTGTGTCAAAGTTTAAACTAGACTTCTCCAAGCTCTCTTTCAACAATGGCTGAATTCTTGCCCATTGGCCAGATTTGTAAAGTGCATTTCTAATAGTTAACCTTGCAGAAGGTTAACTAGCATGATGTATGCTGGTGACAATCATCATGCTGTTTGTCCACACCATGATCCTGCACCACAACTCCAGCAGACCTCTGAGGTCTTCACAGAACAGCCGCATTTATAGTGAGATCAAGTTCCACACAGGTGGATTTTCTTTAGGGGTATCTGAGTAAAGCGGCTCAGCACACTCACTTCACAATTAGGCAACAAAATAAAAAATAAATGAACACATTGTTTCCACCTGAGAAAATGTGGAAAGGTTTCTGAGTATGAATTCAAGGTTCTGTTTGTCTCCTGTCCTACGTTGATATGAATCATGTTATCAATAACAGAGAATATTAAATAGTTTAACATGCATCCTATTGTTTTTTTGATTGAAAAAATGGCTTGTTTCCTGCAGGCTGTGTGGTTATCCTCCATTTTATGATGAAAACGACTCCAAGCTGTTCGAGCAGATCCTTAAAGCCGACTACGAGTTTGATGCGCCATACTGGGATGACATATCGGATTCAGGTGAGCCTTCCTCGTCCCCTTGCTTCCTTGAGCGTTTACCCGACCATTTCCTTTCTGCCACTGGCCACGCACGCACCACAGCTGCATCACGGTGCCTGGGCTCATTTTCCAGGAATGAAAATGTTCGTGTCTTGGGTCATAGGTCACTGCCATGGTTACATGGAAAGCCTGGCAGCAGCGCCAGCTATGTATTGGCTGGAAACCCATGGACTGTGTTGGTGTCTGTGTCTCTTGATGATTAAGTAGCAATGTCTGCTCAGAGCAGTTGAAGAAATAGCTACATTTAGCTCAATTTAAAGCCAAGCATTCACCTCTTAGAGGTCTTAGCCAAACCTTTATTTGCTCTGTTGCACGGCCTTCTGTGTAAAAAGGCATAAAATAAATTCATGTTTTGTTGCCGTAACATAAACTGACCCTGAAAAATTGGAAGAAATCTGGCCTTTAATTTAAAAACATTAAATTAATGATAAGAGATATAGTTTTACATGAAATCATATGTACCAGAATAATGGGTACCCATTCTGATAAAGCTTCATACAATCTTCTATAGATCATCCAAAATCTCTTATGCTCTCTTCTCGTCAGCTCCCTCTAAGATTTTCTACAGAGTTTAGGTTCTTTGGACTGAGATAGCTATGGAACAAGGTTGATTTTGTGTCTGGTGAATCCTTTCTGTGTTGATTTGATCTGTTTTTGATCATTTATCCTACTGAAAGACCCAGTAATTACATACATCCATTTTCTAATAGGCTCCACCAGATGGTATTTCAAACAGTTTATGATGTTTTGTCCTATAACAAGGTTCCCAGCACCTTTTAGAGAAAAAACAGGCCCACAACATCACAGATCTTCCACCGTACTTAACAGCGGGCCTATTGATCCTTTGCTTTGGTCCAAGGAAGCTATGGAGAAGCTCAGTCTTAAGGTTTAGGTATACCTTTGCAGGTTACAAACAGAAAATCGAAGAGGTTTCCAATAATTATTTCTCCAGTAATTTTATCCAAAACAGTCATTTTATACATTTTATAATGAGAGATTTTTTTTATTATTATTTCTAGGCTTTTTACACAGGCTTGCCAGGGGTCTCTATGATGGTTAAGTGTGCTTAAATTAATATTCTCTATGTTTAGTATACTTTGTATTATAAAACTGCAGTAAATGCAAATCATTTCTACATATTTAATTTTTTCTTTATTTAAAATTTTGATTCCCTTTTCCCAGCCAAGGACTTTATCAGCTGTCTGATGGAGAAAGATCCGGCCAAGAGATTCACCTGCGAAATGGCCCTCAGACATCCCTGGTGAGGGTAGCACACCAAAAGGGCATCGGATCAATGTAGATACGGATGCACCATCGGGATGCTTACAGGCAACAACTGCATGTTTGAGTGAAAATATAAATGTATGTTTCAGGATCGCTGGGGACACGGCGCTCTGCAAGAACATCCATGAGTCAGTCAGCCGGCAGATCAGAAAGAACTTTGCCAAGAGCAAATGGAGGGTAAGTTTTGTTCACTGCTGTTTATTATCTGTGTTATTCTATCTCCATCCTGCAAAATTATTGTCTGCAGTTTTAGAAGGTGAGTTAGCATCAGTTAGAAAGCTGCTCTGTGGTATTTTCATTGACATTGTCTTTCTTCATCATACCAAACCATCAGTTAGATGTAAAGCTATAAAGCAACAAAATCAATCACCTTCTTAAAAGCTGTGCTCCTTTATACCCCCTTCTATACTGCTTTCCAGTAGATTTAAACTGCCCCATGAACATGATGCATGATATAATAATGTATGAATGTTACAATTTCAGCATTTTTTCCGTCTTCTCTCTATCGTTCTTCTCCCCAGCAAGCGTTCAACGCCACCGCTGTAGTGCGGCATATGAGGCGACTACAACTTGGCAGCAGCATGGGCAGCAGCATGGACGCCTCCAACCCCAGGCCGAGCCAGACGCAGAGGCCGGTCCAAAGCCAGAACCAAGCGGGCCAGAACCAAACCGCTCAGGGCCAAAACAGCGGACAGGCAGTGCAAAGCCAAGGCACCAGCAGCAACGCCAGCAAGAACTCCTCCGCAGATAACAACATAGCTGCTCCGCGCAAAGAATGTGAGTCAGGCATGCCAGTCGAACCAAAACATTTAAAACTGTGTATGTGACGGGTGAAAAAGAACTTTAAACTAAAACTGATACATATATTGGCTACAAGGTGTTCACTTTAACATCCACCCTTGCTCCTTCCATAAGATTTAGGAGGGTAAATCATACAGAAGTACTGGTAATCAAATTATCATCAAGCCTCTATAAAAGCAGGATTTCTTTCGATTTTCTGATTTGGAGCACAATGACAAGATAGACATCAGCAATGACCTTATGAGGATTATAGGGGAAGTTCTAAATAATCTGAAGTGTAATTTCTAAAGTAAGAATTATTATTTACAAGTGGAAACAATTTAAGATGGTTAAAAAACCTCTCAGGAGTTCACATCCCACCAAATCTACCCCAAGGTCAAAGTGTGCACTGTTTAGAAATATTACAAAATAGCTCCATCTCTACACAAGCCTCAGTTATCAGTTAGAAAGAAGATCGGTATGGCTTATTTGGGAGAGTCGCCTCTTCGCTCTAAAGCAATATAACAGAATGATTCTGTAAAGCTTTTTCAGATTCAACCAGAAGACGTTTGGAACATTATCTTTTGGACAAATGACTCCAATTTGTGTTGTTTGGTCACAACACACAGCATCATGTTTTTTAGAAAACCAAGCACTGAACTATAGAAGCAGAAAAATGTTATGCCAACGCTCAAACACAGTGGTGGGGGTGTGATCATTTGGGCCTATTTTGTAATAGTCATTAAGTATCTTGCAGTCCACAGCTTCCTTCTCAGAAAACTTTAATCTGGGATTAAGACACCTGTATAAGTGTCTGTGTGTTGTCTGAACGGACCAAGACGGCACCGGGAACTGTCAGGCTTCTAAATCACCAAGGAAGTTAGTCACAGATGGCTATCAGCTATCAGCAGGGTCAAGGTTGTGATGAACCAATTATAGAGGGCTTGTGCTACTGGCTGACTGCCAGTTACAACAAAATCGGACCAGATCAGTGCTTCACACATCTGTTAAAGGTCGGGCTGAAGTGCCTCGAGACGGATCAGGGTTAGGTCCTTGAACTCCAGTGAAGGGAAATATGTAGAGTAGCTGTTAGGATAGAAAATTAAATTAAACTGTTTTGTGTTTTGTGTATTGAACCTGCTGAGTTCCACTCCATGCCTACTTTGGTTTTTCAATACCAGCTTGATTTGTTAAAGCTCACATTTCTGCAGGGTGATGAGTGATTTACAAACAGTCACCGACAGCTTAGAGTAGGGATCATCTTTGATTTGTGAAACAGGCCATTGAGTCATCTAGGAACAGCTCTTTCTGCCAAGGAGTCAAATTTGGGGCCATCTGTCTGACAGCTGAAGGTTGGACTGGCCTGGTCCTCCATCAGAACCATGATCTAAAACCCAGCATCAAATCTACAGCACAACGGCTGAAAATAGTCATGCGAGGTTTAGTTATTGCCTGCCTAATGAGCTAAGTGACTAAAACTGATCAGATCTGAGCTTCAGTGATTATTGAGCCGTAAATCTGCTCGTATTCACATAAAATGCATGTCTGACAGCCAAATGTGAAGAAGTCGTTGCTAAGCTTTGTCTCCTGTTTGTTAGGTGTCCCTGCACCCGTCACCCCCTGCAGCCTGGCATCCGCAGCCTCGTCTACCGCTGCAGGGACGGAGCTGACCCGGCCCCACCCCTCAGCGGTGCCCGCCCCGATGATGACGGAGACCAAGTGACGCCAGGTCCCGCGGGGCACTAGCTGGGAGGCCACAGCGCTGTGAGACCGAGAGAGTCCAAAATAAAAATTTTTAAAAAAGGACGACGAGAGAAGAGGGTGATCATACTCTTCGTCGTCCTTCCCACTCTTGGATGCATTTTCTCGTGGATGTGGCGCCCAACTAGTTCCCCGCCCTGCTCAAAGGAGAGCAGAGGACTTTTTAACGCCCAACCCCTACGATTCAAGCCAACATTGCCATACTTTATGCCCACCAGGATAGCTTGCAGGATTCTTTTTGTAGCAACAAAGCATCCACAGACTCTCACTGAGGAGGTCTGCATGGTCGGCTGCTCTGTGCTTACGCTGCAACTGGGGACTCATGGTGCATCTGATGGCATCATTAATATTCAGTGTCAGTCAACTACCCTCTGGAATCTGGGCTATCCTGTTTCAGTTTATTCAGCTTGTTTCAACTTTGACTGTTGGCAACTGGATTGTTTCATTCTTTATTCTTCCTGTTAATTTTAAAGGTGGCATGTGTAACTTTCAGTAGACAGAGCATTGTCAAATGAATATTGCCATTTTGGTATAATTACTGTAAATAAGCCATAGGTGAGATAATTGACAAGGAGTCAGTTACTTCATTGTAAGTAGGCATTTCTCTAAATAATTGCTCGTTTCCCAGAATTCTGTTGTCTCATTTCACCATCACTACATTCTGTGTTTTGAATATTGATGCAAAATATAGGCAAGACTGTCTTCTGTGCAATGAGCTCTCTTCGTTTACACGGATTTGACTAAAGACACAGACTGATTTGGCGACGACACAGTTAGGTGAGAATCCTACACTTAACATCTTTGTATGTGTCCTTACAGGCTTGTTTTCAATGTTTATGCTTGCAGAAGTGCTTTAAAGGTACCATGTGACTGTTGAGATGTGGCGGCATGAGTATACGCTTTATCTTTTTTGCACAGGGAAGGTCAGACCTGTTGTCTCTGACAAATTAGCTGCCATGCACATGGATTTATCAGACAGAAAAAAAGAGATTGTACACCTATGAAAACAAATGGATGTCTTGTAAAGGTTGTTAACTGTGTAAAGTAATTAATTTGTTTAATGATCTTTTTGTAACAATCACCCTTTAAGAGAAACGCATACAGGTTACTATGAACCATGCAGCAAATGGAAGAGAAATGACATAGATCTGTTTTTACTAGAAAACTGCCTCCACATCAGAATGGTAATCAATATAAATGACCATTTCAGTTTCCCATTGGGTTAGAGTGACCCATAAGCAGTGCAAAGTACTCATACCCCTTGAGCTTTTTCACATTTTGCCACATTTTAACAAAGTTTTCACAAACATCCATCTGAGAAGTGTGGCATGCCTATTCATTTAGTCTCCAGATATTCAGTTAGGTATATGCTTCAGTGAATGACAATTTTCAATAATTTGCTGTAGAAAAGCATCCCTACATCATGATGCTGCCACCACCATATTTCCCTGGTCACAGTGATGTGCGGTGATAATTTTCTAGTCTTCTGAAGGCAGTTGGTTGGACTTATTCCAGTATTCTCATGTATTTAGCTGAACCTTTATTCCCATCAACTCTAAACAGCTTCCCTGTCCTGGCTGAAGAAAAGGATCCCCACCCATGATGCTGCCACCACAGATTTCCAATGAAATTAAAGTGCACATGGCTGGACTGTAGTTACTTAGTAGGTGACATCTGTAAGCAACTGGTTGTACTGGACTTTTTGTTGTATGAGAGTAAAGGATGCTGAATGTGAGCATACAGATTTCTGCTTGTAAAGAATATAAGAAAATACATGTACCCTTTACCTTCCAATTATCAATTATAGTCTACTTTATGTTGGTCTATCAAATATACTTCCCCCAATTACACTGAAGTTTATGGTGTTAATATAGCAAAATGTGAAAAAGTTCAAGGGCTGTGAATGCTTGTTGGATGTACTGTGGTCCCAAGAAGGCAAATAAATGCAGGATGGGTAGGAAACCATCTCAGAGTATCAGGAAGCCGTTTTTAGCTGCCGCTCCTTCCCCCTCTAATGAAGCCATGATCTCACCTTCTTCTTCTTTAAGCTGCACCCAGTTCAGAAGTCCTCAGGGAAATCTGTGGCTGCACTGTGAGCTGGCTAACACCAGTTTCCTGTTGGGTTTTTGTTTTGTTGTTTTCGCGGTCGATCACAGTAAAGCAGTTCTGGGAGAGGTTACTGTTAATGATCCAAGGGTCAAGATCTGAGCTCAGCTCCTATCCCATTGTATTAGTGATGTTTCACATGAACTTTGAGGATTTGAAAAAGACAATAGTAGTCCTTTCAGTTGTGGACTTCTTGAAACTATTACTTGATTAGATACAGGCTAGTTTTTGAAATCAGTTTATTAGCTTGTCTGTTTTTTTCCAATGGATTTATTAGCTTAGCTTCTTTCCTGTAAGTTCTCAGTGTATAATTGTTTTTTCCACTTTTTCTTCTTGTTTTAAATGGTCCTGATTTAAACAAGCCAACTGGTAGTATTAATTTTTCAGACATAATTCAAAAACCGAACTGTTCACTGCCGGGTGCTCAATCTCACACACATATCAGATTGTCACATCCTTATTAGATGCAAATGTTATGATCCCTTTATTGTGAATTGTAGCCAAAGACTTGTGTTTGCTTTTGAGACAAATTGATTAATGTTAAAGTGGTTGACTAGTTACAGCAAAGTTATTCTGAGGTGATGTAGTTTAGAACACAAGCTAAAACTAAGGGCTGAACTCCATCTGAAAACTAATCTAGGAACGTATTGACCTTTGATCCCTCCTTTTGCCATATACCTTTGTTATCATCTACACAGTCATGCTGCTAAATGAAGAGAGAAAAAGGGGGTCTCAGTTGAAGTGGGGTTGACAGTTAGCTCACCGCATTGTTCTGTGTGTTAGGAATCAGCTGCCACGCCCTGAAGTTGATTTAAACGGACAACAATGAGACATTTCTCAGTCCAAATCTAACTTCGGTCACAGAAGTCAGGATTTTTTGATTTTTACTGCTCTGTTAAAGTTTTTTTATAACTGCTGAAACTCTTTTCTCGTTTAAATGTATTATTCTGGAATATTTAAGATTCTTCATCATAATTCTCTGTTGACCAAAGCTTATGGTCCCTTTTGTCAGATTTTAGAAATGACTCACAGGTTGGTAATTCGTGTTTTGCTTGTTTATATGCTGCATTTTTCAAAACAGAGAATTATTGTTTGGCTGTGAGTTCACAGAGAATATTGGCTGAAAGGATAAAGAATTGTTTTATTTCTAAATAAGAAAAAGGTGACAGTCAGCAGACTTGTAGTGATTACTTAGCTAATATGTACCATTACCCCTAAGTGTGAAAAACAATCTTTAAATGTACAGTTATGTTTATTTTTAGACAGGTTTTGTTAAGAGGTTACGACCTGTAATTTTTTAATTTGCTTTACTTTCATTTAGTTTCCAGCCAAAGGTTAGTCATAGTGGAGGCCAAGACAAAAGTAATGTTCTGCTGTGAGATTAGGACTCCTATCTTAGAAGTAGGAACCTTTAAGCCACCATCGGGTTTGATGTAGACTATTATTTTCAGAGAAGCTGGTTGTCACAGCACATGACAGTGACCATCCTATTTGAAACACCTACTACTAACCTGTCAGATCTATATAGCTGAAGGACCATAAAGAACAAATGAATGTTCATTAATTTGTCACACCACTTTCAGGAAGCCACATTCAAATCTTTTTTTGCAGACTTTTTCAAAGGAAAGACCTTTGCCAATTTTCTACACAAAAGCAGTCCATAAACAACATTTCCTGACCCTTTTGCATATGAAAAAATATATTTACTCATAAAATACGACTTGTAAGGCTAGAGTTCACTGTAAAACAGTATAATATTTACACCTGTTTATTTTAGAACAAATATTTTGTCTGGCTGGACACAGTTAACATTTCATATCATTTCAGTTGGGATGGTCTTTGCTCTGGACAAGAGCCTACCACCAACTTCCTCACCACTGACTTCTGTGTTAATATTAAATCTAATGCCAAAATGATTGTGACTTAAAGGTTCCTAAAAATGTGTTTATATGAATTGAGGTGACATTTTCCAATTATTTTAACATGGCAGAAGTTTGCATTTGTTTTGACCTTGCGATGATTAGCTGTTAGCTAGAAAGCTAATCTCTGTTTCATCAATATCTAAAGTAGAGCGGCATGAAATCAGGAATAGTATTGCTAGAAAAGCTGAATAATTTCCCATTAAGCAGCAAAGTAGTGAATCTGCATACATTAGTATGTATAATCTGTCCTGCTTTAACATCTCATTTCATGCTAATTGAAAGGAATAGTTCAGGATTTTTCAAGTGAAATTCTGTTTAAGGGTTGCGAGTGGCTAATATTTTATCTGCGATAGATAACTCTGTTGGGATCTTTATTTAGTATAAATCTTGATTAGTTGGTCCTGGAAGCTAAAGCTCACTACTAGTCCCAGGGGTGCCAAGACCAAACCAGACTCCTGCCATCTTAAAACAACTTTAATCTGAAAAACCTCAGGGGTTTATGCAAACGATATTTTATGAATATTTAAACTCTTATGTTTGCCTCAGATGGTTACTCACATAAAAGCCAATAATTATTTACACAGGAAATAGTTGTAGGAAGTGGTGCGTCACCAATGATTGTCCTGTGTGAAACATATCTCTGAAAAGATATTTGTCTGATTGAAACGTATGGCCATGTACAAATAAATAAAAAACAGTTTGATTAAACTGTTGTTATATATCACTGTACTGTTTGTAAATCAAACAGATACTTGGATGGGAAACACTTTACATGTTCTGCTCTCAGTACATGTTTCATGCAGGAAGATCATTGGTGACGCAGTTCCTCCTACCTTCATTTCCTTTTTAAATATTCATTGGCTTCTAAATAACTGCCCAATGCACAGACGAGAACAGTTTAAAATTTCATGAAATAGTATTTTCCTAATTCGCTTTTATGTTTTTGATATTGGAATCGTTTTATGATGGTTGAACTACACTTTGGTCATTGCCCATCTCAGAGTAGTCATTAGCTTTGTTGTATACTACAGTGGTTCCCAACCAGTTTTTTGACTTGTGTACCCCCTGAGCCATTTAGTCAAATGTGTTAGCAAAAATAGAATGTACAACAACTGATTATTAAATCAAAATCTTTTTATTTAATCTCATAACTAGGACATTTAGTTCTTAGGTATTTTATTCTTTTTAGCTCAAATTATAACAAAAACTGGAGCTCTTTTGAATAAGCCCCCAAAAACCAACATTTAAACTTAAAAAAAATAAGAAACAGAACACCTATAAAAAATTATATTTAGGCTCACTATATAAGTTCTACTTTGTTTTCATCATTTAACTGAGCTGTATTGAGACACCTGAGCTTAATTATCTTCAATAAGCTTTGATAGATCTGGAGGTAGAGTGGAAACAGCTGTTACTTTTCTCTCCCCCTCTCCCGGTAGCAGAGCGTAATACAGGTGAACAGCAATGACACCCCTGCTCTAGTCTTTCCTACCTGTAGTTGTTTTATTGTGCCTTTTTTGCTCTTTTGGTTGATAAAAGCTTGTTGTATTTTGCACCTGGGTCCTAATAAAGCATTACACATTATCCCTACTAACTATTGATCTTTACCCCTCATCTTGGAAATAAAATATTAAATGTTTCTACGTAGCCCTTGCAATGTGCTCACCTACCACTGGTATACAACACAAAGACCCTAAGAAAGTTTTCTTTTGCAGTAAAAATATTAACTACTTATAACATTATCACCAGACCTCACTTCAAAAAAAATCCTGAACTATCCCTTTAAGGGCCCACAATTATATTAAAGTAATTCTGGAGCAATTCCCAATGATATTTTAGAGGCAGTAAAAATAATATTATTATAAATATTGAACACTTTCCTTTTATTTTACACCAAATTGGCCTATAACATATAAAATATACCTAACACTCATTACTGTGTAATTATAACAATTATATAACATACCTCCAATAATATAAGACTTAGGCCCTGATCTTCAAAGATCCCAAATAGTGGGTGCTAATAGTGTTGCGTGCAATTTTCAAAGATTGCGAGTGCAATGAATAACAGGTGCAAAACAGGTGCAGACCGCCCTATTTAAATGAGGAAATTGCATGTGCTACTGGCTGGAACAAGAGGAAAAGCAAACAGTTCCTCTGCTGTGTTGCTATAAATATGCAGGGATTGTTACGCTACACAGCAGGTTTGTCATCTGCCCTAACGAGACATAACTCGCAACAAATTGGCCAATCAATATTAACAATATAAAAGACAAATATGTCTGTTAATTAATTTGTCTCCCATGATCTTTTATCGCAAAGATCTTGACGCAAAGAGGTTTGCGTGCGGTTTTGTACACGCAAACTATTTGAAGATCAGGCCGTTAATGTTTTAACACACTGGTGGATGTGTTTCCAACACAACAAATCCTCACTCTAAAATGTATAAGGTAATTAAACATGGTGGAGCTGGGTGTGTTCTGAAAAAAAAATCCCCAAAATTATTTACGCTTTTTTTCTCCAGTGATGTTTTGTGTTACATTTTTCTAAAGAGAAACCCAAAATCTGCTTGTTTTAAATAATTACAACTGAGGGGAACTTTAGACATATAAGGGCTTTAGTCAAATTAACATCTTAATCTGATTAACTGCTGTGACCATATAAGTTGCAGTTGATTGCTATGCATTTTTTTTACTCTAATACATTTTGATTACTTTTTCTTAAATGCAGGACCAGATAAAGAACAGATTAGCTGCTCTGGTAGAACGTACAAAATAGATTCCCTGTTACATTTTCGATAATTCAAAACACTTACCTACTAATTATAGTTATTGCTGAATAAGGTAGGTTTTATGTAGAATAAAAGGTATTTCCCTCACATGGGGATGTTAATGAAGCCATCATTTCATGTTTTGTGTTTATTTGGCATTAGATGTGATGTTTTTCACCTCAGTCTAGGCCATAGACTGTGTCAGTGGCCTGTGCTGAGAGGCAGGCAGGAGGATCCATCTTATGCTCCTCTGTGGTTTTATGTCTGCTGTTTTTGTTTTGGGGAACATCTGAATGAGTCTTTTTCATAATAATCATGCTACTGTAAATATATTGTGAATATGAATGGTCTTTTTCAAGATATTTATGGTTTTTGTCATTCAGGAATGTGTGAATGGATGAGTCAGTATGTGCTGAGGGAAGTTGATTGTAATATCTATGGAATGTTTAATGTAAAAACAAAAAAAAGAGAAAAAAAGCTAAACTCCCCTTTACTTCCGCGCTGCTGCAGAGCAGGTTAACACATTCGGTGTCCATGCAACCGAACGGAAACAGCACCATTTACCAAACTCAGGCTAATGGTTTTTTTTTTGTGCCATTCTAAGAGAAGAAATCCAAAGCTGTGATTGACTCAGAGACACATTGTTATGGACGTTAAGATGTTTTCACTTTGAGCTCACTCTCCTTTGACTTTGTTTTTTTTTTTTTTTACGTAGATGCCGCAGAAGTGCAACACCACAAAAAAAAAAAAAACAAAAAAAAAAACCACAAACATGTTGGAAAAAAGTACTTCTAGATTTCAATTTCTCATTGAGTGTTTGCATTATCTTATATGCCCGTGTACAGTGTTAGTATCTCTGTATTATGTTTGATATGCATGAGCCTTCGAATAGCAGAGGGAGAAGAGTTTCAGTCCTATAAACAGGCAGTGCTCACCTTTTCACTGATTAACTGACAAGATAGTATATCAGGTGGTCTGTGTAAATGGCAATTCCACTAAAGTATTGGAAATTAAAAATAAATTTGAAGAAAAATTTAGGTGCTTAGAAGCACTGGTTTGATTTGGACTCAATTTGGTCTACCAACAGACCAACAACGACTATTTGCAACTGCAAAAATATTCATACCCCTTGAACTTTTCCATATGTTGTTGCATTACAATTTCCATAAATTCCATAAATCTTATTGGGGTTTTATGTCATAGGCTAACAGAAAGTAGTGCATGACTATGAAGTGGAAAGAAAATGAGCCATGGCTTTCAGTGTTTTAAAAACTTGAAAATAATGGTATGCAATTGTATTCTCTCACTTGACACCCAATTAGTATATGTGCCCATGTAATAAATTTGTTCATGTATGATTTTTCTTCCACTTTAGAATTCTGCAGGGTTTTGTGTTCAGTCACATAAAATCCCAATAACATACAATGAAAACTGGTTGTAATCTGTAAAAGGCCAAGGTGGTACTTTTGCAAGCCACTGTAAATGATTCATTGAAACATGCTAAGATGTCTAGAATGGGTACCAGAGGGAAGAAGTGGTAGCTTCGCTAGCAAAATTATGGTGTTATCAGGCAGTTACTCAAGCATCCAACAGTCAGTGAAAACAATGAGTCAACAGACAGATGTTGCAGTTCCACATGTTCCTGTTACCCAAGATAAATTCATATTGTGTGTCAAGCATTAAAGAACACCATGAAATATACTGTCTGTGACAATCTGTGCCTCTATGTGGTACCCCTGCTAAGACAAAACCCTGACCACCCATCGACACATAGCTCTATTTTTCCCCTACTCCAATGTCAGCTCTTGTATTCAGGCCCAAGAGGGTCTCTCACCCGACCGACACCCTACATGTTTAATTTCCACCAACCTTTAGTTTGTCAGAGATGGGTAAAAAACAAATGTTTTCAGTCATTCAGCTAACTTAGTGGGCTAACATTGGAACTTCTTAGCACATCTTAGTACTTAAAAAGGGTACTAGGCATTGAAGGGGTGCAAGACAGAATTTCAAATATATTTGCCGTGTAATTGTAGTTGAGTGCCTAATTGGCATACTAATTAGCATACACTGAAGTTACTGATATTCTCGTCAAGATAGTTGAACAAAATGTTCAGAAGTCAAAACACACTGGGTGTATGCCTATCCAAAGGAGATGTAAGAAAACAGTAGGACTAACCTTGTTCCCTACTTTGAATTATTACTGTTGAAAGAGATAGTTCAGAATTTCTAAAAAGAGATGCTGTTTAAAGGTTGTAAGTAGTTAGTATGTTGCCTGCTCTCTCTTGGTGTCCTGATTTACAGTACTGTATATCCAGAATAGTTGGTCCATGAAGCTAAAGCTGACGTCTAGTCTGTAAGGAGCCAAGACCAAAAAGCTTAAAACAGCTCCCTTTTTAAAAGAACCCAAGGGTTTAATCTGTCTTGGTGTTTACATCGGGTGGTTACACAGAAGCTGCTGTTCTGATTTACAGGGGAAATGGATATTGGAAGTGGTGCGTATTCAAGAATTGTCCCGTATGAAACATGAACTGAGAGCAGCCTGAGTGACCTCTATCTGGTGGACTTTTTTACACTACCTTATGTTTGTACCAGGCAGTTACTCTGACTGGACACATACGTTCTGCTCTTAGTTTTTGTTTCACACAGCAAGGTCACTGTTGTCTTTTACTTCCATTTCCCATGTAAATAATCATCGGATCGGCTTCTGTGGAAGTAACTGTCTAATGCAAACATCAGAACTATTGAAAGGTTCAGAAAATAGCGTTAGCATAAACCATTATCAGGTTTTCGAGATTGTAGATGTTTTGAGACAGTAGAGGTCCACTTTGGCCTGGGACCCTCTCGGACTAGCCGTTAGCTTTAGCTAAAATAGTTTGCTTTTTTCTTTTATTTTGTTGTAAAAAATGTGATGAGACCTCTCCAGACTATAGAAGCTCTGTCTTTGAGAACTGAACTGTTGTTAGGGCTGAAACTTTCTCTGTGCTTTTTGCTGGGACCCTGTGTCTCTCTGTTGGTGTCCTCGTCCAGAGCCAGCTAAGCTAGATGGCTGTATTTACTCTCTGCATGTGACCACAACAAACTCCCATCCTGTGCACCATTGTCACGTTGATGACACCCTCATGTCTCAGAGCGGGCACTGCCTGCCGCATTTATTGTGGTGTGATAATGACAACGGTGATGATGATGATTTTCTGTTGATGGGGCTTGTACATGAGATGCCTTCGACAATCATGTTCACATATCAGACCTACTATGATGACACAGGCTGGAGCGACTGATTCTGTTTGTTTTTCTGGAATAAAACCTGAATGACCGTATCCTGACTCCTGTCTGTATTTGTATGAATGCATGTAAGAGCAAATATATCCAATTCATTTCAGTTCAGTTTCATTTATATAGCGCCAATTCACAACACGTCGTCTCAAAGCACGTTAAAAAATCAATTCAATTGAATCATACAGATTTCAAATCGGGTACATACATACAAATTGATACTGGATGTTTAGTTTTTTTAGTGCTGCTCAGTCCATCAATGTGTTTCATATTCTTACATTCATGCAGGGGTATTTACACCACATGACCTTTGTCACACAGATCTAAATCTAGTGGCATAACTTTAAAGTTGAAGTTCACAGACTGTTCATTCAATCTAACTGAGCTTGAGTTGTTTTACAAAGAAGGGGCAGAATATTACATCTCTAGTTGGGTCCAAAACAGAGGTCAGCATAACAGACTTCAACTCAGGTAGTAACACAGGGAACCTGAGCACAAACTGACCTCACAAGCAAGACATGAGGGAAACTAAAATAGTGGCTGATCAGACCGCTGTTGACACAAAAGGGAAAATACCAACTAACTACCTAACCTGACAAAAAATGGTCAGTATAGTACTAATTAGTAACCTATAAAAAACAAAATTGGTCAAGACTATCTGTCCAAAGTAAAAGAAAAACTGAACAAGTAACAGACACCAAATTTCCCCTCCCCCCACAATGAGACAGTGGTATGACCCACTTAAGTGGTTCTGCTATTTCAGGAGAGCGGAAGCAGCTGGGAATGTTTTATTTGACTAATATGTCACTCCAACAGCAACTCCAAGGTAACTGGTAACCCAAAAAAGGCACATTCTTTTGTTGCAAATCACCCCCTAAATAAAGTATAGCTGACTGACAAATAAAAGTAACTAAATGTGTGAACTCCAAATAGTCCTCTAAAAAGACAGGTTAATAAAATATGATAAAGGTGTTTATAGTAAAATCAAATCTAAAATGTCCAGTTATTTTTAAAAATGTATGACCTTAATTTAAGAAGAAAAACTAAATAAAACATAGGCATTACCTTTTAGTCATGTTAAATACCATGTTGGATTTTCCTTGTACGTCTTGCTACTTTGTGGTAATTTGTCACATAAAAATCCAATATGACACATTGACTTCTGTAACTTGACATAATGTGGAAAAGGTCAAGGGGGAATGAATACTTTTGCAAGACACTGCATTTCTATGTCTCCTGTGTGTTGGTTCTGACCACTTCAACACTTGAAAACTCCCTGATCCACTGTTATTATTCTAAAGCATCCTGCAGACCATACTCACCAATGTTTAGCCTGGACATGCTATATAGCAGATGTCTGACAGACAGAAGACAGATGTTGCAAAAACTTCAGGTCCACGTTACCTTCTCCACACTACCCCATAGTGAAAATAATTTGTAGGGTTAAAATGGTTCAAAACATTCTGCAGGCAGATGTTGCTAGCTCGTAAAAAAGAACGTTTGACTTGGGCTGGGTATCTTCTCCCATTGTGTGTGCTTTCATGCTCTATGTCATGCTTTCACAAATGTCCCTGACATTTCACAGCTTCGCACCACCAGAACTGATTTATTTGATTACGTATTTATTGGAAAATGGTAAAAAAAAAAAAAAAAGCACAATACAGCTAAGTCCTCAGCCGGCTGCCATTTAGCAGTATTTGATGGCAAGATTTTTTTACCAAAGGATATGTGCACAATTGGAAGGAAAGGAGTAAGAACTGCCTAAAATCACCCAGCTCACACATCATGTGACAAATATAGTGCCTTGCAAAGGTCTTTACCCTCTCCTTGGCATTTGTCATGTTTTGTTATCTGGAATTAAACTAGATGGATTGAGAGTTGCATCATATTATTTACGGAACATCCTTGGGCCATTCCAACGCACATAAATGTTTCCCCTTAAATCACTCGAGTGTTGCTTTACCAGTATACTTCTATACGTCACTATCCTGCTGGAAAATTAATTCCTGTCCCAGTCTCAAATCACAGGCAGACTGACAAAGATTTTGTTCAAGAATATCCCTGTATTGAGCAACATCCATCTTTACCTTGACTCAAACAAGTTTCTCAGTCATTGTTGCTGCAAAACATCCCCACAGCATGACCATGTTTCACTGTGGGGATAGTGTTCTTGGGGTGATGGGATATGTTGGGTTTGCACCAGCTCAGCGTTTTCCTTAATGGCTAAAAGGTTAAATTTTAGTCTCATCTGACCAGAGCACCTTCATCTATACATTTGGGGAGTCGCCCACATGCCTTTTGACAACCTCAAAACATGCCTTCCTATTCTAAACACTAAGTAAGGGATTTTTTCTGGCACCCTTCCATAAAGCCCAGCTCCATGGAGGGTATGCCTTATTGTGGTCCTATGGACAGATCCTCAAGTCTCTGCTGTGGAAGTCTGCACCCCCTTAGGGTTACCTTTGGTCTCTCTGCTGCCTATCTGACTAATGCCCTCCTTGCCCGGTCTGTCAGTTTTGGTGGGCAGCCCTCTCTTGGCAGGTGCTTTGTGGTACCATGTGCTTTCTATTGGAAGATAATGGATCTGATGGTGCTCTGGGGGAACATCAAAGATTTGGATATTTTGTATAACCCTATCCTAACTTGTGCTTCTCAACAACTTGTCCCTGACTTGTTTGGCAAGCTCCTTGGCCTTCATGATGTGATGTCTCTTGCTTAGTGGTGTTGCAGCCTCTAAGGCATTTCAGAAAACATGTGTTTATAATGACAGATGACGTGGCACATCATTGCACACAGGGGGCTTTCATTTCACTAATTATGTGACTTTTGAAGTTAATTGCATGCACCAGAAAGTTTTATGGGCTTCATAGCAGGTGGTGGATACAAGGCACTGTAGCATTTTGCAATCAGGCCAAAAAGTTCAACTTTGGCCTCATCTGACCAGAGCACCATCTTCCAGATCCTTCTTGATGTATCTCCTACAAGGCTTGTGGCAAACTGCAATCAACACTTTGTATTCACAACTATGCACTATGGTGTATTAGAAAGCACTGCATAAGAAAAGAACAATAGGTAAAGGGAACTTTTAGTCATTTATTTATTTATTTATATAGGAAAGTCTCTTGAGAATCATGGTATCATTTACAAGAGAGACCTGTTACATACGTCGACAACAAACATACACGTCAGCTATGAACTGAAACACTGAAATATACAATATCAGTTAGTGTATAGTTAGGATTTAACACTAATGTTAAATGCATATTTATTTTGGAAAACTTTTTTTATTTAAGAGAAATCACAGAGAGTTTAGTTAAATTTGACTTTTTCTCACAAAGCTGTGTTGGCCTGAGGGCCTGCCTTTGTTCATTCCAGATAGGCTCCATTAACAGGGGCCCTTCATTAGATCAATTTGGCCTGTCTGCGCTTCCTGCAGTTCGAGTCTCTACGCCTCTGCTGCTTCCTCCGTCTCAGCTGGAGATTATTCTCCCTGCTATCACACCATCTCATCTCAGATTAGAGATGAGATTAAAACCAGAGAAAAAGGAGATTAGTAAATCAAAGTGCTTCAATGCCGTTTATGCAATTTTATTTATAAAAAAAAACAGATAATGTCAAATACAAGGCAAAGCAGCAGAGCTAAATATTTGCTGAATCCCATCCACACACGTATACAGCACTGCTTTTCAATGCTGATGTCAAGCTTACAGCTCTACAATTGCTGTGAATGTTGGAAGCTAGTGATCGCTGTACTTGTTAAGCTGATTTTTTTTCAATCCGCATTTTTAATTGAGTAGTTCAGCCAATTTTGTCCTACTTATCTGAAACCCGTCCTTTTCGATTTCAACCGTCCTATCGCTGCAGGCCCTCCTCGGGTTTTCTTTTATTCGTTCCAAAGTAACACATCTACTGCAGCTCCTGAAAAACACTAATTACAAGCAGATATCTGAAGCGGTGAGATAACACACAGCCTTGAAGCAGTCAGAAGAAGGATTGTGACATGTTTTGGAGTTTGGTGTGTTCAGAGATTAACTTTGTCAGCTGAACTGGCAGATCAGAATGCCAACATCTAAATATGGCTGGAGATGTGTCTTTTCTCCATATTTTAGGGTACAAAAAATGACATGTTCCCCTTCAGATATCAGTTTCAATGCGCTTACTCTCCCTGAAGGCTCTTGGAGAATTATTATCTTTTGTAGGAATATGTCATTTCCTTGTTTTTTTTTCCTTAATTATCATCTTTTTAAAAACGTTCATTTAAAATTCCATAATATGAAAGTTTTCTCAAGCTGTCTGTTTTTCCCACCAGAATATTTTAGTGGAATTCACATCAAGGCTTGACTCACATATTCTATAACACTCCCTTCTTTTTTTTTTTTTTTAAACCATAACTTTTCTTTTGGATGTGTCGCTGAATTAGAAGACCAACATCATGTTGGAGTTCAGTTTAAATCTAGAGCTAAATGGTTCTCAATTTTTTTTATTAACTTAAAGTTCAATTCAATGATTTGTTAAAACAACTGGGTGCAAACATTACTGATTCCCAAATCTATGCATGGTCATAGATATACATATAGCCTCAAATCAATACATTCTGTCTGTACCGCTGTCCTTTTGAAAACGTCCTATATTAACTCAGGTCCATTTACGTTGGTAAGTGTACACTTCACCTTTGAAGAAAATCTTTTTATTTTATTTTGATATTATAGGAATTAATTAATGATAGCTGTCTAATCAATAGGGGAATGAAGTAACCCCAAACCATTACAGCACCACCACCATGCTTTACAGTTAGTCTTTAATGTATTATGTAGCTACAGTTAGTCTATCTCAGAAGCTCTTTCATGGTTGGAGGATTATGTTGTTTCTGGTCCCAGTGTACAGATAAGCATCAATGTGCAGAAAATGGCATTTCCTCCTGTGCTTATCGATTTTCTTTTAAGTTGAGTTCCTTGTCATTTGGATCATGCCGTCTAAAATGTTAGTGATGCTTCCACAAAACTTCTAAAAAGTACAAAACATTTTGGAAAAAATGGGAAAAAAAAGTGTTTAATGGGTGAATCTCCTCCAGTCTGCCCCCGCTGAGCTTCAGTGAATTGTTTTAGTTTCATTCTGAAAGGTCTCAAGACGTGATGAGCGCCAGCCTCCTTCCAGCCTCCTTTTCCAGTCTGAATCGGAGGAATATTTCAGCGACACCATGCTGTTCAGAACACCACTGCCCACATAAACACATTCCAGTCACTTGATGGACCAGACAAAAACACACACACACACACTGCTTTCTCTATGCAAACACAACACAAATACACATACTACAGCGTCTCTGATCAGACCCTCTTCAAACTATTTGTGTGAAGCCAACCCACTTTGTGTCTCATTTCTTTTTTAGCACTCCAGTGACCCAGACATTGGTAATCTTTTTCAAAATACTGTGATGTTCAAAACAGTGCTCATGTAAATTAAACTTAATATACAGAAATTAATAAGAGTAACACAGTTAAAAAACAGTGTTGATAACCCTGTTAAAAAACGATGCAAAAGAGTTGGGTTATGGTAAACCATTTGAAAACTTTGACCACCTTTAACATGATTTCTTAGGCTAAGTTTATACTGCAGGCATATCTGATTTTTCCCCATATGCAACCCATATTTTCATGACGGTCTAAAACGGCCCGCATCCGATTTTTTTCACCTCCAAAAAAGTACAAATTGCGTTACTTCCATATGTGGTACTAAATCAGATACGTAACCGATGGATTTCAAAATGTCCTCAGTCTGAACGGACATCCAACTTTTGCACCTTTGTCCTAGCTCTGACTACGCTTCCACACTGACTTCTCTACAGAAGTACGAATTACTGTACAACAGGCCATTGCTAATGGGGCATTCAGACCGACCGCGAATGACGCGACAGAAGCGATTGATTTGTAGAGGCCTGTTCATGGGAAGTGATGCAATCACTTCAAAGAACGCAATGCGATGGACGCAAAGCGAATTTTGCTGGAGTTGAAAACCACCGGTGTCGACGTCCCTGGGTTCACCAGTTTCTCCAGAGACGGAACCAGTTTCGAGTGTACCACCACCTACTCTGGGAGCTGCGTCTGGATATTTTCGCCTTTTCTCGCCTTTCTTCCTCTTGTTATGATGTGGTCAAAATATTGTCAGCTCCCATTGCTGAGCAACTTAAAAAATTATGCATAGACACCGTAATCCATTTTTACTTCCGTAAACAGCCTGCTGCTGTGTGACATCAATATTCTCCTTCTGCGCATGCGTGTTGCTTTGGGATCGTGAGCCTATGTCTGGTACAGTTAAGAAGAAAAGCAGCTGAAACACTAGTCAATACATTTTATGACGTTTAAAGCAGAGTACTGAGCTTATGGAATAGTAGAACAACTTTTTCGGTAAGTCTCACAGGAATATTCACATTAGCCGATTCATCGAGTCATCTCCAAACAAGAGAAACAAAGAGAAAGCAAACATGTTAGCGTTAGGCTCGACCTTTAACAAATTCCTCGCATGAAAACATTAGCAGCAGCAGCAAGATGTGAGCTGTATGTGTTGAGCCAGATATGTCTTTAGAAATGCATGCAATGCATGTTTCAGGTGACACCAGAACGTTATTAAGGTGTTGCAGTGGTACGTCAGCTAACCTCCGTTCCGCCATCTTGGAAGACAAGCAACAAAGACATGACTCGGGGGGTTTTACCCACAAATCAGTTCCTGAACTGTTGCACACAAGGAGATGAGATAAAACATTTTTATATTTGCATGTTATGCCCATAGACAAATGAATTACTGGGATAAATGTGATGTGGTTGTCAAAATAGTATAAGGAGGATTTACACATTCTATCAGAGAGCAGTCGAGTTGTTCATCTGCAAGATCAGAAACAGAAAATAAACTTTAGATGATTTTTCAGTAAACTTCTGTTCATTTCCACAAACATGACTAGCATTTTCATAAATGCTGTATATATATATATAAGAGAATTAGTGTATTTACAAAAATATTGTTTGGATGAATACTATAATAGTTGGTTTATTCTTTTATGAAAGGTATTTGTCCTTTGCATAAAGACTGTCCAGCAGTCTCTCTCACTCCATAGCCAGTTCTCAGTCCATTTGGCAGATAAAAAGAATTAAAGCTGCATCCTATCCCGTATCGCTGCACTTGTGAGACCCCCGAATGGAGGCTCCTCCTGCGTCACTGCATTGAGGTGATGACCCACCCGTCTCTCAGCTGCCTTTAGTTTTTCATGCAGCTCCCGTACCTCCTGCTCTGCCTTGTGTGCAGCCTTGCGGGCGTTTCTCAGGGAGCGTTTGACCTTGCCAACACGCTCCTTCAGCTGCTGGTTCCTCCTCTCGGCTGCAGCCAGGCGCGCCTGCAGCCTTCGGCCCCGCTCCTCCTCCTCGAACAGAGCCAGCTGCACTGAGGAGCACAGCAGCTGGAGCAAAGAGAGGAAAAGGAAGTGTCACAATTTAGTAGGCATACGCAGAGTTTAGAGTTTTCTAACAGTAAGCCAAACCATTGTAAATCAACTGTCATCCCATCATACCAGAAACCTCTTGAACAAATTACGAATGTAAATATTTTCTCTTAAAACACACAATATATGGAGGACCAACCCTGCCATAATTAAGAAATAAATAAATAGCTGAATAAATGAATTGCTCACCCAATAAATAGTTTAGCTAGTGAATTAATGTGCCACAAAATGCAACAAAATGTCAGAGACAAACTGATTTTTCAATTTCAATCTTTAGTTGTTAGAATTTATCTCTGTGCCATTAATCTCTTGTTGTTTTTCAATTTCTCTCTATGTTTTCTTACATTTTTGACAAATCTAAATGTATTAATATATATTTTTCCCAGTCCCTTTTTTTTTAGATTTATTGCCTCACAAATATATTTACTTAAAAAATATATAAATTTTTTCAGATACATTTTTTGTCATTCTAATTCTTAAAAGCGGTTGTAGTATATTGCCTGCCTTCGCCTCCCATCCTCATACGTCTTGCAAAACCCTTGAAGGTACGGCCACTGTGGAATAAGTTTCACTGTGTGTTTGGGTAGGGAGGTGCGTGGGTTTCTCCCTATCAGCAGCTGGCGAAAGCTCGTGCTCTAGTGGAATGGCTCTGTATGTAGTGATCTCTATGTTTTTTCCACAAGTACATGATGGGTCAAACTGCATGTTCTGCTTCTCCATTGGCTTGAGGGTAATGTGGGGTTCTTGTGATGTGTGTGAACTTGTAATCCTTTGCAAACTGTCTGAATAGCTCAGATGAAAACTGCATTCTATTATCTGTAACAACAGTCTCTGGTACCATGACTTGCAAAGGCCTGGCCACTAGACCGACTCTTTATCTCTAGCCCCGCATTCTGAAATTCCTTGATGTCCTTCAAGCAGGCAATTTAGAATTTCTGCCCTCAGTGGGGGAGGTATCACAAATCTTCCTGCTTTCATGAGAAGGCTGTGAGCAAGGTGAAATTCTGTGAAATTCTGGTGAAATTTTGTTCTGTGCTGCCAGTATGACTTAATCTCAGGGTCTAGCTCACTTGTCTGTCATGGGGAGATGAGCTACAACACAATCCACAAAAACGTCTGCCTCTTCATCCAGCTGATGATCAACTGCAGAGGGTGGACCTCCCAGTGGTGTTCTGAAAAGGGCATCTGCTGTGATGAGGTTCTTCCCTGGAACATGGATAATATATGAGAAATGCAGCAGCCTCAGACAAATTCTCAGGGTCTGCGGAGGAAGATCATCCAAACCTCTTGTGCTCAGCAGCGGAACCAGGGGTTTCTGGTCTGTCCCTAGTGTGAAATATAGACCCAGAAGATACGATGAGAGTCACACCATGTGACAGCCAGTGCTTCTTTTCTGTGTCAGTTAGGCCTCCTTAAAAGCAAGTGACTGGTGAGCAATCTGTCTGTCTATTGATTGGACTCACCTGTTTTTAATGTAGTCCTTTTCACCTGCGAGTATTTAAGTTTCGGTTTCTGTCCTTTCATTTTCTGTTCATCTGTTGTCATTTCCTCTGTGTCAGTGAGTTACAATTAAATTATATCCATCCACCATGCGCCTGCCGCTGTCCTGTTGCTGCTTTGGTCCTGCTTAACCACATATGACACAGCTCCAACACTGTATGGTGATGCATCAGCCGTAAGTCTTGTTTCAGCTGTGTTGAAATACTGAGTGAGCACTTCCGGAGAGCTTAGTAACTCTTTCAACTTCTGAAAGAGTTGTCCATGCCTGTGAGGCGCCTCACATCCTCCACACAAATAGGTTGTGGCAGCTGTTAGATTGCCTTGACCTTATTTGGGTCGGGCTCTATGCCATTTGCTGAAACTTAGTGGCCCACAAACATAATATCTTTGTTTGCAAATTTACATTTTTCATTCAGAGTGAGTTCCTCCCTTTGCAACGTCTGGAAAACACGCTGCAGTCTCTGGTCATGCTACTGTGTGCCTCTGCCACACACTAGAGTATCATCTGCTCAACAGATCACCCTTTCAAAATCCTCCAGCATCTGAGACATTCTCCTCTGAAAATGTTCTGGGGCTGATGCTGTGCCAAAAGGGAGTTGGTTAAAGTGATGTCACCCAAAGGGTTAATGAAGGTCGTAAGGGGCTCTGACTCTGATATGTGCTGGGTTTGCCAGAATCCGAATGGGGCATCAAATTTTGTAAACTATTTGGCGTCTTTCATCGTGGCTAGTGTTTCTTCCACTAGAGGTAAGATGTGACGTTGTTTTTTCACAGCAGCATTCAGGGGTGTGAGATCAACACAAATCCATGGTGGCTTTTTCACAGGTTTTGGGATGACAACTGTTCCTGAATACCATGCAGATGACTCAGTGACTTTTGAAATTACACCAAAAAAACATTGTTCACGTAGATTTTCAGTTTTCTGTCCTTTCTTTGTATATTGCCATGTTTTTTTTTCATTTGTGTATTTGTCTTCATGGTGTCCATGTTTGATGTTTTGTCCTCTGCGGCACTGTTGTGCAGTATCACTTGCTGCTTCTTTATTGTCTCACTTTGCTTAACCTTTTGTATGGCTTTTGATAGTGTTAACAGAGTCCATTTGCAGTTGTTCTTTCATCCAACTACAATTCTGACCATAATGAGTCCATCTATAAGCACTCCAAAGCCACATTTTTCTGCAAATTTGTGTACAGTTGTTATGAAGGCTTCAGCACTCACCCTGTCTAGTTGACCTCTTGAATTAAATTGTACTCGTACTCGTACCCACTTTACCCGGAACCGATTCGCGGGGGGGAGCAGCGGCTCTACTCCGAGCCCCTCCTGGATGGCCGAGCTCCTCACCCTATCTTTAAGGGTGTGCCTGGCCACCCTACAGAGGAAGCTCATTTAAGCCGTTTGTATCCAAGATCTGTTTTTTTCGGTCATGACCCAAAGTTCATGGCCATAGGTGATGGTAGGAACATAGACCAACTGGTAAATCGAGAGCTTCACTTTTCCGCTCAGCTCTCTCTTCACCACAATGGACCAGCACAACGTCCCCATTACTGCGGCAGCTGCACCGATCGGTCTGTCGATCTCCAGTTCCATTCTCCCCTCACTCGTGAACAAGACCCCAAGATACTTGAACTCCTCCACTTGAGACAGGAACTCTCCTCCAACCTGAAGAGGACAAGCCACCCTTTTCTGAGCGAGAACCATGGCCTCGGACTTGGAGGTGCTGATCCTCATCCCAGCTGCTTCACACTCAGCTGTGAACTGCTGCAGTGCATGCTGTAGGTCCTGGCTAGAGGGGGCCAGCAGGACCACGTCATCTGCAAAAAGAAGAGACAAAATCCACTGGTCCCCAAACTGCACCGCCTCCGGCCCTTGGCTGCTTCTAGAAATAAAACCATAAAAGTTATGAACAGGACTGGTGACAAGGGCAGCCCTGCCGGAGTCCAACATGCACCAGGAACATGTCCGACTTAGTGCCGGCACTGCGTACTAAACTCTTGCTCCACTTGTACGGAGACCGGATGGCCCCTAATAAAGGCCCCCCAACTCCGTACTCCTGGAGCACCCCCCACAGGGCACCGCAGGAGACACAGTTGAATGCCTTCTCCAGGTCCACAAAACACATGTGGACCGGTTGGGCAAACTCTCATGAACCCTCGAGTACCCTGTAGAAGGTGTAGAGCTGGTCCAGTCTTCCACGGCCGGGACGAAAACCACACTGCTCCTCCTGAAGCCAAGGTTCAACTATTGGCCAGCTCTCCTCTCCAATTCCCTGGCATAGGCCTTACCAGGGAGGCTGCGGAGTGTGATCCCCCTGTAGTTGGAACACACCCTCCGGTCACCCGTCTTGTGAAGGGGGACTACCACCCCAGTCTGCCACTCCAGAGGCACTGTCCCCAACCACCACGCAATGTTGAAGATGTTACAGCTCCACAACATCCAGAGACTTGAGGTACCCGAAGCCCCGCCACCATGGAGCTTTTTAACCACCTCGGTGGTCAGGGTGATGAAAGAGTCCAACCCTGGCTCCCCAGTCTCTGCTTCCACCAGGGAATGCGTGACGACAGGATTGAGGAGATCCTCAAAGTACTCCTTTCACCCCCCGATAATGTCCCTAGTCGAGGTCAGCAGATCCCCCCTGTAAACAGTGTTGGCAAAGCACTGCTTCCCCCTCCTGAGGCGGCTGACAGTTTGCCAAAATTGCTTCAAGGCCAACCAGTAGTCCTTCTCCATGGCCTCACTGAACTCCTCCAGGGCGAGGGATTTTGCTTCTGCCACAGCCCGGGCTGTGGCACGCTTGGCCTCACGGTACCCATCAGCTGCCTCAGGAGTCTCACAGGCCAATCACAGCCGATAGGACTCCTTCTTCAGCTTGAAAGCATCACTTACTGCCGATCTCCACCACCTGGTTTTGGGATTACCACCATGACAGGCACCACAGACCTTGCATTGACAATAGACACAGAGAACATGGTCAACTCGCACTCTATGTTTCCAACCTCCCCCGGAATCTGGTCAAAGCTCTCCCGGAGGTGGGAGTTGAATACATCCCTGGCCGAGGGCTCTGCCAGACGTTCTCAGCCGACCCTCACTATACGCTTGGGCCTGCCAAGTCTGTCCGGCTTTCTCCTCCTCCAGCGGATCCAACTGACCACCACATGGTGATCAGTGGACAGCTTAGCCCCTCTCTTCACCCGAGTGTCCAAGACAAACGGCCGAAGGTCTCAAGACATGACAACAAAGCCGCTCATCGAACCCCTCCTCCCTAGGGTGTCCTGGTGCCAAGTGCACTGATGAACACCCTTATGCTTGAACATGATGTTCATTATGGGCAATCCGTGATTAGCACAGAAGTCCAATACTGAAACACCACTCAGATTCAGATCGGGGAGGCCATTCCTCCCAATCATGCCTCTCCAGGTGTCACTGTCATTTCTCACATGGGCGTTAAAGTCCCGCAGCAGAATAATGGAGTCCCCGAGAGGGGCACTATGCAGCACCCTTGACAGAGACTGTCATTTCGGTCTGTAGGCCGAAAGTGCAGGGATGCGACCCTCTCATCCAACTGGGGTAAACCCCAACACAAGACGGCTGAGCTGGGGGGCAACAAGCAAACCCAGCCCAGCCCGCCGCCTCTCCCTGCAGGCCACTACAGAGTAGAAGAGAATCCAACCTCTCTCGCTGGGTTTTAGAGCCCAAACTGTGTGTGGAGGTGAGCCCGACTATTTCTAGCCGATATCTCTCGACCTCCCACACAAGCTCAGGCTCCTTCCCCCCAAGCAAGGTGACATTCCACGTCCCTAGAGCCATTCTAAGCATCCCGAGAGGAGCATCCCAGCCACCAGACGCTCTCCGACCCCAGGCTGGGCTCCAGTAGGACCCCGGCACTGCCGTACCAGGTGACCTCACATGCCTTGATTTAGAAGTCCTCATGAAGGCATCTTGAATCGCTCTTTGTCTGACCCGTAACCCAGAGCCTGCTTGCCATGGGAGACCCTATCAGGGGCATTTAAGCCCCAGACAACATAGCCTCTAGGATCATTTGAGCACTCAAACCCCTCCACTACGTTAAGGTGGCGGTTCAAGGAGGGGTGAATTAAATTGTGCTGTTTCAAAGATCATGTTGTGTTTCGAACATAATGCTGTTCAAATGCCGCTTTAGCATCATATATCTTTTTGTCATCGTCAGGCAGTGGTAAAACTCCCACTACATCATCAGCTGTGTCTACTGTTGCATACAAAAGTGAATTCACTTGATACTCCTCTTCTTTTCCATTTAGAGCTGTTGTGTTATGTGTAAAACTTTGACTCAGATGGGTGTTCCAACAGAATGAATGGACTAGGTTTACAAAACAGAACAATGGCTACAAAATGATGTGGTTTCTCTGCAACTTGTTAAGAGATATTAGACTATCATTTTAGACAAAGAAATATGCAACCCTTGAACCATTTTCTTGTTTTTAAAGGGAAGGTGTGTGTTGCAACATCAGTCCATCCTGAAAAACAGCAATAATTCAAATGCATAATCAAAACCTAAATGATGCAAATGATTTGTGTATGTAAACTCTGAACCTTTCGTGTTGCAGTACATGTAGCAAAGTGGGAGTATATAATTTTCCCTGTTTAGCACTGCAATCATTTTAGTGCTCATAGAAAGGCACTCAGCGTGATTCCTTCAGAATACACACACAGACACACACACACCATCTGTGAAAACATCCGGGTGTTATCCTCCTGCAGCTGAGCATCATCTGGATAAACACTCTTTAGAGAACATGTAAACACACACACTTATACTAAATGTCCACAAGTTGTTGTAAAGCTACAAGTTGCACCAGGTTGATTTAAGAAAAAAAATTGTGTTTTTAAATTATTTCATAATAATTTAGCATATAATGGTCTATATCAGCACCCAACCCAAGTTTTTACATGTTCCTAAGCCGTTGTTGTTAAGAATCATGTTAAACTACTGCTTGACTACCCAAACCTGGCAGTTAAGTTGGTTATAAAGCTGTAATAAACCTGTTGTCACACATATTAGCCTAAAGAAATTTAACAACTGGTTTTGAGGGTTGTTTGTAGGACCAAATTGCAGGCTGGAACTCGGGAGTATAAGGATTTAATAAAACCTATAGCATGGCACAAAGAGACCAGGATATGGAGCATGGAGGGCGGAGCAGGCAGTACAGTGAACAGGCATAGAATTGGAAGGATACAGTAATTCACAGGAAAAAAACAGGAGCTTAAATACTGAGGGAGAAGTGGAGAATGACAAAGGGACCTGAAGAGCTAATCAGTAGAGATGTGGAGCAGCTGTGCCAGACTGAAGGCAGGGAAGCTGAGGGCTGGAGACTCATTAACAGAATGGAGCTAAAATTAGACACAAAGAAACTTCAAACCAAGGAGCAAGACTATAGTGTACTGAGATAAATAATCCAGATACACAAGGAACAGAACACATGAATAAATAAAAAACACATAGAAATGAACTAATAAGGCAAAGCCCTAAAGGAAAGACCTAAAGAAAATAACAAACAACAAGGAAGTGATGAAAACACAAACACAAATTAAACCCAAAACCTAACACAGATGGATCATGACAGTTAGCTGTTTTGGCTAACCTGAATTATTTGTGTAGACAGACATGTACACCAAAAAAGGGGATGTACATCGGGCAGATTGATACCAGCATGTTGTCTCAAATCTGTTGATAAGCAGCATTTATTAAAATAAATATTAAAATATAAAATATTAAATATTAAAACAATGAAGATGAGGAACTAAGATGCCGCTGTTAAAATGTCAGGTGATGTAAAACCAAATTATAAATCCTTTCCAAACTTTCCCACATATCATGTGGCATACATCCTGTACAATTCAAGTGAATAAGTAACACATTTATTAGAGGAAAAGATGTATAAATATAAAAAAAAGCTGCAGTAGCCTGGTTGCGGCTGTTGGGTGGCGCAGTTGGACTGTTGCCTTGCAGCATGAAGGTCCTGTGTTTGCATTGCATCCCTGCTTACATATTTGTTATTATTCATTTGCCTTAACTATTCTGTCTCACTATTTATTTTCTATATATTTTTTTAATTGCCTAAACAGTAAATTTCAAACCTAATAAGGTTTTTTATATACATATCAAGCGGAGCATTATAGCAAAAGCCACAATCCTCCACTTGTGAAAGTATATCTGTTGGGTTTTTTCTTGACACTCAGACAACAATTCTGAATGCTACTATGCCAGACAGGAAAACAAAAATAAAAATAGCCCAATCAAAGTTTAGACCTAAAGCCAATGAGAATCTGTTTCTAAGACTTGAAAAATGGATGTTCACAGACGCTCTCTTTCCAATCTGAATGACTAGAGATGTGCAAAGCTGGTAGAGGGATACCCAAGAGACTTGCAGCAGTAATTGCAGCAAGAAGTGGCTCTACAAAGTAATGAATCATGGAGGCTCAATACAAATAAACAGTGCACAGATTTTTATTCTTGAACATTTTTGAAAACCATGTAACATTTTCCTTCTGTTTCAAGATTACGCACAAGTTTGTGTTGGTCTGTCACATGAAAAGTCCCAATGAAATACACTGAAGTTTGCAGTTGTAACTGTCACAAGAAGCGATTGTAGAACCCGATGCAGACAGAGAGGAGGCAGAGGTGAATGCAAAAACTAAAATGCTTCAGTCAAGAACCTTAATATAACAAAGTCAACAGTTCAAAGTTCAAAACATGAAGTGAGGAGCAGCAAACAACAACAAATCCAAAATTCTGGTGTAAATCCAAGAAACCAGAGACTTGAGGAGATGTAAAAAGACAATGCACATCAGATGAACCATCACTGACTGAAAGAACCAGAGAGAAATATATAATAAAAAGAGAGAAGCTAGGAGAGAAGACCAGAGAACAAAACAGAGGGAATCAAATGGAATGACTGGCACATCAGAAACTAAACACACCAGAAACTACAGAACAGTATGCAGACAGAACATAACTCAGCATGATAACTACTCAAAACCCACAGGAGATAGGTAAACAGGAGAGAATAAAACCAGAAGTAAAGAGAACACAGAACAGGGAAGAATAACCAAAATAAATCAGGAAACTGCCAATAAAATAAACACAGAAACTAAAAAGAACAACTCTAAATCCAATTGCACCACAGAATTACACAAAGTCCAACATATGACAAAATGTGAGGTTCAATGGTTTTAAATACTTTATTAAGGCACTTTAAGTAGCTCATGGAAACACAAATAATCAACCTGCATCTTCTCTGCCTTGAAAGCAAAAGCATACCTGAATAAATAAATAAATAAAAATAATGAAAACAATTTAAAAGTTACAATCTGCACCACATGAAAGATGAGGTGAAAAATGTAAGTAACTAACCAGGTAAAAAACAAAAGCAAAATGGTGAGAATATATCAGGATTGCCTTCTATTTACATATAAAGAAAAGTGGTATTTTAGACTGCTGAACAGCATAGCAACCATTAATAAAAGTCAGAGACCTTCCAATTCCAAGTGTGTCGGGAAGATTAGCAGGAGTTCTCTGAACCCCCACCCACAAATTTAACCCTATACACATTAGTGTCTTTACAACTGATGTCACAGCAAAGTTCTTCTCTTAGTTGATTATTTGGTCTTTGTGTGTGTGTGTGTGTGTGTGTGTGTGTGTGTGTGTGTGTGTGTATGTGTGTGTGTTTGAGTGGATGGGGTGGGGGGTTTCAGGGTGAGAGTCGGAGGGTTGGGCTGAGAGATGAAGAGAGATAAGAACAAAGAGGGCAGAGAGGGAGGAAAAAACAGACCCACAGGAAGGCATTTCTGCTTTGGTTCTGTACTCCTTTCTTTCATTCCCCTAACACACATGGATACACACACATTCTTGCTGTGTACTTTCTAACCTTCAGTGTTTTACTGCTGAGAGAAACAGGCAATCTGCGCAGACAGCCCTCTGAGCACTCATAAAATGTTAATGTGGGTCTGACAAGTTTTAAAGGCGTTAAGATGACTCTTAGAGCTGGAGTTTTCCCGGACAATAAACTATTAACACGCTTTTCAGAAATATTTAACTCTGTGCTGCTCTCACCAAGGCTGAAAAAGAGCAAACCTGAAAAGGCAGATCTGACTCTGCTACTGATAAGACAAGGCTTTGAGCAAAACTTAATTAAAGGTTTGGCAGGAAAGTGTTGTGGAGGAAGCCTCCTCTGTCCATCTGGTTCCCACGCACCTGAAACAAGGGGCAAACCCCTTGCATGCTTTAATTTTAGGGATTGTTGGTGATGATAACATCAGCGACATATAGGTGAGATCTTGAAATCTGTGGTTGTTATACCAAGCGTGCAACGAAAAAAAAACCTTTTGATCTCATTCTCCTCCACATACCTAAAGCAAAACACCTGTTTCGTCTTGTTTTGCCTTTGGGTTATGGCCTCTACATGTGAAGGTTCATCCTCAAAATGAGTGTAGCCTTTAACCCGTGACCTGTGACCTTGTACAAAGCAGAGGAAGGTCCCACATCACCAAGCACCTTGTGGACTTTTACTGATTAGGTGGTATAGCTAAAAAAACATGTAGTCTTTGCTGATATTATCACAGACATTATAGCTGCTGTCACACTGTTTATCTTCCCATGTATTTTGGCATAGTTTAAAACATGTGTTACCTGGGTCTACATATGAGGAACATCAATTCCCACGGTGCCTTTGAACTATGTGTTCATTTTTAATACTCCTTGTTGACTGGTTCAATAGCTTTCAGTTGATACGGTGACTATTTATTTATTTTTGTTCATATTTAAGAATCAACGAACCATTTGGGAATAGAATTCCACTGCTGCATCAGTGCCCCCAAGTTGTCAGATTATTGTTAGTCAAATTAATTAGAAAGTAGGTCATGGTGTCAGTTTCACCTTGAGCTTCAAGCACCTGGCATTACAAGGTGGGTGAATCTATTTTAAGGTGATAGTATTTCCTAGTCCATCACAATGTAAAAACAACTATAAATGTTTTTTCGAAATACTTGCATCCATCTATCCATTAACACTGACCAATTTCCCTGTCTCTACTGAAGAAATGCAGCCCTACAACATGATGTTGCCACCACCGTATTTCACCATAGGAGTAGTTAGTTCTGGCTGATGTGTAGTGTTAGTTTTCCACCACACATACATTTTTAACGACTTTTTTGGCACTAGTGGCCCTTATTTATTAGTAATTTGACAGAAAAGAAAGTGAAGAGAGAACAGAAAAACATGCAGCAAATGGCCTGAGATCGGCAATCAAACCCAGGACAATCGCGTCGAGAACTACAGCCTCTGCACATGGTGTGCCTGCTCTATCAACTGAGCCACCCAGCGCCCCCCACACGTAGCATTTTGCATGTAGGTCAAAAAGTTATGCATTGCTAACTATCTAACCAGCAACTAACCAGAGCACATTCTACGACATTGCATTAGGTAAGTGTGGCTCTGCAGACAAAGAGGTCCCTTACCCTGCTATCCTCCTGGATGTCCCACTCAGGGCTGAAGGTGTGGAATGGTTGGCTCCCTTGGCTGCAGTTGGAAAACTGGAAAAGGCCGGAGAATGTGCGTCTGTTCTCCGTTGTGTCAGGGAAGACTGCATCCTGGAAGTTCACACCATGAGGTAGGATGCTGTAGTTCTCATCCATCCTTAGAAGGAGATAAAAAGGACTTGTGTGAGATGACATTCAAAATCCAATAAACCGACACATGCTGTGGTTATTATCTGAAATGAGAGCCTAAACACACTTTGGGGATCATATTTAACCAGTTTTAAAGTTTTTGCAGGTAATCTTTTAAAACTGACAAACACAGTTTATGGCAAATGCTTCCTGTATATTTAGAATTAAACCATGTATCCAATCGGGGCACCGCACCTGAGGAAGAAAAAGTAGGAGTAATTTTCCATCACGGTATGGGACTGGCAGGATAGGTACCCCAGCCCGGTCAGGTTGAGCCTGGATCCAGAGGGCACCTCCAGCATACTGCCCCAGGCCTGGTCGCACAGCAGCTCCACCTCCGCCGAGTAAAGCAGTCCTTCCTCCGCGCTCTCGTAGCCGTACCCGAAGGGCAGTGAGTTGTGCATGTTGCCCTCTATGAAGCCCAGCGGCTCCTGATGGATCGCCAGGACCCGAGCGTACACGATGATCTCCGCCAGCTCCGCCCGGCAGGCCTCGCTCAGCGGCCGCCACTCGGTAGGCAACTGGCAGCCGTGCGTAAAAGTATCCAGAGTGTCCAACTGCGCAAAAACGCAGAGCGTTGCAAGGAGGAAAGTCGCGGAAAGCATTCCGAATAACCCGAAAATCTACTACTGGGGGTTTCTAGACTTTTTCCTCCTTTATTGTTACTATGAAACAGTTATTTTCCCGAAATTGAGTCTCTACAGTAAGTATGCAAAGTATGCGCACAGTTTAGTTTCGCAGTAAATGCTGTGATACCTTACCTGAGCGCTGGAGGATGCTGTTTAAAATCATCTACAACAACGCATCTACAAAGTTTTAAGATATCCAACACATGAGCACACCTTTCATTAGAAAAAAAAGCGGATCAGATTCAGAGTCGCAACCTCAGCCTCTCCAGCTTGTTGCTGCGTTCATTCCCCGAGCTGACGGAACCGCAAGCTGCTGCAGTCTGTGCTGCATTCACAGACTGATGGACACCACAGGTATTTGGGCTTCCTAGCTGGTCTGGTGGACATGTGAAGTTGTAAAGCATAAAACAAAAATCTTAATATGACAAATGATTACTATAAGTAGTAGCAGTAGAAGTATACACACTATATATATATATATATATATATTCAGTTTTTCCGCCTCTTTGTTTGTATAAATATTATTTAATGTACTGTTATTAAGGGTACAGGAACTATGGGGATATCATAGTGTACTAACAAGAAGTAAATCCTAATATAACCAAATTTAACGTTATTTTTTGTGCTTCTCTATCATTATTATTTAACGTGCTGTTGTTAAGGTTGTTAAGCCATTATGTAAACTGCAGAATGTCCCATTTTGGGTCCCATCTTTCAGCTTATTACACTATATGGGCCCAATTTCTACATTTTGGTTGTGCTTGTGAGCCCAGTTTTTATACTTAAAAATTGCTTTTATATTTAAAAAAATATTTTAAATAAACCATTTTGGAGGGAGACTGTGAATGGCCAATCCGTGAAATCAGGCAAGCGTGATTTTACAGAGAGGTGTCTTTGTGTCTTTATTATGCTATAGCATGTTAGATATTCCAGAGGTCTAGTCTTTGTAGAAGTTGCAACAATGAGAAACAGCATTCCTCTGAAATTTACAGAAAAAAGCAGTTCCTGCTCATACTATCACACTCAAACAGTCACAGCAGAATATCTTATCCGTACACAGAAATTAGACACAGCTACGAGCAGAAAGGTCAGAGGATATATGTCTTACAACAGCCTGATATTATGCTCATGAAATCTCCAAAACGTTCATTTATGCCAAATAATCCACTGCCTCTCAAAGTGAATTGTGTTATTACCGTGTAAGCACTGTAGATTACCATTTAATTATGCAAAGGGTGAACTGTAATCTATAGGCTGGTGAAACCTGGCCTGAATATCCTATTCTGAACATTTATCCTATAAAACGTGAAATGACATTTTTTTTTCCATTAAGGAATTCCCCTGTTTTCTAGGGTCAGGGTAAGAGGTGACTAAACGGGATTTCCCGTTCTCAGCTGATGCCTGACCACGTGACATTTTACGTCAGAGCTTCGCCGCTGTGTAAAACATGCTGATGGACTACAGTTCACCCGATGGCCCACGGTGAGGCGCTGTCGGAGCCTCTGTTTTACCGTCAGATCTACCCTGGTCTTCTGCGCCGTATAGAGGAAACGGAAACCTCTGTGAAATCCCAAGTCACCGTTTTTTGAATTTATCAGTATTTACAATGATGTAAACAGAAAACAGGAAGTGAAGCTGCAGAATTTCAAAACAAAATGTGTACTTTTTTTTAGAGGATTGTACTTACTTTACTGTACTGTATGCGTAGAGAGCACAAATAAATCTAGTATTTTATTTTGAAAGCCTTAAACGGAAGCCATCTCAGTATTCCCGTACAGGACGCAGATTTCTGGTTTCACTAACCAGACTCGGAGGGGCACAAGTTTGGTCGATTCATTTCGGTCGTTTTGCGAGTGTCTTCGTGTTGTCAGAACAAATAGCTGAGACGGTTCTGTTCTGCGGTTGGAAGCAGGTGAGTTAGACCATTTAAACTTGTTTAGCTTTGTTGTGACGCAGTTTGGCTCAGCTCAGACCACATTGTGGTCAGGACTGACTTTTGGCGTTTACCTGGAAGTTGTTAAAAGGTTAGGTTGGCTGACCTAGTTAAAGTGAAAGTAAAATACGGTTTCCCAGAAAGAGAAAGTTAAAAACATCACATTTATTCTTTTTAGCATTAAATGGGGAGCGATCAAGAGGGTCTCTTCTGCTGCAGTTTAAATACTGTTAGTTTTAAGTAGCATCTATCCTGTTAGTTTTACTGCGGCGTCATAAGGGCGTCATAATTTACATAGACCCTGGTTTTTCACTCTGGTATACATGGTTGAATACTCGGTTGTAATATGTTTTCTATTAAATGTATCATATTCGTTCAGTAAGGTTACAATAGTCGGCATTTACTTCTGTTATTGTAAGAAATGTCTCCCGATCAGCTGATGAAGTCATCGGAGCTGAGTCACTTAATAAAGGCAACCAAAAGCAACCACATTGTGCATTTAGCTCCAGCCAGTGTCATTTAAATGGTTGTAATCATTAGGATTTCACTTTATAGGATCAACAGTGGATAGAAAAAGTTTGCTTTACAGTCATGATGTGAAATAAAATCAGTTTGAGGAAAAAACATGATAAAAATAATGAGGTTTGCGTCAGTGTACACACCCTCAAACTGATCCTTACTGAATCATCTTTTGGTTTGAGTTGCAGGATTCAGTCTTGTTGGGTTCACAGCTGCCTGAAATGATGTCGAATCACATTTATCGTGAATGAAGTTGAACTGTTCTAGTGGGAATTTGTTTTTAATTGCCTTTTGGCCATTTCCATTCCTGTTGCATGAGCTAAAGGCAAATGGAAAGGTGTCAAAATTCCACCCTTCAACAAAGGTATCTGGAGGGGAAGGGTACAAGTTTTTGTGGGAACAGGTTTTAACGTTCTGATGAAAATAAATAGAACTTTTGGGCTCACTTCCAAGTGGTGCATTTGGCACAAAAAACAAAGCACGGAGTATCACCAAAAGAACACCATACCCATGGTGAAACATGGTGGTGGCAGCGTCATGCTCTGGGGTACCTTTCTCCAGATTGAACTAGTCTTTTTGTTAAGATGAACGGTTCCAAATATCATGCAGCTTTGACCCAAATGCGTCTAAAAAGCATCCCTGTGAGTCCAACAATACATCCAAATCAAGAAAAAAACAGCTTTACCAGAAAAACATTAAAGTTTGTAAATGACCTTGGCAGAGTTCAGATCTAAATACTCATGTACTTAAACCATTTATTTGTCTTTGTACTGAAGTATCTTCAGGAATTCATGTATTCGTTTTCTAAAACATTTCCACTGAACCCTGATTAAACCACAATAGCTCCGAGTGACCTCCTGTTGGTAGATATCATTTACTGGAGCCACACTCGCGTACAGTAGACCATGAGTAGAAAATAGAAAAGCACTTTATCCAGCAGCTTGTCAAACGGGTATGAAGAGACGCGTTTCGTACCTGAGGTCGGGTCCAAAACAATCAAAACTAGGTACAAAATGGGCGATGGACAAAATGACAAAATGTGTAACAAAAACTCCTGGAATTCTCTGCTTCTAAGTGGTAGTGCATTGCATTTTTGGATACATTCAGAATCTTAAAGGTGTAGTTTGGATTTTTTGACCCTATTTTCTGTTGTGTTTAAAAACAATCAGCACCAGCAGTAGATAACTGTGGTAGCGTCTTACACTATTTCTTTGTAAGAGATGTCAGAGAAAGAACTGGAGTGACTGTAGTTCTCTCTGGCTGTATGGAGCATAGCGTAACACAGAGCTCCTCCCCCACTTGTTGCTGTGCACCCCAGACAGCCACTCCTCTTACTTATTGAGGTAACACTGTTTTAAGACTGCAGTTGGCAAACTGTGGCATGTCTGTTATAGAACCAGTGTAGACTGGCTACCTGAGGAGATGGTCCAGCCTATTCCAGCTTACACCTGCTTGGCATGCTCCCATCGTCAGCTTATAAAGAGTAGAAAGATAAAAGTATAACAATCAAAGCTACATTTACCGTCTGTTTATTCTGTTTTTGGTTAAGTTTATGTTAAAATCAAAATAACCATATGAATAAGGAGAAGTCAGTCATCAGTCATTGTATACCGCTTTTTCCATAGTGGGTCGTGAGGAAGCTGGTGCTTATCTCTTTCTGAAATCTGACTCTTTCTTCTCTGCATCATGGCGTCAGGAGGCCCGATGATGAACGGTGACATCTCTCACTCTTCTGGTCAGTCTGGGACCCTGGAGGAGACCGTGCAGCAGATGAACATCCTCATTCAGGAGAACCGAGACCTGAAAGGTGAGAGGAGGAAGGGTCCGAGGATCTTAGATCTCATGTATGCCATGGCAGAGACTTGGAGTTTTAGTGATACCTGAAACCAAGCCTGAGAAAGCACGACGACTGTGACGGATGTTTTGTGTTTAAAATTCTGCCCACCAGAGGCGCTGTGTCAGACCAACGTCACCATGAAGGAGCGATTCGAGGATTTATCTCTGTGGAAGGAAAAGCAGCGACAGGACAGGGACTTCCTGGAGAACCGGCTCCAGGAAGCCCGACGCTGCATGGAGACGCTGACCCTCCAAAACCAGGAGCTCACCAAAAAGCTGGAGGCAGGAGGACCCTCGGGTGGATGCAAGGTGAGGACTACACCCAGCTGTTTTATCCCTGCTGTTCGTCTAAATCTCTCCATTTGTGCTGGCACTATATTATCACCTCTGTCATGGTCTCATCCAATCAGAGTTCAGAGACGGAGGCTCTGCGCGCCCAGCTTGCTCGTCTCCAGGCAGAGAAGAACGACCTGGTAGCTTTGAACTCCGAGCTGCAGCTGAAGGCGGAGCAGGGATCCCAAGATGACTCGTTCATTGAGATCATCAGATTGTCGGTGAGGACATTAGTGAATCCTGGCCTGCTCAGACACCAAGGTCGGATTTGTTATTAGTATGGATTCCCACAGAGTCAGGGACAATCTGGAATTGATTCAAGGTTTTTCCAGGTCTAGATGAGTAGGAAAACAGAGAATGGAAAACTAAATGGATTTTCGGGCTTATTCCCAAACCAGTTGTCTAAACTTTTATTTCATCCATCTGTTGCTCTGCCCATATATCCATTCAAATAGTCCATCTGTCCATCCATCCATCTGTCCATCCATCCATCCATCCATCCATCCACCCATCCATCCACCCATCCATGCATCCATCCATCCATGCATCCACCCACCATTGAGTTGGAAAAAATGTGCTTCTAGACATGAAAAATTGAAAAAAATCAAAAATGTTCACCTTGCCCAACTTAGGACGCAGATGTTGAAGGCGTGAACAGCACATGCGGTTCAGAGCGCGTCAGACATCCGGACCTCAGCATGACGTCATCGCGGCTGGAAAACGAGGAGGTGACGGTCAGGCAGCTGCTGCAGTCCCTGAGGAACGAGACGCAGAGATGTGAGCGACTGCAGGCCGAGCTGCACGCCTCTGCTGCCAGGTGCAGAACCATCGCTCAACACTAAATGGCTGATGAAACAGCTGTTTAATCCACAACACATTCGTATTTCTAATAATGGCTCTGTACGTCCTTGCTTGTATTAAAAAAGATTTTTGATTTTTTCCAACAGAATCAGAGAACTGGAGGAAAAGAACCATGAAGTAGAGAGAAAGATGATAACAACCCAGACAGAGGCTAAGGAAGATGCTGCCAAAGAGGAGAAGGTATGTTTTATTTTCTTACAGCTACGTCTATGTTTTGAAGTTAAGTTACAAGACAGGGGGATGAGTTTAGGCGTCTTCTGTCTGACTTGTTTTTCAGGCAGCATCTGAGGTGGAGAACTTGAAGTCTCAGGTGATGACGCTCTTCAAGGACCTGCAGCAGGCCCAGAGCAAGCTGGATGAAGCTGAAGGCATGAAGAAGAACCTGCAGGACAGGTTAGCCCAGCCGACTCCAACACAGTGTATCACATCCAGGAAAGAAGCACAGCACACATGTACAACAGGAAGATCCACTCTCCTTTTTTGCGTGACGATCTACATCTAATGTGTTTGGTAGATGTCGGGAGGTGGAACAGGACATGGCCACTCTGAAGGCTCAGCTGGTGGAGAAGCAGGCCGTGCAGTCGGAGAACGACCGGCTGAAGCTGCATCTGAGCAGCCTGCAGGCCCAGGGCCAGATGGAGCAGAAGAAGGCTGACGAGGAGAGGTCAGAGATTTCACAGAAACAGAGATGTTAACAGTTTTTGTGTCCAAATTCCCTACTGTGCGTGAGGTGCGTTTCTATTCATGGTAACTCTGGAGGAGCCACTGAGATCCACAGCTCAGGTGGGAGAAACTGTTGACTGTACATCCGTTACTCGTGCATCTCATTTCATCTGGTCTTTACGACGATGATCGGTGGCGATGAAGAAAACAATTGTTAAAAGAAGGTCATAAAAAGTCTTATTTGCCGTTTGCAGCGAGCCATGTAGGTGACACAGCCAACATGTAGAAGATGGTGCAACCTTCTGACCCACATGCGACGCATATATGGTGAAAAGCTGACCCTGTAGATCACCCTAAACACACCATTACTATGGTGACACACAGTGGTGGCAGCATCATGTTGAGGGGATGCTCTTGTTCAGGAGAGACAGGGAAACTGGTCAGAAGGTTTTGGGAAGGTGGACGGAACCGTAAACATACAACCAGAGCTACAATGGATAGATTGGCCTAGTCAAAGTTCAGACCTACACCCTATTGGAAATCTGTGGCAAGACTCGAAAATTGGTGTTCACAAACACTTTCCACCCAATCTGACCTCGCTTAAGCTGTTTTGCAGAGAATAGGCAGTAAAGAGGTGGCGTCTATGAGCAGGTAGTGGGCTGAATACATTTGCATTTGTACATTTTTCTTCCACGTCACAGTTGTGCACTACTGTGTGGCGTTCTGTCACATAGAACCTCAGTTAGCTACGTTGAAGTTGTGGTTGTGACACTGAGCGCTCATCTAGAGAATCCTGTTCTGTCTTCCTCACAGGAACAACCTGGCACAGCTGAAGGACGCATACACCAAACTCTTTGAGGACTACAATGAGCTAAAAGAGGAGAAGATAAGAAGACAGGTACATTTGTGTAACATGAGATGGTTTCTTTCGGGTTTTTTTCTTGCGGATAATGCAAGTTTCCTCCAAATAAAAGTGGGAAAAGAGCTGTCCCATGTGACCATCTTGTTCTGTCCTGCAGTCCCACATGGTGGAGAGGACTCTGATGGAGGATCTGCAGCAACGGCTGACTGTTGCAGAAGAAGCGCTGGCTGTCAAACAGAACAAGATCGATGATATGAAGCAAGAGATTTTCCAGAAGGAGAAGGAGCTGGAAACCATCTCTGTCTTCCAGGCTCAGGTTGGTACAAATGTTAATAAACTATTGAAAGCATGCCTATTCAGCCTCCCACTGCCGTGTGTGACGTGACGTAAATATGTGTTGTCATGTTGGAAATGGAGATGCTCCTGGAACCAGCTGATCCTTCGTTTTTCTCACTAAATGTCAGTTTTCCACGTAATAAACAACTCAAAAACTGCGAGAACCTCGACTACATTTAATTAATTTAGATCGGATTTACATCAAATTTCTATGTAATAAATGTGACTGAAGCCGTTTTAAGATTCAGACATTACGTTTTTGGTTTAACTTTGAATTACAGCTTCCCCTGTATAACAGCTAAAGAAAATTTAAAAATAAAAAGCAAATCCTGGCCAAGTTTCATAGATCTGACCTTTTAAGCTGACTGAGATATTGAGAATCAAAAACACAAAATAAGCAGAACATACACGTTTGGTACCTCAAGGGTTAAATTGTCGGATGGTTTTGGTTTTGTCCTGTCTGCAGGCCGAGGTGTACTCCTCAGACTTCTACGCAGAGCGAGCAGCGAGGGAGAAGCTCCACGAGGAGAAGGAGCGTCTGGCTGCGCAGCTGGAGTACGTAAAGAAGCAGAACACGCAGCTGCAGCAGGACATGGACTCATTGGGCCGGTACGAAGTCACACAGATGACAGGTTGATTTTAAATCTGCTCAGTTCAGCCGACTGACTGAAATGAAATATATCAAACATTGGTCACCTTTCTCTGTTTGTGGTAAAAACCTGAGTGTTCTCACTAGCTGTACTTTGTCTCCATCTAGTGGTTATTTTCTCACGCAGCCACAACGGGAGCAGCAGGTTGTCTAGATTTATCTGATCCTGTCTTACTGTCCTTTAGGCGTTCACTCAATGAAATGCAGCGTAGACATGGATCGGGTGGAGCAAGTCCTCGTGGAGCTGATTCAGGTCTTGTAGGAAGAGGTAAGCTATGTTTTTCCTGCCTGAATTTGGTTTTTGCTGAAACTATTGGATTTGAACACTTAAACTGCAAAGTTTGCTGATAAATCAATGAGTTTTCCATCAGCTGTTGTAGAGCTAAGGGACGCAGGTGCGGGTCTCATTGGGTAAAATCTTTTATAACATGGAGGTATGATGTGATTTGTTACTCGCAGGTACTGACTGGAACCAGGAGGACATTCCCGAACACGCCTGCCCTAAGTGCAGTGAGATCCTTCCAGACCTGGACTCCCTGCAGATTCACATCATGGACTGCATCAACTAGACCTCCATCCCCATAAACTCCCAGAACAACACTGGCTGCATTAGCAACTTTACCTGCTTTGACCTGTACTGTACCCCTTATGTCCGATCCCTGAGGATCCAAAGATCTTACTGTTTCAGACTGGAAACATTTTGTTTTTCTGGAAGAAATGGGTCTAAAGAGGCTTCATTTATCAAGCCCTGGCGTAGATTCATGTGCAGAAATCCTTATACGACAGGTTCCAAATGGGCTTTGTGAAACATACTGGCCGATCCCAGTTGGGTTTTGATAAATCCTGCAGCTTTTACATTTTACGAGCCTCATTTTTTTCAGTTTAAGTTTCGATTTGCTCAGTTTGGTAAAAAAAAAACAGATTTTAGAGTGACGTCACAACAGATATTTAAAGACATTCATAAATGTAGGTATATCTTGTATAATGTCTTATTTTAACTACATGCAAACTAGAACGCATGTGTGCCATATTTTTGAATTTCTGAGTGAGCTACCCTCCTCCGTTCAACAGCCAACCAGAATAAGTTCACCTGGCAGCAGAGCATCAAATTAGGCCCTGAAAGTCCAGCGCAAAATTGGGCAGAACAGCCAAAACACTGTCTGGCATTTTCTTGTGTTTTTACAGTAGTGTTTCTCCAGCTGATCCAAGGCAGACCCAGCAAACTCAAAGTCGATACCACCATACATGCCAGTCGCCATCTGTTGAGAACAACAGCCGTCGTTGAAATCCTGAGCTGCCAAAAAATATTTCCCCTTTCAAAAGCAAAAAGTTGGGTTTTCACACTGTCCTACACCCTGTTCCAAAAGTAGCCTAAAGGCTTTGCTTTATCCTGCATAAATTTTCCATGCTACAAAACCTACTGCAGTGACACAAGTTCGAGAAAGCATATGGAATCTTTATGCAATCTACTTTTTTATTTCATTTTAATTCTTTTATTTTTTTTTGGTTTTTTTTTACGTGTCCTGTCTTGGCATTCCAGGCGTACCGTATGGAGAGTCTGGTTCCCTACCTGTGCCATGGCAGAACCTTTTTAAATCTCAAAAGTAACTAAAGAAAAAGTGGCCTAATAAGTTAATAAAGCCCACAATAAAGATTTCACCTTTAGTTTATTGAAACGATCCATTTTTACAGCTTTTTTTCCCTCGCCGTACGTACGTTTGGCAAATGAGGGCCTTGGAAGGACCAGGAGCCTGACTGTGCATGTGAAAACATTATACCACTTCTAGTTTGTTGTGCATATAAATTGTTGTCACGTTGATGAAAAAAATATAGACATCTGAATTGAAAAGTGGGAAAAACTGAAAATCTGTGGAGCAGAAATTGTTACCAAGTAAGCGGTTTCTAAAGGCTTTTAATCTATATTTATAGTAAGTGTCTGATAATGATTGGACTTTTGCTGTCTGTCCAAAGAAGATGTGTAATATGAAGGCACTTTTTTTCTTTTCATTCAGCAGATTAACCTCTGTAATTAGAAAATATATATTTACCTGTTTGTGAATATGTAAGAACATGTCAGTTCTGCATACTATGTAGGTTTTAAAGGCTTGGAATTCTGTGAAAAAAAACAATAAAATCTGAGAATTTCTGTCTGATTTTTACTCTTTTAGATACTCTTTCATCACATCATCTACAATCTACAATGGCTCTTCTTTAGTCCTGTGGGACCTTTGCACATTTAGAGGCTTTGATTTGGATTTAACTAGCAGTACAGTCTGATTATGCCAAGAAGCTCATACATTGAACCATCCTTGCACCATTTAGCCATTTCAACATACTAATCTGAATATTGGAACATTTCATAAAAATAAAAGCCCTTTTAATGTATTCAGACAGTATCACTGCTATTATTAATGATGGATTTGCCCATTGCATATTTGATGCTTCTAAAATGGTTCAGTCTTGTTTTCAGCCACCATTAGGAGGAGGAAAACGTCTGCAACGCATGGCTGAGTGTGATAGGACACCTATCATGACTGCTTGGGGGTAAAAGGAAAAGATCAGAGCCACCATATACAGTTCCATGTACACAAATCCATAACAACTATGGACATTAAGGAGTAGTGTATGACCGGGGAACAAAGTTTTTCACAGTATAATACAAAGTAAAGACAGCAGAATAGAATGTTTTGTGAATAATAACTTACTTTGGTGCTGCCGTCTCAGCTGTCTGCTCTGCAAGCACACAGGTCTCTTGCTTTCATTTTTTACATGAGATTTAATACTGTTTATGATTATTCTTTCCCGCTATTCATCAAAAACACAGTAAGAAAAATAAAATTATGCATATTGACCAACTCTTCAAACTGCACTTTGTACTTTTTTTTTTCATTGTATCACATAGTATATTTGAAGCTTCACATCTAAACTACAGATATAAAGATTTTTGAATATATATTTTGAATATTTTTGTGCACTTTTTCAATGGGAAAAACAAAAGGTGTGCAATATATTCCAAAAATGATTTGCTAATAGTCGGAGCCCACAGTTGCTGCAGTTTCTCCTCTGATATTGCTTACATGCTTGTCCACATTCATATAATTTTAACATGTAAATACCCAGTAGGTGCTGCCACTGTGAAGCTGTGAAGACAATGGCGTGCTAATTGAAGACCAGGTGGTGTTTTGGCCCTCTTGCCCTTCCATACACAGGTTAACGGCTTCATCCCACGTGTACGCAGTTTGACTGACAACAAACGCAGTATACGCCGCTATTTCTTACAGTTTTTACTGTTGGAAACCAATCAAATAACGGGACAACTGCTCAGTTTGTGGGACGGGGTGATGGACACCTGGCCGGTGGTCACCCTAATCATCCGCTCAGGACAGACAGCTGAGCATCTACAGGCAAGGTAGGTGTTTAATAAAGTTAGAAAGGAACAGAGGTTATGTTCTTATTAATACATTCATCTATTCAATTCAATTTCAATTTAGTTTTATTCATATAGCGCCAATTCAAAACACATGTTGTCTCAAGGCACTTCACAAAAGTCAGGTGCAGTCAGATTCAGTTATTTATTCAAATTGGATAAAAAGTTTTTCTGTCTAAGGAAACCCAGCAGATTGCATCCAGTCAGTGACTTGCAGCATTCACTCCTCCCGGATGAGCATGTAGAGACAGTGGACAGTCACTGGCGTTAACTTTGCTGCAATCCCTCATACTGAGCATGCATGTAGCGACAGTGGAGAGGAAAAACTCCCTTTTAACAGGAAGAAACCTCCAGCAGAACCAGGCTCAGTGTGAGCGGCCATCTGCCACGACTGACTGGGGGTTAGAGAGAACAGAGCAGAGACACAAAGAGAACAAAGAAGCACTGATCCAGGAGTACTTTCTATGGGAAGGAAAAGTAAATGTTAATGGATGTAGCTCCTTTAGTCGTTTCATCTAGAAAGAAAGAACAGATAAACTGTGTAATCCCATTGAATTTATAAGCAAATCTAACAGCCACACGGGTTGGGTTAGTATGAACGCATAAAGAATCAATTTACTCCAAAATTAATAATTAAAATCCAATAAGATTTCAGTGTATTCCAGAAAAAAACATACAACCCAGTTTATTCCCGCTTTGGAGACAATTCTGTTACATTCGGTTGATCATAATATACAATTTAGTGAATAAAAAAATCTTTCTTAGAAAGCCTAGCTGATTGCATGGAGTCGCAGCTTTGCTGCAATCCATCCTCCTGGTGTGTTACATTTTTTATCAGAAATCTGGCTGGGGTATTCTGGATCAGCTGAGGGACAGGATATTTCTAATTTTGGAATTATTGCATGGATGAAAGAAGGATGCTCTACAAAACTGTTTTAATATAGGGATCAAAAGTCCAAGATCAAATTAATGCCAACAATGATAGGTCAATGTGGGCTTCTTGACACAAAAAAAAAAAAAATTCTCTGACAGAATCAAAATATTAGTGATTTTCACCAGTGATGGTTTGGTATTATGATGAGCTCTGAAGCCTTTATAATTGCAGTGTAACATGTTCACTCTATTTATTACCATTTCTTTCCCAGTTAGGTTTACATAACATCACATACAGTGCCTTGAAAAGTAGCTGGAATAGAGGATCATTATCCTTAGTTGAAGAATCAGTGTTGCTGATTTGAATCTGGGGGTTGCAGGCCTGAAATGAGACTATAAATCTATAGTTGCAAATTAAAGACTGAAAGACTTTTGATTTAATGTCCCTCTAAGACTTAACTCTTTCCTCTAAGCATCATGGCATCTGGAGTCCCTGCAACGAATGGGGATGGAGACTCTATAACAAACAGCGACATCTATTGCTCTCCCGATCAGTCTGGCATGCTGGAGGAAACCATGGAGCAGGTGAACGTGCTCATTCAGCTGAACAGAGACCTGAAAGGTGAGAGGAGATTGGTCTATTTTGGTGCAGACTGAGAGTCCAGTGTCACCAGGTCTAAAAAAGCCTGATGACTGTGGATGGGTTTCTCCAAGTGCTCTTATCCAGTCTGGAAAAGTTTGGAATTTCAATTCAGTGTTTTCCAGGTGTGGATAAATATAGAAAAGCCAAATAAGATTGTGGAACATTTTTTTTTTCCAGACTTTCATTATCACACAAATGTTTTAAATGTTGTACCCTTCTTTCAGTCTTTCCTTTTTTATTTTCTATACACACCCTTCTGTCCTCCATCCTTGTACCCTTTCTCTCTTCCTTTCGTCATTCCTTCCTTGTGCACTTCCTGATTGCTACACAAGTACAGGCCATTTAGCATTTCACTCCGTCCTTGACCCTGCCTTCCTTCTTTCTTGTCTTTAATATTTTTTTCTTGTCATTTGTTCTTTCCTTCCTTCTACTAGATAGAGTTCCCAAAGGAACTAAACAGATGGACTGCTCTACAACGGCAGTGTGTTTAAAATAAGTGAATATAGCTCAAAATCCAGATAACAGAATTTATTGTCTTATACGTAAATGCTTTGTGAACTCGACACATTCTATTCCAAGACGAAACATTGATCCAACTTGTTTCCAATCTACAGAAAGTGAGGACAGTTAAAAATTTATTGTGTGAAATTCTTATTTATCAAGACTTGACACAACATTATGAGAGACATCCCCAAATCATGAAGTCTGTGCCACTCTGCTTTACACTGTACTATGGCTATAAAAAAAACACCTAAAAAACTATATTATTTATATAACTATACTTTTATTTTGAACAAGCCCCTTTTAATTAATGAACAGGGGCTTGTTCAGAGAATCAGCAGCATGCATGTCCCGACTGTTGGGTCTGTTGGTTTTCCATTACTCTGCTACACCTACTGGTAAATGATTTGCTATGTAGAAATATTATTCCCACCTAAAACAGTGATTGATCTGGTTAGTAATGTTGGACGGTTATTGTTTTGAACACAGCTGTTCAATGATTAGGATTAATTGGAATGTATGTACCTGAGTTTTGTGAAGTGCCTTGAGACGACGTGTTGTGAATTGTCGCTATATAAATAAACTGAATTGAATTGAATTGAACTGTATGTGCAAGTCTAAATAAGCAGCTTGTAGGCCTTGCATTCTGGATGTGAGTACCACTGAGCAGTTGTGTCGTGTGTTCTGTGACTTCCAAGTGCTGTAGGGAACCACAGGAACATCGGAAAACTTGTCTGTCCTATGTCCAGTGAAAGTTTTCAGAATATGGACTCCATCCGGACCCACCTCATGGACTGCGTCAACTAAACCTCTGTCTTACTCTGCTTTAATCTGTACAGTACCTCCTCTTTTCCGATCTCTGAGGATCCACAGATCTTATTGTTGCAGAATGTAAACACTTTGCTCATGAAATAATTTATAATGCGTTGATCGACAGAACTGTGTGTCATTTGTTGATTTGGGTTTAACTAGCAGTCCAGGCAGAAGGCAATTTGAAGAGGATCTAAAATGAAAATTTCTGTCAGTATTATTAGAATGTTTCAAATTAAAAGCTCTGTTAAGCGGATTCTGTATTAATAAATTTGCACTTTGAAATAAACAGTGAGTCTGACTGTTGGCTTCTATACATCTTTCTTCGAAAATCTTTTGACCAGAAATACGTAAATCTGCATGTGCATCTGTTTGTTCGTGTCTTCCTGCTGACATTCTAGTCCTGTCCACTGTAAAATGCTACATAATTTCAACTTATGTAGGATATTGAGCATCTTCTGAAACCCCTAAAACAGTATTTATAGCTGCATATCTTCATTTTTGAATTAGCCCAGAAGTGGAAAGATCAGAATTTCACCATAAACCAGCCACAGCCATGTGCCCCTCAAAAGATTTCTGACAGTGCAGTCAAAACAATAATCAAAAGGGTTGTCCAATGGGCGCGGCGCAGCGCTGATGGTGTAGGGGTTAAGCCCGCGACCATATGCAGAGGCTACAGTCCTCGAAGCGGCTGTCCCGGGTTCGAGTCCTGGACCCGGTGACATTTGCCTAATGTCTCCCCTCTCTCTCTACCCCTCTTTCATGCCTGCCTACTGTCAAAAAAATAAATAAAGGCCACTAGTGCTGAAAAAATATCTTTTAAAAAAAAAAGGGTTGTCCAATGGCTAATAAACACTTGCAGAGTGCTTAAGAAAGACCTAAATAAAGACAGCATTGAAACCAATAAGTAATGTACTGGGCCGCAACTGATTGCATGCATACACGCAAGACTCCACTGCTGAAGGAAAGGCATGTTTGAAGCTTGTTTAAAGTTTGCTGCAAAAGATTTGGATTGGCCAGTGGAATACTAGGAGATGTCATTGCTCACATCATATTAGGAGAAAGAATGGTTCTGTACATCATCCAAAAAAAAAAAAAAAACATGCCAATCGTTAGCCTCATAACATAATTGCCTAAATCATAATGACTTAGGCAATGATGCTATGAGGCTAACAATATGGTACTGGCAGACCATGTAATTGGATGAAGGATCAATGTAGAAATGTACAGGGACATTGATCATAAGAGTCTGAAGATAAAATGAGTGGTGTTTCCAAGCAAGACAACTGTCCAATATCTATGGAAACGCCTGAAGATCAGAGTACATAGAAAGGACCCCAGGACCTTCAAGATTAGAAGATGGTTTGTTCGGAAGAATTGGTCAAAATCTAATTTGGATTACTTACATTTTGTGTTAATGGTCCTATTTGAAATATTAAAACTGAGAAGAACAGTGACATGCCCAATACCTTACCCATGTATAAATCAAAGTAAAATAGTCCAACATGGTGGAACATGGTGTGTTCGTTAACTTATTCTAATTATGAATTAACATAAAAAACAACGGTTGTACATTCAACCATTAAATATTAATTTAAATATAATGTTTTGCAAAACTAAAAACAGCATTTACATTATATGTGAAACTAGATTAAATTCAGTGGCTTTCTCTAATTTCAGAGATAAATAAACAAGTTAAGTTGTATTACCATTTTAACCCTAGATATTGTTCGTTTTTTGCCCCAATTATCGCCATTATAGCGAACATGCAATGTTAGCGTATAACGTATAAATGCTTTTTCCAGTTGATAAACTGGTCTAAAACAAATTTTCTTTTTTTTTAATAAGGCAAATCAGCGGGCACCCAACAGTTCTTTGACAACACAACGGGGTCCTTCATTTAGCGCCAGTTTAGATTTCCCTCTACTGGGGAGCACAGTTTAGTTGATTGTGTGAATGAAATAAATGCCTGCCTGGTTTAAACCGGAAGACGTTAATCCTCGAAAACAAAGTGATTTATTGTGAGGTTCTAATATTTGGTTTTGTGTCGCCAGGGGAAAAAGGAAACAAAGCTGAACAGCTACGAACAGAGGTAAGTGTCGATTTATAGTTGAGTTAAAAATAGATCGAAGGCACTTTCGTTTTTAATGTGTTTATATGTTTTATCTTTATGCTCGGCGATTGCAATTGCAATTTTCTATATTGAAGTTTCCTAACGCAGATTCTTGGTTGTTTTGAGATCTGTTCAAAGTAAAATAACTGACTGAACATCTTCCATCTATAAAACTATTCACTCAAAGCATTCTAAAAGAAGACAATACAAACAGATATATTTTTATAAATGACAAAACCTACATATTTCTTCGTCATCTCAGATTAACAGTTCATTTTAATTGATATTTGTCTTTTTTATGCCAGAATTGTTTTCTGAAATCAGCCCCAGTCAACGCCTCTAAAATGGACAGTAAGTTTAATCAAAGTAAACACATATTAGAGTAAAGGTTTTCAGTAGCCTAAAATATAGTGTCTGTGTATGTTTTCCCACTGAGGTGAGGATGACCTGGACATTCTGACTGCGCTCCTGGATGAGAACGAGGATGCCGATGAAGTACAAGACGGTCAAGAGCAGGCGGACGATTTGGACGGCCTGTTCGATGAGGACGACAGAGATGAGGAAGAGTACAAGGAGGGCAGCGAGGGCGACGGGGCGGCTACCGAGGCCGTAGTGTCAGATCTCTTCGGGGATGTTGGCGACATTGAAAAGGAAGAGAAGGATGCAAAAGGAAAAGGAAGCGAGCGAGAAGCCCGAGATGACTTGAACAGGTCCACAGAGGATTTACAAGGTTGGGAATGCATCAGTCTGCTCTTATATCTAAATCTGGTTTATGCACCACGCAGTGTTGCTTTATTAATCGATTCTTGGGTTTTCTCCAGAGGAACTGAGGCGGATGCAGGAGCAGATGCAGAAGCTGCAGCAGCAGCTGGAGGCGAGCCAGAAGAACCTAGCTCCTCCATCCACTAAAACCAGCTCTGCAGGAAGCTCCACTTGTCCCAAACCAGGAATATCAAAACCAACACCGACCCAGGCCCCAGCATCCAAACTGAGCCAGGCTAGACCTAAACAACAAGCAGGTAAACGTGATGTTCACCAACTCAACTGAGGCTCACCGTGGCATAAAATGCCGTGGTGAGCATTTTCGGCTTTTAGGGATGCATTCCACCCTTTGGTTGTGTGTACAGAATGATTATGCACCAAAAAACATTTTTAAAAATAACACTTCACAGCAGGTTTCAGAGATTTCCTCTTGGTTGGCTTCTTGCCTGGATCCATCTTTGAAGCACAGTCCTCGAATTTTTATTCTGGTTGAGTTGAGGGCCCTAACAGAAGCTGGATATTAGTCTGCTTTATCTGTTCCAAAACCAGTTGTGATCTCCAGTTGGGACACCTAATTGTGTCCAAGTTTCAATCATCTGACCCAAACTCACATGAAAGGAAATTTGTCAGGTTGTTTATAAAAAAAAGAAGAAAAAAAGCATGGACCCACCCCAGGATCAACCCTGTTATAAACTGGAAACTGCTGGAACATCAGTGTCACCCATGACAACCAAACAAGTTCTACATCAGCACCAGTGAAAGAAGCACCTGCTCCAAAATCAACACCTTCAAGCTGAGCTGAAATTTACACCCCCCAGACGGACAGGCCAGATACCTTCTAGAGACCCTACCTTCTGTTATGGTCCGATGAGACAAAGATTGAGCTGTTAGGCCACAATAACGAAAATGATACTTTAACGAAAATGATTACTTACGACAGCTAGGTAAAGCTATAACAGCTCAGAACACTCTATCAGCAAGGTGGTGGCACCATCATGGTGTGGGTGGGTTTCACTCCCAGAGAAATAATGAAAAAACACATCAACACTGGTTTTGAAATTGATTAAGCGGGCACACAACTCAAGAACCACCAAGGTTCAGTTCTGTCATACATTTAAAGACCATGTCGACCATTGCTTTTCACAGTGAAGCGTGTCTGACATCAAGATTAGAGCTTTATTGTGTTGAATGTCGCAGTAGTGAAGGACCTGCTTGGATGCAATAGTTGGTCAGATATTGTTAGGAACAAAGGGATGCCAGATCATTTCATGCAGATGAAAATTACCAACCCACAGAGGGCTTATTCTGAAGTCACAGAGAAAAACTGGTGTAGCAGGTTAGTCCAATTTGCTGAAATGTTAATGCAGCAACTCAACTTGCTGCTAGAGGACATCGGGCCCTCGGCCCGCCCTCATGAAATCTGTTTCTAAAGGTTTGGTCAGAGACATTCATGCCAGTGACATGTTGGAGGTCACTAGGCTCTGGCTGTACTCATTCTATTCCTCCTTGCACAAAGGAGCAGATACTGGTCCTGCTGATCTGCTAAGGACCTTTGACGGGCCTGTATAGCTCTCCTAGAGTAACTGGTTGTCTCCTGGAATCTCCTCCATTCTCTTTAATCTGTGCTGGGAGACACAGCAAACCTGAACAATTCTGACCCTGTCCGGATTAGAGTAAATCTGCATTTAATTTAAACTTGTGGACCCAGTTCTAGTTTTTAAAATTCACTGAAGTTGTTTGCTGAATTCCACCCAATGGTTCAGCTGCCTCTTTAAACACCCAATATAAATGACATCCATGCCATAAACGTTTCACCAGGGCCGTATGTGCATGAAGCTGCAGGCTCCAGTGTACGTTCATGTGACTTATTGTCTTACAGTAGCAGCATCTTCATCTTCATCCACTCCAGTCAGAGGAGGAAGCTCAAAGCTGCAGGAATCATCAGACTTCTTCTCTCAGCTCAGCAATGCAGACTCATTCAAACGCAAACCAAGAGTGGCTCACCAACCCAAAGCTTCCCCACCAGGTAACACCTTCATACTTTGATTTACCTGAATTATTCAACTCTGGGAATAAGTCATTTCTTTTACATTTTATGTTGCTTATATGTCTTGTCTATGCTGTTTTCAGAGGATAGGAAACCATTGGTGGAGGTGAAGATCGGCAGCTCCTTCCAGCCACTAGAGAGCACCAGCGAGCCCTCTGATCGCCTGCTCTCACCTGCTCCGTCCCACAGCAGGTCTGCACCAGCCGGACCACCTAAACCAGCACCTCAGCCTCCTGTTCCTAAAGACGTGGGTGTTGAGAAGTACTCAGGACTGCGCCTCAGGTCAGAATAGCAAAGCCTGTTGCCAAAATTCAACAGTGGTTCCTTTTGTTTTGGAGCACTTGAGTCTGAATTGGTGCTCCTTTCCACTTTAGGAAGCCTCGAGTTTCCTCAAGCGAGATGGACCGAAAGATGGCCGACCGCCGGCTGATCCGACTGTCCCGGGTGCCGGATTGCCTGAAGCGGGAGAAGCTGGAGGACAGTGACTGGGTGACATTTGCTGTGCTGGTCAACAAAGCTACGCAGCAAAGCAGCAGCAATGTATGTTGTAACTCTGTCCTTTATTACTGTGGTCCACAACAGTTCTGAAATCCCAGCAGATTCATTTAGACCCTTTAAAAGCTGTGACCCAACTGTTCCTCTCTGCAGGGCAAAACCTTCAGCATCTGGAAGCTGAATGACCTCCAGAACCTGGATGTGTTTGTGTCCCTGCTGCTGTTCGGTGACGTCCACAAAGAGCACTGGAAGATGGAGCCCGGCACGGTCATAGGACTTCTGAACCCCAACCCCATGAAGCAGAGAGACGGATATGAAGGGGTGAGTGGACGTTTGGACCGGAATATGATGTGTGGTCTGAAGTCTGGTATCATGAACAATAAACTGATATGGAAATTATTAAAGTAATGACTCATGAAGGACTGGATCCAAACATGTCCAGTGTGAGGTTGGTCTGAACTGTAGCCCCATTCGTCCCTTGCTGGTAACACCTTGATTGTACGGCAGGTCAGCCTGACAGTGGATCACCCTCAGAAGGTGCTGGTGATGGGAGAAGCTCTGGACTACGGGACCTGCAAGGCCGTGAAGAAGAGCGGAGAGCCCTGCTCTCAGATTGTTAACATGGTAGCTCTCTCTTTGTTGCAGATGAATATTCCAATCCAGCTTGTCTGTATTTGGCCAGATGTTAACTACCTGAACTCCTCTGCAGTATGAGTGCCAATTCTGCCAGTACCACGTCAAAGCCCAGTACAGGAAGATGAGCTCGAAGAGGGCCGAGCTACAGTCGTCGTTCTCTGGAAAAGCCCCCAACCGGGTGAAGGGGAACGGAAAGGGGGGCAGCCTGAAGGAGCGGCTGTGTCAGGATGGCTTTTACTACGGTGGGGTGTCGTCTGCTGCCTGCGCCGCTTCCCTGTGAGTGATGCTAAAGCTACAATATTTACTTATTTCCTGCCAATCTTTATAAGATGCTTCCTGGGTGGAAAGATTCCACTCAGCTCAGGCTTAGTGCTGGTCCGTCATCCTTGTTACGTGATAATTACAGACCTCCATGTGTTCTTTCGGGATTTTATGTGATAGATCGACACAAAGTATAGAAAGTTATGCTTTTCAAACTTTTTACAAATGCATATCTGAAAAGCATTTGTATTCAGCCTCCTCTGATACCTTAAATAAAATCACCTAAAAGTTAAACCTGGTGGTGGCAGGATCATGCTTTGGGGTTTCTCTTCTTCAGGCAGAGAAGCTGCTAAGACTTAAGGGTAAGATGCTTGCAGGCCAGAGAGAGGGCTGGCCGTAAGGAAAACCGGCTGAAAAGGGTTCACCTTCCTGCAGGAACACGACAGAGCTACTTTGGACTGGTTTAGATCAAACAATACTCTTTTGCTGGAATGGCCTAGTTAAAGTCCAGTCCTAAATCTAAAGAGAATCCGAGGCAAGGCTTGAAAGTTAATGTTTAGACACCCTCCAGGCAGTCTAAATGTGGATCTCTAGATTTGCAAAGACTTGCAGCTGGAACTGCAGAGAAAGGAAGAAAGTTTGGACCGAGGTGCACACAACACCTTTTTAAGTTTTATAATAAAAAACAAATGTTGAAATGCATGTGGGATTTTCTATTTGTCAGTGAAATACATCGGCAGGTTCTGTAACGGGTCAAGTGTGTTTGCAGGACTGCGTCCAAGCCGAACAAACCCGTTCAAAAAACGCTGGATAAGCTGTTTGTCAGAGGATCGGCTCAACTCATCAGTCAGGCCAAGAGGCTCGGTAAGCACGGCAGCTCTCTGCCCGGTTTACTACAGCGTTGAATAGAGGGGATTCTTCAATAAATGCGGTTACTTAGTACTCGAGCTGTTTCAGTCATTCTGATCCATGACGTCAGTAAACGTTTTCTGGTTGTGCCTCTGATGGTTAATAGGCATGCAGTCTGGGGAGGTTTCTGGATGTTCCAACGAATTTAGGAGCCTGATGTCGATGCCAACCCCAGGAGCTATGCAGCTGAAGAAACACCTAGAACAGGACAGCCAGTTAGGTATGCATGACTTCAGTACTGAAGCCTGGGGTGAGCCCAGACCATGATATTCTTCATTAATGTGATGTTTGTCCTCAGCCTCCAAAGATGCATCTGGAGCTCCGCTTGAGTCCATCTCTGCATCCGACCTGTTAAAGCAGCAGAAACAGAGGCAGCGCGAGCTCCTCGAGAGCCGCAGACACAGAGCCGAGCAGAGGGTGCTGCAGAAACCGAGCAGCACCGTTACAACGCCGGGCCGAGGCGGTCTGACTTCTCTGAAAGCTGCCTCAGATGTCTCCAAGGCGACGCATAGCCCATCGGCGCCTCACGCCCCGACCCTGGGCCGAGGCTTCTCCGAGGGAGACGACATCCTCTTCTTCGACAGCAGCGCGCCTCAGACTCCGCCCCCGAGCGCTCTCAGCCTGTCAGCCGCCAAGCTGGCCGCTCTAAAGAAACTGAGGTCAAAAGGAACGGCGCTGGAGAAGGAAGACCCCAACGCTGTGAAGAGGAAGAGGAGCGACAGCAGCGAGATCAGCACCCGAGTAGAGAAGAATCGGATCTCACCCATCGGTGCGTTCACACTTTATACGGAAGGTTTTCTGTTGTCATGTTCTTACCAGGCTTCTCATACCTGTTGAAATTATTTCACAGCTTTAATGTTTTTTACTGTGTACCATTGTTGCCTGAGATGTGTGCAGATATTTGTTAATCCTCCGACCCCGCAGTGCCCTGGTCTTCATCGGAATACGGATAGAAATAATGTTACAAGTAGTCCGTTTTCTTCCTTGCGCAGGCGAGTTGTCCGGTAAAGAAGAAGAGGAACCAGCCCTGAAGAAGAGACGCGAGCAGCTCCAATATATCGAATCCGATGAGTTCCAGAAGATCCTCAATGCCAAATCTCGTCATGGGGTTGTGCTGCAAGCGGTACGACCAGCACCTTTTTAAATATTCAGTATCGGCACAGATTTGGATAACTAACGCTGCTTCCGGCTTCCTGCAGGCAGAGTACCAGCTGCAGGAGCGCTACTTCAACGTGCTGGTGAAGAAGGAGCAGATGGAGGAGAAAATGAAAGGGATCAGAGAGATGAAGTGTCGGGCTGTCACCTGTAAAAAGGTACATATGGGTCGTGCTGTTGGTGGTACCCGTCTGACAGACTGGAATCTGATGTATTTTATTTCCTTTCACGTTCCTCCTCCTTCCAGTGCAGCTACACCTACTTCAAGCCGGCAGATCGTTGCGTGAGTGAGAACCACGACCTGCGGTGGCACGATGCCATGAAGCGTTTCTTCAAATGTCCCTGTGGACAAAGGGCCATCGCTCTGGACAGGCTGCCACACAAACACTGCAGGTAAGAATGAAGACCCCTCCTCTTCTTCTGATATTCATTCAGAACCGCTGCTGCAGACTGAGGTGAGCTGATGGGAATCTAAACATCTGTAATACATGCTACTGTTGTCATTTTAGCAACTGTGGCCTGTTTAAATGGGAGCGTGACGGGATGCTGAAGGTAAGTCACACTCCAGAAAAGGACCAAAAAATGACTGCATGTTGTGAGATGGATCTGATCGGATCTGAGGTTCTGACTGTTCTTTCAGGAAAAAACGGGACCGAAGATCGGTGGAGAACTTCTTCAGCCTCGAGGAGAGGAGCACGCCAAGTTCCTCAACAGCTTGAAATGAACTGAGGGAAACCTGATAAGCGTTTTATGTTTGTGTAGTAACATTTTTGTTTTTATATTCAGATGTGTAGCTTGCGGTAAATGAGCTGATTAAAGCAAATAACTCACAAAGTAAGCGTTTTTCCACATTTCTAATGAAAAACTTAGCTGGAAAAGGTGTAAATAATACATTGAGTTAAAGCTCAGTAGATGTGAGCGAACTGGAAAAAATGATTTACAATCACAATTTCCCTCTGCAAAAACACAGGCCTGTCAGAGAAAAAAAACATTTCTCCAAGTTGTGTCAAAAATAATTACCATTTAATAGTTAAGGCTTCACTAACTAGACAAAGTCACACTCAATAAATAATTTGGTTGCGAAGCTAAAGGAAAAGGAGGGGAAAAACTGCGAATGCCCAAGCGCCTATGACAGCAATGGATTCAATCTGTTCTACATGAGCCCTTTTTCCACTCCCTGAATTCCTGTTTTCTTTTATTTTTCCAATTTAATTTTTTTTTTTTTTTTTGTACAAAGCCAACACATTCTTTCTTCTAAAAACTTTAAATTCATGGTTAACAGAAGAAATTATTGGAATTCATGAAAATATTTTCAGGTTTTTATAAAGCTGTTGCAACCTATAAGTTATTTATAAATTCGTTTTTTCATTAGGCGGGGGCTCTACAGTCATTTGACAAGAAGATGATGTAATTTGTTATTTATTTGTCATCAGTGTTGTCTTTGATGTTTTTTATTGTTTTCTCCAGTTAGTTACAGAACGATAATATCAAGAAAGTTTCATTTTTCTATCAAATCTTTGATGTTTATAGAGCATTTTTAATAGAATTTTAGCCATACTTAAAAAAATCCAACAACTTAAACAAAACTGACAATTATCAAAACAAAGCAAGAAATAACAATAAAACAAGTTATTATAGAGAAACTCCTTAAAGAAAACCTTTTACACCAGTGAGACAGAAAAGCTTCAGTAAGGAAAGGTGGACTTCCTAATGTGGGAACTTTTCTTTTTAACCAATTTCTAAGGTACAAACACATTTTAACCGTTACATTAAAATAATCCTGGTTACGTTTTAGCGTGACGTGTAATTACTTCATCCCAAATGACTCGTAGTATGCAGACTAATCTAACACAATTAGTTGCAAACATTTTCAACTGTATAATCACATTATTTTTGATCATTTTTTTTAAATCATCTGTATATCCCATCTTATATTTTTATATAACGAGGGATTATATGATTAAAACTTCATACTGACCTTCTTTTTACCTTACATTGTGGTGTTTTCCCCCATCCATGAGGTAACACCACTGACAATTTAGGTAAAAAGATGGAACTTGTCTTTAAACATCTGCCAAGTGTGTGACCACACGGTCTCCTGACATGTTAGAACCCCTCAATAATATTTGCTTTTTAATGTCAAAAATGTCCCCAAACTGCAATAAGAGGAGTAACGCACATGATGACAGCATATTCTACCAATACTTGGTCGCAGCTCATTTTGCATGACTAACTGCATTCAGCCTCTGTTTCTGCTGAGGTGTTCAGGAAGCCCAGGTTGCAGAAGCCTTCAGCTCATCTGCATTGCTTGCTCTGGTGTGTCTCATTTTCCTCATCAATCATACACAGTGAAACCATGGTCGTTAAAGCAGGTACTGGTACCTTGGGCAGTGTGGACAGGTGCCAGGTCCTAGTGGAAAATCAAATCAGCGTTTTTATAAAGCTTGCCAGCAGAAGGAAGCATGAAGCTTGCTAGAACATTCTGGTTGACACCTGTACTGAGATTCCAGCTGGATTCCTGCTGATGCTAGTAGATCAGATGTCAGAATGAAAACCTCCGCTGTGGACCATCTCTTTAGGTTTTAAAAACAACGTGCTCAGTATTTGTACATATTACAGCATTTTATATGGTGTGGCAGCAGCACTGTTACTAAAGTAAAATGCAAAAACCTGAACACAGCTGAAAGATTCATCTGGAAATTCCAAAGAGGATAAAACTGGTCTGGTAACAAAAAAATATACCTTTCTTTCTCAGATGGCTCTAGTTCTTCCTGGAAGACTAAATTATTGCTTTGAATCAGCAAACACTCACTGTGCCTTTTTCTGTGTGTGTGTTGCCAGCTCTACTGCTTAGGCCATTTGGCTTTCATGCGACTCTTCAAGTTGATCGACACCACCCTAAGAAACCAAAACCCCGACACATAGTTTCACAGCACAGAGCTAAAATAAGGGCTATGCTGTATTCTTAGCGTTGGGGGGTTTATTGCCTCAGCACTAAGGCTTCATTTTCCTTCTCCTTTCTATGTTTTTCTCAGTCCTCTGTTGGTCTCTTTCATCCAGTGAGTGTCCAATATTTCCACTCTGGAATGCGGGATTCATTGCAGCCTGATGACTTCAGCAGCCTGTTCATTTTTTTATACACCACCTCCCTTTGAATACTTTAAATAGCAGACATTGTGGAGGCACGGGAAACTAATGGAAACTGGTCTTTATTCATTTGCAAGTTAAATACAATCAGAAGTTGCACTGTATAGTTCCTATAGTCTGTACATGTGAGAACAATAAAAAAAAAGCATGCAAAACTTTTAGCTGGATAATATCAATGGCACTATATATATAGAAAAGTGGTGAAAATCTTCGCGCTACAGCATGCGCTCAGTGAAACCAGCGAAGTCGAGGATAGAGACCGTCGTAGTGATACTCTCGCAGCTGCTCACTCATCACCCTTGTCCTCTCATTTATTTCTGTTGATTAAAAAAACACATATATGTTACCATAGCATTGTCATGCTATTTTGTTAGCTAGCATATTTTCTGGCCCACAAAAGTCAGCATTTCTAAGGAAAAAAATATTTATGAACATCAACCATGAAGAGCCACATTAGCAACTTGGTTGTACCACTGTTTTCATTTACACATAATCATTGCTAGCATGTTTCCGGTTACTACACTCTAGTACCAAAATGGCGGGAAAGCTGCGATCTTGGTGGAAACAACTGCAGTTTTGTTTTTATTCAGTTTAATTTCCTGGCTATAAATTATATGTTGGATATTTAAAAAAATAATCCTTTTTAATTTATGAAATCCAATTTTCAAATATGTCGACCTACATTTTTTAAGCAATATTTAGCAAACTGTTTGCCAGAATAAGCCATTTTGTAACTGCAAAACTGTTCTCATCTGGAATTTTGGACTTCCTCTGACACTTGATCTTACAGTAGAACCTATCCTAACAATAAAATCTAACAGTAAAAACTCTTTATCTGTAATGATTCTGAATTTACTTTTTTACAAAAAAAACATTTTGCAGTGGTGTTTTTGCTTGAAAAGGAGCATTGGAAAACTATCAAAAACACAGAATACCAAGAATACTCTTGGATTTTTCTTTGTTTCACAAAATACAGGTTTCACAAATCATTAGTGTGTGTTTTAAACAATCTGTAATCAGTGTAGATTTATTCAGGCCAGGTTTTATATTGTCCTTTTCATGCCAAAAAGGATTGAACATGCTGTTTGGTGTATGTTTTTACAAATTTAGTAAAGGTTTTGTATATCTCAAATTGTAAATAATTTTCTGTTCAGTGTAGAACATACCTTTTTAGGATTGATCAATTTATGTATTTTATAAGATTTTGAATTACAGATGATAAAACTGATAAAATGCAGTCCCGATTTCTTAAAATACTGTAAAATAGTCCTTCATCAATAGATCTGATGCTTATATCAGTCACATTTGCAGCCATATTTGCTTACAGTGCTGACACTGTGCAAGGCACAGGTTGGCACATTCTGCCTATTGACTTGAGAATCAAATAAGCAATAGAAAAACAAATGAAAACCAAAAGAAATGATGGGTCAGATCATTAAAAAAGCAATGTCTGTTTTAAAGAGGTTTTCCCAGGAGGGATAATTTATCTCTCAATGACAACAAGAAAAGTAGATGTCTCTGATTAAAATCCTGTTGCGCAATGAGGTCCTATGCTTGTATACTAGGTCCAAGAGGCTCGGGTTCATGGGCATGAAGAGGTATCAAGGCCTTATTGGAGTGCCCATTGAGCTGCCTCCAACTTTACACCTACTTTGAATGGTATCCAGAGACCAGCTTTATGCTCTTCTACCAGACTTGTCCTGCTTTGCCTCTCACACTACTATTCTTGCCTGCACAGGGGGGCAATTTTGGTTTTCTACCACAACCTTCTTTTAAAGCTTTTGCATTTTTAATCATACGTTGGTGCTGTAGCCGGGGGTGCTGGTAGGTTTTGTATATTATTTTCTTGTCTGACAATGCATTTTATTTAATTTGAAATCATTTGAAAATACAAGTCAACACTGTCAAAACTTTACAACAAAAGTTCCAAAAAGGGCACGAGGCCTTTTGTTGAGGATATTTATGGAAAAAGGCAGAAAATATACAAGGATTTTGAATATATCTTTCTTTTCATCCCTTGTTTTTGTCATTTCCTTTTCAGAAGACAGCTAAAAATAATCCATAATGGTTACACATGCACATTGAACTGGCAGCTATCTTTTTGTTTTCCTCTCAAACCTCCCTGAATATCTCACATATGAAGCCAAATCTCATTTTTATGGTAATTAGTTCTTAGTTTAGAAACTGTGAGTGCAACCATATCACAGCTTACTGACCACTGTGGGGATGATTGTCAGGTTTCGGTGGACCACAAATAGACACTTTGAATGTTTGCAACGTCCCAGGCGTCCTCCTGTGGTTCGGAGGGTCATCCTTTCCAAATCCTAACTGGAACTGTGTCTTAATGTGTTTTTGTTCAGCCATGTGCTGGGTTTAACCCTAGCAATGTGCCTGAACTTTTGTTTTGTGATTCTGACTGCTTTGACTTCATTCATTCTTCAAGCGGAGTAATGTTAGAGCTGGTTACATACTCAGTTTGAGGGAAAATGTACTATATTGATGCATTGCCTTGTGAAATTTCCATACACTTTAAACCATTCATTAGTATTTACACCCCTTTACTCTGATACGCCTAAATAAAATTCAATACATCTGATTGCCCTTAATGAGTACATTTAGACAGTCAGGTCAGGTAGACGCTGAAAGGAGGGTTTAGGTTACAAAACAAAATTCTAAGAATGGCCCAGTCAAAGTTCGGCCCAATCTGGATATAGCTTGAGCCATTTTCTTATTCTCTTTCTATGTCTCTAGCAGTACAAAGCTATACGAAATGTTCAGGAGAATACAAATGCCAGAGACATTAATAAGTAAAACATACTGGACAATCATCATTTTCCCTTTACTTTACAATTATGCTATTTTGTGCTGATCTATCACATAAAATTGCAATAAAATTCTTAGATGTTTGCTGCTTTATGGTTAAAAAATGTGAACTATATCAAGTGCCATAAATGCTTTCATAAGGCTCTGTAACTGAGATCAGGTAAATCCAGGTCTTACCATTACGATCCTCCTCAACATAGTTCTCGTATTCATCTCTCTGTTCCTCGTTATACTCCCTCCTTCGCTCACTGGCAGCTCGCTTCATTCTCTGCTCAGCTGTTGTGGAGAAAAAGGAAGACATTTTAGACTTTAACAATAAAAAACAAACAGATAGCGAATACAGGTCACAACTGCCCCTACTTTGTATTGGTCTTTCTTTTTCTACTTATTTAATGATCAGCTTTGGGAGTCAGCTTTCAGTGGCCAACTTTCCCTGTGCTTTTCATGTCATTGTCATCCATGCATGCTTTTCATGGATTTTCTGTTCCTCCTTTACACTGATCCACCAACAACTGAAAGGTGGATAAAACCTTGGACCAATCAGCAGTAAATTTGAAGTCTTACTTAATTTGGCATAGGGTGGGTGACTTTTTCCTAAAAAACATCTTACCTTGAGCAAAATTCCAGAGAACAAGACAGTATCTGAACTAACTTTGATGATTTTGACCAAAGGTTAATAATAAATGAGTTTCGATAGATTAACATGGCTATTTACTCGGTTAATAGGGGAAACCTAATATACTCAAATTAGTATAAGCATCTGAGTATTAATTAAACTGGGTTTGGCTGGTTGTACTTAATTTCTCTCTCTTTACCTCATTTTGGGCTAAATCAACAGCCCTTTTCTATGCAGGCACAGGACGGCCCCTACACATTTTAAACTGTATTACTCTCTTAATGTGTTTCTTAAAGACCCCTAATTTAACACTATTACCAACAAGATATGAGTTACATCACAGCAAACACACAGGCCCACTTTCAGTCTGCCAACACACCTTCCCTTCAAAGTTGCCAATGATTTTTTAGTCTGGCTGCTGGAAACATCACAATTAGCCGCAAGCTAAGCTAGCACTGTAAACTGCTCACCAAATAGGTATACATTTTTAACGAATGCCGCTTTTTATTTCATTTTCAAAATAAATTCTACCTTTGAATTACTGGCATTTATCTTGCAAAAACATCAAAATGGAAGCTTGTGGAGCTCGTGCTTTGACATCAAGGTGGCGTTTAGTAGGATTTCTACAAGCACTCAGTGAGTGGTGCGTATTCTCATAAACAGGATATTACTGGAGTTCTTTATAATTTCCATATGTGTAGCAGCCATTTTAGATTGCAAAGGCAAAATTCTAACTCTGAGTTCAAATGCAACGGACCATCACGGAGTCTGTACAACATTCTTTAATTAGGAATTTAAGAAGAAATTAAGAAATTGTATGACCTTTGTATGATTGCAAGAAATTAATTACTTTACAACAAATATGACAGTCATATTAGGCTGTGTGAAAAATGATGGTTTACATCACTTTTGACACAACACAAAGTAAGAGAGGACGTTATCTGACGCATCAGCCTTTTTGAAATTCCCTTAGATAAACTAGTTCATCGTTTTAGGATAGCAGGTAGCATTTTTCATTGTACTGACCCTATTTTACATCTTGTAATTGTGTACTGTCATTTTCTGAAACTGTGCAGAAACAATTTTGTACTGACATTGGTCTCTTGTTCCTTTTACCTTGCAGGACGGAGCTTAAATCTGGCAAAAATGTCATATGTCCCATTGTATGTAAACCAATGGCTGACTGTTGTCCTCAGTGACCAGGCTACCATTAGCAACAAAACACATAATATGCAGAGAAATAGTAAAGAAAAATGTTCATAAATAAATGCAGTACACTGTGTGTTCACTAGATACAAGATGAGATAAATGGACTGAACTTATATAGCGCTTTTCCAGTCATACAGACCGCTCAAAGCGCTTTACACTGAAGCCACATTCACCCATTCCCACTCACTAACGCTCACACATTTATACACCGATACGCAGATCGGTAGGCAACTTGAGGTTAAGTGCCTTGCCCAGGGGCACATTGACATATGGCAGGAGGAAGCTGGAATCGAACCCACAACCTTCTGATTGCAAAACGACTACTCTTCCTACTAAGCCACAGTCACCTACAAACTGTTAAATCTGCAAATAAATAGTTCTTTATTGCAGCTATTGCTGTGTTTTATACGTGCAGCAGCAATATTGGCTTTTTGAGATTGGGTTTGGTCAGGGACCTAATGCTTTCCAGTTGAGAATTCTGACTTCTGGGTACGATCTACATGATTTTTTTTTTTTTCATACATCCAAATAAGAGATGGGAATAAATTGTGTTTCTGTTTTAGGCTGCTGGTAATAAAGTTGTTAAAAGATTCAGTTTGAAACAGGGTATTTGCGCAGTTGTAGGCACGAATGATTCTTACACGAATGCTGCTTTGGGCAAAGCCCCTCCTTCTAAGCCCCCAATACCCACTACACACATAAGACATACATGACAGCCACCAACCTCTAGCCTTTTTGTTCTTGTATTTATAAACAGATTAAAGCAGAGCTATCCATAGAGAGACCTGTGAGCCATTTTCAGCCCAATTCAAGAATGCTAAAGATTTCACCTGCACCAGCGCAGGCGGTTGTTGCAGATGTACTCTATTAAAGAATCTGTAAGATTTCCAATGACAAATTGAAATTTTCTTTAAATGGAAAATGTTAGACGCAACATAAAGTATGCATCTTTTAATAACCATGTTTTCTTGCTTTCATTTTAATTTCACAGTAAAAAGTACCACAACCATCTAGTAATTTTGCTCAAAATCAGATTAGGGCACACAAAAAGTTGACTAAATACAGCAACCGTTTTTTAAAGACATCGTCATCCAAATCCCGTACACTGCAGCTTTTTTGTAGACCAAAAACACAAACAAAAAAAACACCAAAAACTATGGACACTATACTTTTCCTTAAATAAGGCAAACGTGCAAGACCTTTTCCCTGTTTTGGATCTGCAATGATTTACAGATCATCTGTCTACAAAAATGTGACTATTTCATTAGCATGTAGGTAAGATTAAAAAAAAAATCATAAAGAAATTATTTAATAAATAATTCTAATTTTTGTGGCCCGTGAATACTTTCAACTTTTGGCTTGCATGGCAAAAGGTTTTGACAATAGAGGAGTAAAGGATTTACAAATCAAAAACTGTGTTTTAAACAATCTGTCACATGCTCAGTATTTAGTCCAGACGCAAACTGATAGGCTAGCGTGGTATACAACTATATTTTCCTATAGTGCTCATCTCGTGGGATGCCTGCTCCCCATTAACTAGACATACAAACAAGCATCAGACTCATTCAGGGAGCATCCGACAGATAACGTCCCACAGGCTGTGCCACCCTGGGTAGTGAGCCACATGAGTCATATCAAAAACTACTACTGGACACAATACTGGTTCATTTCTTGAATTTGGAAGCCTTTTTATTTCACAAGTGAGAGTTAAGTGACTTATTAAACATGAAAAAAACATTAATCTAAAATAAATTATTATAATGTAAGAAATTCTAAAACTTCAAGAAAGTCCGTGGCTGCTTGGAAGAATATGAAAAAATAAGGGATTAATCTTCAATATTTTGTACTTCATTGAATTTGAGGAGATCACTGTCCTCTACTCAGTTCTAACAGCTATACACTAACAGCTATGCATTATGGACTTAAAGTCTAGAAATGTTAAAAGAAAATGTAAATTACAAAGAAATTTTATGTTCATTATAACGACTGCAAGGCTGTCTTTAAACTGTTTACATGTGTGTGCTTCGATGCTTTAAAGGTGAGTTGGCATGTTTAGTGGTGGTTACAGAAGAAATCAATTTTTTGTAATGGGAAACCTGAAGAGGCAGGACTTGCTCCACGGTATCCTGTGACTCCTTCTGCAGCCTCCTGCTTGTGTGAGATTCCATAAAACTCACATTTAGGAGTTGTGTCGAGGAGTACAACAACTAGAGCGTCTGTTATGCTCCTGAACTTTGACAGCTCGAACTCAAAAAAAACTATGTCATCATCCCAGTCCAACCACAGGCTAGTAAATCCACTTCCACACGCTATCTCAGCTTCTTAAAGAGAGGCCAAAGGTGTTTGATTTGGACCATAGCTACTACTCCAGCTACATGAGGGCCTATCAAAATAACTGAAAACAGTACTAAAAAATTAAGTAGCTCAACCAAACCTCTAATCCTACTGGATTGTGGTGACAAAACCATCTATTATTTTTTACACCTACCTTGCAGCTCAGCGTAGTACTTGGGAGAACGGCGACTGCGGCGTTTGAAGAAGTTTGAGGCCTCCGAATCGGCCATGAATACCTGCCGCGCAGCTCCTAAAGATCACATCCCACAGGATTAAAATAACATAAAAAAGTAGGACTTGTAAAAAGTAAAGGTTAAGCAGACGGTACCTTGAGCATCTGCAGGTTTTGAGTCATCCTGTACTACGGCGCTTTTCACCACACTAGAAACTGGAGGCAAGAGAACAAACTGGTATTGATTGTGTTTGAGTCATTGCTCATCAATTATTGTTCAGGGAAGAATAATCAGGTCAGGTTTGAGAACTCTATATATTGTAGTTTTCACACTTCTCAATCTAAAGTGATCATGATGCAAAAAAAAAGCACTGAACATGTTTGTGAATTCACAAACACAGTAATGGTTAATAAATGTCAAACTGTGTTAAAGAATCTCTGTTCAATGTAGATGAATCTAGTTCAATATTTTATACTTATAACCACTAAAGAAACATGTTAACATATAGATGTTTATTTCAAAGTTTGTGATTTAAAGAAAAAACTGCATAGTTGCTAAAGCTACTGCTAACAGCAGCCATATTGGAATTTGAAGTCATGGACGGTGAAAAGCGCCAAACTTCTCAAGTTGAAATTGAGACCTCAGAGGACATTTCATCTAATTTTTCTGATATGGAACTTAGAAGCTTTTACCTTTGAAGTACAAATGGGACAGTAGCCGATTTTCATAAGAAAAAACAATGAGCAACTTTAGCCAAGGGAGTTGAAAACAGGCCAGTGTCTCTAATGCTGTCCTCTCTTACTTTGCATTGTTGCATCACAGCTGAAGTAAAAAAAAAGGCAAATACCTGTCACCTAATTGATTTGGATAAATAATTTAAAGGATTTAAAAACATATCATTACATGATCTAACTGCTTTGATTCCAAATCTAAAAGCACTAATTATTGATACTGCTCCTAAAACAAATACTACAGTTAGAATAATGTTATCTATAACATTAATTAGTTGTTCTTTAACAAAGATTTGGAAATAAAAACCTGATAAGTTTAGTTTTAATTTAGCTTATTGTTCTAAATGTTGTAATTATTGCCTTCCCCGCTACTTATAAAGTAACACAAGTATAACAAACTGAAATTAGCTGGTTCATTAGTCAGGCTATCTGCTCAGGTAGCCAGCCTAAGTTATAGGTGGTGCTCCACAGTTTCTACACCTTGACTGTCGATGATTTCCATGACTGTAAATTTCCAAATAGTTACTCAAGGTACTTTTTCTGTCATTGAAAGGACTTTAAAATGTGCAAGTATTTGTTTTTGGCAATTTTACACCTCTGTGTTTTTAAAACCTTGGTTTAAATTGATACCAGTGACCTCATTCTTAGTCTACTCTACTAGACTAAGCCTCCATTAGAGTAGATCACATTAAATCATCAGGCATCAAGCCGGGTACTAAGAGACTCATGGTAATGTAAAAACTAGCCACACTTTGTTCTCAATGTCTGCACAAATAGCACTTATTTCAAAGTTACCTCACTAATCTGTAAAAAGAATTCTTAAAACTTATTTACTCTTATAAACTAATGCAAAAAATTGTGTTTCATGTCCACCTTCATAAAGTCCCAACTAAAACTAAGATCTGCAAATAATATGCAATCATAGATTTAAAACAAAGATAATTGAAATCTGAATTATTCCAATAATTCCAATGCTGAAGGCCTGACAATGTTGATTCCAAGATCCTGCAAAGGTACTTACAGGCAATGATGAGGAGGATGGAGAGCACAGTCAAGGTAAATGCTCGAGTCCAAGACATTTTGAGAGAGAAAACCCAGATCTCTGCAGGACTGAACAGAACACCTATCAGACCATGACTGAGAGTGGATAAGGGAATGGAAAGGAGAAAGGTGGGAGAGCCAGGGAGGGAAGGAGAGAGTAGGAGGAGAAACAGGGAGGGGAATAAAAGGTTCATCGAGGGTAGGAAAGCTGCTGGTATTTCTATTGCTAACAAGAGTGAATAAAGAAAGAGGGAGAAGAGACTGCTCTACTTCAAGCACCTAAATTTTGGCTCATATCTAATGCCTCATGCTACCACTAAAATGGAAACTATTGTGGAGAACAAAGCTCTGGCACCAAAAGCAAAGGGAGGATTCATTTAAAATTTAGTTTGAGTCAGATCTATAATTGAAATGACCACAGTATCAGTTTATTAAAGTGTGCAGTCATCTATTTGTATTTGTTTACTGTTTTTTCATTAATAGGATAGAATAGAATCGAAATATCCTTTTTTGTCCCACAGTGGAGAAATTCAGGTGTACCAACAACAAAGTGAACGGTAAATGGAAGCATGCAGTTACACACAAAGGTAAAAAATATAAAAAACAAAAATAAGAACTACAGTATAGGTAAAAGATAAACCATAAAGTAAATAAACAGCATACTCAGATTAAAAGAAATGTGAAACTGAGTCTAACAGCTGCTGGAAGGAAGGATCTGTGATAACACTCCTTTGTCCACCTTGGATGCAGCAGTCTGCCACTGAAGGAGCTCTCCAGTTCTGCAACAGCTTCTTGCATGGGGTGGGAGACACAGAGCTGGTCTTACTGATGAGTTTATCTAACTGCTTCCTCTTACCTTTAGGTAAGCTGCTGCTCCAGCATACTACACCTTAGAAGATGGCTGATGCCACCCCATAGTCCAAAAAGGTCTTCAGGAGCGCCCCCTGCACTGCTAAAGATCTTAGTCTCCTTAGCAGGTAGAGTCTGTTTTGAACCTTCCTGTAAAGAACATCAGTGTTGTGATTCCAGTCAAGAATGTTATTCTAGACTCTAACCATAAAAAACTGAGAGTAGAGCGTTATGGTAACCAGACCTGTCGTTCCATAGCTCTTCTTCATGTCATTGAACAAAGGTTCTGCAAACTGGACTTATAAGTACCCAGCCCTGCAGTGGACTAAATCTGGGGTATGTAAACGCAAAATTATGAGGTGGTTTAGATTTGTTTTTTGAGTCTGGGAGTTATGATCCTCCGTTGTTATGGGTTTTTTGTTTTATTTATTCTCCTGTTACTGTTATTTTTTTGCAGTTAATTCTCGTAATTATGGGCTGTGGGTAGAGATTCTGACAGTTAGGAAGAACAGTAAAGGAAGGTCACTAGGCATAGAAGATGCCTCATACACACATTAATGACAGAGTTTGATAAGATTCACATTTTGGGTTAGCATGAGGCAGTGTTGTGCAACTGTCCAGCATCGTACCACTGTTGGGTGCTTTGGTTAACTGCCTGTAACACTATCGCTCCACACATGATGCCACCACTGATGCCTGTTATAGATGTTCTGGCTCTTTGCTTATTAATATCCATCGCTTGTCTGCATGTGTACCAAAGATGTCTAAATCTGACTATTTCTTGGGGGTTCTAAATGTATTCCTTAACTGTTATTGATAGTGAGAGGATGTTCTATGTGACTGTAGCATGGCTCTACCCAGACAGGCTTTAGATTGGAGTTAAAATAAAGCCCTTTTTGACTCTTGCATTCATAATTCTGTGAGATAAACCAGTTTTGCTTGTTTTTATTTTTTACCAATAAAGATTAATTTCAATAAATATAATTTAATTAGCTGTTTTATTGAGATGAAAAATGAAAAACATAAAATTTCACCTGTAAATGGTAACTTTCGTTTTATATTTATGTGAGAAAATAGATTTTTTGTGGTGTTTTTCCTCATTTTTAACAGTCAGAAGAAGTATAACATTCTGAATACTATTGAATACAAAATGTAAAAGAACCACAGTTACCGACATTAGTGGTTCATTGTGAAAAGTCATGACTAATTGGGGGTCATCGTTAATCTGATTTTTTGTGTATATGCCATGACTACCCAGCCAACAGGTGTATGTGAGCTCCATATGAATTTTACTCAGGCAGGATCAGTACTAAATAGGCATGGGCTTAGATGAGGCTTCTTGTATGAGATTCATGAAATAAACCCTCACCAGTAAACCCAGTTGGGCAGCCTTTGAAGGTCTTAGCTGGGTCTCAAACATGCACTATGAAAAATTATTGAAACTGCTCAACACATCAAGAGTCCATATGGGTCCCACAGTTAGCCTTTAGTTGTCCTGCATTAAACCTAACCAGGGAAATAATGTGGGGCCATTATGCAACATATGCACATCTCATCCTCCAGCTTATTTCCTATCCATATGGGCCCCATAGTGGATGGATAAAGACAAATTGTGTTGTAGCAAGTCTTTGTCTAGTGCAAAATAACACGGTTCCGGTTTGAGCAGTCTTATGCATTGTGAAGTAATGTAAAATGGTCTTACGATGCAAAGTATGTGCACAGTGTAAGGGACTGCCCATTCGTGCAAATAAACAACAGAAAACTAGGTCAAATAACTTTTTTCAATGAGCGGCTGTTCCACCCCTGATTCTAGGACACCCTGGGAGGAGGTTTTCACACATCCTTTCTTTTAGCTAGGCTTTTTAACACTACCAGTCATCAGGGTCACAACTCCCTGCCACTGGTATTCTGTGGCTTGGAAGCTGAAAGTGGATTAGCACGATTTTTAAATATGAGGAAGAAATAAAATCCGAGGGAGTAGTGTCTGCTGTGCTGCAGGATAGGAATTACTCCCAGAAGGAGAGAGAAGCACAAACAGCGTTCTCATGAGGAAGATCTCAGCTTTTCATCCTCATCTTTGTAGTTCCACTCAGGTCAGCTGAATGTTTTTCATATTATTGGTCAAATGGAGCCAAGAACCCTTTTCTCACCATCAGTCAATCAGAGACAAGACTCCTCCAAGAAGTCAGAGGCCCTTTTGTTGCTGCAGGATGAGATGGTGATTAATACAACGTGTGGAGCACCTTACCTACACACAGAATGACATGTTTTATGTTTTTCTTGCAGGAAGATTAGGTTTAGGCGGCAACATATTTCTGCATCACTGAAACCTTTTATTATTATTCCAGATAAAAGTAATCACAGGCCACTTTTTAGTACACATCATATTCCTCCTACATTTGTTTAAGCCTTTAACAGACTGAACGCTACTGAACTCTACAAAGAGATGCTTCAATATGGAGGTGCAAAGTTAACTGGTCTCTGGAGATTTCTGCCTCAGACTGTGCAATATGATCGGATCTGAAATGTGTCTCCCATGAAGGAAACTGGGCAAAGGCAATTTGCTGCTTTGCCCAGGCAAAAATTGGAGCAGCCCTGATATCTGCTAGTGATTAAGCCGTGAATGAGCTTGCAGTCAGACCTGTGTGCAAGACAAAAATGTGCATTCTGTGCATCTTTTTCTAAATGTGTAGGTGTCAGCGTGCACAGAAAGGGGTTTTTAATTGAGTAATTTACTTTTTTATGCATATATTCAGCCCTTCTTGGTTTTTTTGTTTTTTGCTTTGTTTGCTGAAATGTAAAAAAGTATCTGCCCTCTTAAAGACTTCTTCTGTTTTTGTTTATATATCACACTTCAGGCAATAACTGCAGTCATTCATTTGCAATTACTGACAATAGGTCTTATACATCACAGTGGAGGAACTATGGCCTACTGTTCCTTGCACAATTGTTTTGATTCAGCCGAGGGTGTATCAGCATTAATGACCTAACACATCATCTCAATTGAAATAAACGCTGGACTGTGACTAGGGCACTAGTCCAAAAACTTTGTTTTAGTGTTTTGAGCCATTAAGAGATCCTTGTCCTGCTTTAGATCCTTCTCCTGCTGGACTGAAGTAAGCAGGCAGTATCATCAATCTTCAAAGTCACATTGCTTTCAGGAGCAAACAAAAATGTGAAAAATATATGATCTACGCCAGTATTTCTGAAATATGTCTTAGCATCAACAACGATGTATCCAATTTTTACGTTCCATGTTCTGTAAATAACACCTTCAGATAACGTTAAAGACAATAACAGCAAGGTAGCCTTGATCTGATACACTGTTGCACTGTTATAACAATGTTGCTAATACAATTGACACAGAAATATTTTACCTGCCAATGCACTTAGCATCTAGTTGCATGTGCTGGTTACGTATTTCATGAGGAACATCACAACTGCTGATCTTCTTGGTAAGGTCACACTTTGCACTTTATCTTTTTTTTCAGGAACCATTGTATAAAGTGGATAATTTCCCCTACGATGAGCTTCTAGCCATCATTTCAGGCCATATTTACAGGCTTGTATGAAGAAACGCATATTTTCCCCACTACCTTTAGCCTTCATGTCACCACATGTCAACATTCATCCCCCACGATGTTTCACTCTTAGAACTATGGATTCCCCATTATGTTGTCCAAACCACCTTATGCACTAAATTCTTTATCGGGATTAAGTTGTCCAAATAAATCCTAGAGGAATGTTAAAGATAAGGATAATAGAAGACACTTTATTACAACTTTCTGTCTCTATAGTGTAAATGTGGCATTTTTGTCTTTTAAAGACAAGTTACAACAAACCAAGAACTAATCAGCCAAACACATTTTCTCACTTTGTGTGCCAAGTTTAGTTTAATGAATCAGTGACATGTTTAGTGTGTCAGATTTAATGATGTAGCTGTTGGCTTTTGTTTTGATTGTACAAAAAAGGAAAGTGTGTTTGATTGTGGGTTGATTTTAAAGAATAGAAAAGAAAATGAATATCAGTCATTACTGAGTTTATTATCAGTCACCATAAATTATTTCAGTTTTGTAAGATTTAAAAATATGAATCTAGGCCTAAAATAGCATAAAAACACATAGAAGAGTTAGCATGTTAGTAATAATCCTATAAGAGAGGCTGCTGTAAGATCAAGGCCTCTGTTGATGTAAAGTGTTGCAGTCACAATTTCTTTCAACATCGATTCCATTGTTTTCTCCTCTAGTTTAACCTCACTTTGGCTCCCTCTCACACATATACCTCAGTATGTCTCCTAATTTACTCATGATTATTTGTCCTAATTTACAGTTTTGGCAAACGATCTTAGTACATTAGTTTTCTCTTTTGTTTTATGTCCTGCACACGATGAGTCCTCAGAGTGAAGTCCTCTCTCCTTGCACCAGGCGACCCCTGAAGGCCCAGGTATCCTGTGGACACAGCACACAGAACGCAATTACAATTACTCATTAAAAGTTAAAAAATGTTTTGGTATATTGCAAATCCATTCTGTCTGCCTGGCTGCTGTTAACATGTGAGGCCCGTGATGGATCTTCAGAAATGTTTAGGTGGAATGCCAGGCACAAAGTGGCATCTATTTCAATGTCAGGGTTTTCCCCAGCAGAACGAAAAAGCGGCTAAAACATGATTCACGCACAATAGACTAACACGAAGTAGCGCAGAGTTGTCAAAGGCAAAGAAAAGGATGCCCAGTTTTTTAATATTTGGTATAGAAAAGCATCCCCATGATGCTGCCACCACCATGTTTCACCATGGGGATGGTGTGTTCAGGGTGCAGTGTTAGGTTTCTGCGTGTGTAGAGATGGTTACAAATTAAATGACGTCTGAAGTCAACTGGATGCAGTGGATTTTATTTATGGGTATCAGAGTAAAAGGTGGATGAATACAAACACACACCAAGGTTCTGATGTTCATTTCTCCACAATTTTAAAAGCATCAGATCAATTTTCTTTGATTCAGTTTAAGTGCAACTTTGTGTTGGTCTATCAAATAAAATCCCAGTAAAATGTAACGCCAGAAATTGTGAAATAGTTCAATGGGTGTAAATTCTACTAATAGTAATAGTGTGATGAAAGGTCTTCTACGGGTCCCCAAACACAGATGCTTGTTGCTCTGCACAGCTTCGTCTCAAGATAAATATAACCGATGACAGAGACACTTATGTTTTTCATTTTTTTGCACTATTCTTGCTTGTGAACAATAACAACACATCAGTTAATCATGCAGTAATCAATATAGTCATGCCACTGTGATATTACCATTCCATAAACAGATGATGCAGAACATTGGGAATGTACATGAAAGTGGAGTGTTTCACGTTATATCTGCATGAGGCTCTGCTTGAAGTGCTCTGCTTCCACTTCAGCAGCATTATGGGCTAGGCTTAAGAGTTCAAGAGCACCCTTGCAGGGACAGGATACATTTAGAAGCCAATTTGCAAGGAGGCGCTGATGCTGGTGAATGAGCTCAGGTGTTCAGTCGTCAGAGGAGAATCATAGTCAGGTAAGGTTAAATAAACAGTAATATACAAGTATAAGAGCAACACAAAAGTGAGACTAAAATTATGATTTCTAACCTTGAAGGCGACTTCGTTGATTCCATATTTCTTCCCCGCGATCTCTTGCACCTCATTCTCAATGTTTTCCTGCGTGGTTCCCCTCACGTCGATGTAATAACAATCACTGCTGGCATAATGGCAGGAGATGGCCTAGGAACATACACACGTTTCAGAGACCATCAGGATCACATATTTCATACAGTAAATCTGTTCTAAAGTTTCTCTGACACTCATTGCATTTCAAAATTTCATATTTTTTATTTCTGAATATTTTTGTATCATAATCAGCTCTAGATTGTCCCTGTCCTAACTTTTTGGAAAGGTTATCAACACTAAAATGGGATGAAATTGAGTTGCTCCATATTTTTTCTTCATATGTTGTTTTTATCCTGCATCTAATAATATTACATCAACATATTGCATAAACGTGCACAACCTTGATTCAGTTTCAGCTTTCAATTTTCTTACTCAGTATCCCACATCTTGGCTCTATGTTGCAGATGTTCTTCAAGTCTATCAGATAGTGAGAACATCTCACGTCCACAGCCCTCATAACTGACTGGTATTTGGCCACCTTGACAAAAACTACAGATTCATCTTAATAAAAACAAGCCCAGATCAAGGTGCGTCCGCCACTTTCTTTCAGTGTGGGCATGATGTTCTCTCAGTGTTGTTTTTGTGCCAAAAAAAACCCTGTTTGGAACAATGTCCAAAATTTCAAGTTTGCGCTCATCAGACTGTAACGCTGGCCTGGCTTTCTTTGGAAGAAAAAAGTTCTGGTTCACAACTCTACACCTTGGCCAGACAAATAGCATGATTCAGCATCAAAGTAGGCTGGCCCATACCAGTACAATGTCACCTGTGGTCAGGGATCCCCCAGAGATTTATTTTTAAATAAACATTACATTATCTTGTAAAACAGAAAAGAATGGTTCAAGTTTGATGACATAAAAGGAATAAAAAACGAACCCCTGCATGTATTATGTGTTCCATTTTAATTTGAAGCTCCAAACAAGGACACAGTGCTGCCACCTACCTTCAGGAGAAACAACTACGGCAAAAAATTCACCTGTGTGCGGTTTAATTTCAATATTTTTATTTAATCTATCCATCCAGTTTCTATACCAATTTAATCCTGGTAGGGTGGGGGTGGGAGGCTGGTGCCTGTCTAAGCTGGTGAGAATATGTACATGAATGTGCTAGAGAACCAATAAAACCATTGTTTGATCATTTAAAAATCAGTAAGGAAAACTGCTAAGACCTGAAAAAATGACAATAAACCCATGCTAGAGGGCCTTCCTGAACTGTGATTCCAAACGCTTCAGTGTGCATCTTATGCATCTATGTATGGTGAGCTGAAAGGAAACCAATGGAGAAGGGATTTCCTCTCAGTATCTCCTCCTAAATCAAGTTATATCTAGACATGCGCTAAGAAATCAGCCGGTGACCCGAATCAGCTCATTTCAGCTTGATCGATCCTAAGCGGTGACATTCCAGATAGAAACCTCCAAATCCAATCATTTTCCGACCAGCGAATGCACCATATCAGACTGCTTGCAGGTTGTTTTAACCACAACGCTCTTTGAGATTGAAAATCAGCCCCAAAAACTGCTGCATCTTTATAAATATGACGGGGGTTTCCTGAAACATTCAAAGTTAATTGAAATACCTTGCGGAAGCCCTGCGTCTGGTTCATGCCGGATCCATGGATGAGCAGAGGGTGGAAGAAGACTGTGTCGCCCTTTTCCATTTCTACATACATCCTGGGGTGGTTTGGGTCATAGTCCTGTACCCCGTGGTACATTTTGTTTACCCCACCCTGAGAACACACATAGCCATCATCAAGCATTTTTTTTTTTGAACCTCCAGGAAGGATTCTGGATGCGTTTTATCCCTGTGCACGTACCTCCCAGTCAGGGTAGTCGTGCTCCTGCAGGGTGCCCTTGTGCGTTCCCGGCAGGACTACCAGGCAGCCGTTCTGCCTGTTCACTTTCTCCATCGCAGTCCAAGCACAGACAATGTGGTCGGATGGCCGGAAGGGGAAATAATGCAGATCCTGATGCATCGGGTGGCGAGACGTCTTCTTACCTGGAACAGAACACAAACATAAGCAGTTTACAGCTAAGCTAAAGCAAATGCACGGTAGCCGACGGGTGACAGGGGCAATGGCAATGACGTTTGTACTGCAACATTTTCTACCTGCATCAGGAGGTTTGTTGATTAGCATGGTGTGCATGGCCATGATGTTCGGTCCAGTAAAACACTCCACATACTTCAGGATCTGTCACACAGAGAGGCACAAGGTTGGTTCGTTAGTGTAAAGGCTAAAATTACAGAGAGGGGGCATATTAACGAATAAACCTACCATTGCTTGTTTTTAGTTCGTGTATTTTTATGTCAGTTTAATTGAAGAGACAGAATTTCAACCAAAGATCCTGAAGAAACTCGCCTGTGACTCCTCCTAACAAGCCAGATCTCTGCCTCCAGCAGACTGCTTATATCCCAAAGGGCCACACGGGTTACAGTTACAGATACTCCTGCTTTCAGCTCACTATGTAGAGCACACCTGTCTACAGAATCAGTGTCTTTCATTCCAGCTGTTCTACCTCCACGTTCAAGAGCACACAGCTGTCAAAACTAGTAGATCTGGACAGAAAACTCCTTAAAAAGGTTGAAGGTGTCTGCCACTTATTGTTTAGCTCCATGATGCCTTTTTCATTTCTGGTTTAGATCCGAACTATAGGAGCTTGGGTCTTTAAAGCCCATTTGGAGTCTTTAGTGAACCTCTGTAACAACTGAATAATTAAAAAGCAAGACTCTTACTCTGATGAGTCTCTGTGACCTTTACTTTGAAAGGCCAACAGAATCATTTTTTTTCCACTAGTTTAGCTCCTTCAGTAATATTGAAAATATTCTACTCTATGAAAATATTTAGACTTTGATTCTGAAGAGTGTCTTCAAGATTTGGACTCAGACCTACATAAACGTAAACAACTATGTGAAGTCTGTTACTAAATCAGCTCATAATAGCTGTAATCTGAAAAACAAAGGGTTTCCTGTCAAAACAGGACACAGAAAAGCTTATTTCCGGTAAGTTAGATTCAAGGATTCAAGATTATTGTATTTTTGTCTGTAATTGTAGCTGTAAAACATCAATCAGGCAGCTCATCTAAAAACAAATCAGTTTAATGAACCGACCACTGATGAGTGACTGGATTGGATTTAAATTGAAACCGTAATTTAAATTTTTTTCATGCCAAGTTTTTAAGCAAAACGTAAAGTTTTTTTTTGATTTATCTCCTGTAAAGATTGGATTGTCTTGTTGTCTTGTGTATGGATAACGCTGTATAAATAAACTATCCTTGACTTTATTTTGAAAGGCCAACATAATTCTTTTCTCTTGACTTGTTAAGTTTCAATAGTAACGCAGAACCCATTTCAGCTAACCCCTGACAGCTGGTGTATCTGGAAGATTTATTTCCAAAGTCCAGATTACTTTTTCTTTTTCCAATGGATTTTGGTCTCCCTCAGCATGATGCTGCCACCACAATGTTTTAAAGTGACGTGCAGTGTTACTTTTCTTCTAAACAAATTCTGTTCTATTCTTTGTTGTGTTACCTTTCACCTATATTTAGGGGTTTCAGAGAAAACCTTTCCTTCCACTTCACAATCATGCACTACTCCGTCTTGGTTTTTTACTAATCTATTTTTATGAAAAAGTTCAAGAGGTATGAATACTTTTCCACTGCACCTGACTTCCTTTAGTTTATTGTAAACAGCAGTTGAGAAGCAAATTAAACTTCAGAGTTTATTCTGTTCTTGTTTGTAGATAATCTTGATAAGAACCAATGCTCATTATGTAATAATTGAGCACCGCAGGGTTCCAAAGTCTATTCAGTCTTTATGTCACTAATGAGCCACTGTAAAATAACCTGTCTTTTAAATGTAGCACACTGTAGATTTCATTCTTCATTTAGGAAGAAGGCCTGTGTCCGTTTGTGGCAACATACCTGGGGTAAGGCACAGTAACGGAACAGTTCAGGGTTTTCCTGAAAGTCCTGGAGTTTGGACACAGCTCTCTCATCTGGAACAAACTCTGACTTTGCGATCGCCACGTCTCTCATCACCAACAGGCCTGGAACCTTTACTTCTTGCCGACAGATCCGTTCAAACTCCTGCCTGAAGAAGGTGCAAATACACATAAAACAAGTTCAATGATTCTAATTATTATAAGAAGGATTTAAACTTGGAAGTAGTCCTAACATTTTCTCACAGGTGCTTCCTTCATTCTGCCTGTAAATCTCAATCATTGGGAATGAGCTGGAATATTAAACTAAATTTATTTACTGTCTGACAAACAATAAGTCTTATATACTTAGAATACCTTTCAAAAGTATCCACCATTGTGTAGTTTTAAAACCACAAACTTTTATGTATTTTATTGGGAATAATAGTGAATTGTAAGGAATATGCGACGTGGGTTTAGAAATCTTTGTACAAATAAAAACTTGGTCTGGATGTTTAAGACGTCCATGAAGAGTTTGCCACAAACCATGATGGGGACATAGCAAAACTAACACTGCACATCACCCTAAACACATCATCCCCACAATAAAGCTTGGTGGTAGCATCATGTTGTAGGGGTGCTTTTTTCCAGCAGGGAGAGGGTCAAGAGCTGGATGGAGCTAAATACAGGCCAATCCTGGAAAAGAGCAGTGAGAGTTGCAACTAAGGTGAAGATTCACCTTCTAGCAGGACAACAATCCCAAACAAACACCAAGAGCAACAGCGGTATGTATAGTTTAGATCAAAGCATTTTCAGGTGGTACAGTCAAAGTCCAGACTTAAATCCAATTAACGAATCTGTGGCAAGGTTTGAAAATGGTTGTTCTTTCCATCCAATCTGACTGAGTTCTAGCAGTTTAGCCAAGAAGAATGGGCAAAGGGCTCTAGATGAGAAAAAAGACCTGTAGCTGTAATTACGGCAACGCAGTATTGAATCAGGAGAGGCTCAATACAAAGGAATGCCACACTTTTCAGATTTATATTCGTAAATACAAACTGAAAACTATGCACAATATTTTAAAATTCATTTTCCACTTTAAATCCCAATAAAATAGACCCAACTTTATGGGTTTAATGTAAGAAAATGTTAAATAATAATAATAATAAAGGGGTGTGATTAATTTTGGAACTGTACCTGAACCTCTCGATGTCCGCCTCAGACACCAGGTTCTTGATGAGAAGGAAGCCGTTTTCCTCATAGAAGAGTCGCTGCTCTGGGGTCAGCATGCCTGTATCAAAAGAGTATCTGTGCAGCAACGTGATAACACAAATTAGATACTGAAACATGCAGCTGCACTGAAAAGCTACTTTAAGTCAGTGATATTTGTTACACAGAATGTAGCTGAGCTTTTTGCATTGAAGATAAAGAAATGTTTCCAGGTACAGCTTTAAATGTCAAGTTGGATAAGCGACACTTTTTTGGGACTTTTTGCCAACAGTTCTTGCAAAAAGGGAGGCTGAACTCAACAGACTGGGTCAAAGGTGAGAGATTTCGGGCAGCAAAGGTTTTCCTCCTACCTCAGTTTCTGAGGGGGACTGTAGGTGAAGGTTTGTCCAGATGTTGGTGAACCTCTCTTTTTGGAAGTCAGTCAAGGAAAAACTCAATAAGTAAACACTGTTTGGAAAACTGATCCAGAGTCAAATCTATCATTTCTTGTTCTTACACATATTTAATGTGAAAGTATTTGGACAGCTTGTAAAGCCATCCTCAGATTTTATATCCTTATCTATTTTGATGTTCTGTAACAGCATTTAAATCAAGTTGAGGTCTGGACTTTGACTGGACCTTTGATCTGCTTTTAGATATTTCTGATATGTTTGGGGTTAATGTCCCGTTTCATGACCCAGTTTCAAATAGCCTCTGCTCAAAACAGACTTCAGAACACTGATCTACCGAGGAGCTCATAGTCGATTTAATGACCACGAGGTGCCCTTCTTCCACAGCTATGATCAAATCATCACCCCTCCTCTACCGTGCTTCCTGATGGTTCACACAAAAACTGAACCTGTGCATTGTGGGAAAACATCTTCATTTTACTCTTGGCTGTTCTAAGAATATAGTTTTACATGCCAATGTTGTGAATGGTCCTGACTGTGACGGCTAAGAGACTGTAAAGTGTGGTTCCTTATTCAGTTGTTTGTTTAAGCATCTGATTAATTATTAAACCATAATAAGTGTTTATTTACTTCAGAATACCGGAGTTAATGAGCATCGTATCTGTTTGAACTGTTTGCAAACTAAATGTTGTTCTTTAGTTCATGTAAAAGTACTTTTAAAATAAGCCCACAAAACACAACTTCAGAAGTTATTACTGACTTTTGCACATAGCAGTGCAATTAATCCTGATTAAGAATATTAATAGCTGCCCAGCACTAACAGATGGGTAAAGACAGATGGAAAAATAAAGCTAGAAACATAGAGATGACATATATGAAAGATAAATATGTAGATCTGTGGGTGAACAGATACATATTCAATAACTGTTACATTATATTGTGTTTATATTGATTTTCTGTTTTATTGATTGATTGCTAGCTGTCATTGATAGAAACCGACGTGAACAGAACAACCCCTTTCTGACAGATATGATCGGAACCATTCCAGGACTGTACCTTTGATACCGAACAATACATCAGTATGCCACGGTCCAATGTATCAAAAGCTACAGATGGACCCTACAGAACCAGACTAGTAGAACTGTCAGAATTTAAAGAACCGTTGCCGTACTCTGGAGCACTTTAAAACTAGACTGACTCTTTTAAAACAAACAGAAACTGAACGACCAGCCACGTCCGCTCTCTCAGTTTCAGCTGTCCAGACCGCCGATGGGAGCCGCCAGTTTTATCCGCTGCTCGGTGGGCCGCGCTCGGCTCGCCTGCAGGCTATCTCCCTGGAAGAGGTCCGACACCACTCGGATCTCACAACAGAGCCAAAGGATACGATCGAAGCCCTTGATCGATCCAGATGATTGATCACCATTCGGAGTCTTTCCGCAGACCGAGACATTTTCCCGTCCAGCAGCTCTCCACCCGGAGAAACGCACTCAGAAGCTCACACTTTGCTGTTTGTACTGGGTGAAGGTCCCAGTGATGACCTCACAGAAACGCCTTGACGTCATTTAAAGGTCGCTGTTCTGAAACACCTTTTCAGACACTTTATTGGCTTAGATTGTGTGCATAAACAAAGTATTTGACTTCAGTTTCAAGCACTCAGTGTAGAACACATCAACACTACTTAAACCTTTTTTAGAACATTGAATGGCAGATTTAATGCAAATACATAAACACAAACAGCAGGTACATATAAGTACTTATATGAGTATTACGCAGGAGTTAAATAAACATACTACAAAGGCGTCAATACAAAACTTTATACACTGGCTGGTCTTCTCCTTTTTCTACTTCTTCTTCTTCGTCTTCTGTGTTTTATGGAAGTTGGGGTCCAATTTATCGCTTTACCGCCGACCTCTGGATCAGATGCTCATCACGCTTCTACTACATACGAGTATATATCAAAAAATGTAAATATCATGAAGAGCTTTAATATTTTTGTCACTCATTTCAGAAAGTGAAACGTATATTAGCTACATAGAGTCATCACACATAGAAGGAAATATCTCAAGCCTCTATTTCTTGTAACTTTGATGATTCTGGCTTACAGATGATAAAAACTCAAAATTCCCCAAAACCCCAAAGTTTGCAAAATTCTACCGACGCTTTAACTGGAACTATGTGCTTTGATCAACTGGAAGAAACACTCCATGTGGGTTTAGTGTGAAATAAAGCATGAATATGTGGAGGAGCATGGTGGAAGATCTGTTTTTCTCCCAGAGATCCTTATTAGAGTTCATAGTATAGTATGTTCAGCTGGATTTTTGTTGGACATTAAGTCTTTCAACAGGATAGTGATCCAAAACCTATGACCAATTCAGCTCAGAAATGGAGCACCAGACAAAATCAACGTTCTTCCATGGTCTTCTCATCTGTATTGAAAACCTTTGGGCTGCGCTAGACACAGAACATAAGAGAGGAGCCAGGAATCTGGATGATCTAGAGAGACTGCTCAAAGCGGAATGGTCAAAGATCCATCTGTTTCTCTTTTCCAACCTTCCTGACTAAGTGCTGTCCTTTTATGGAATGTATTAACATCCTAGGTACCATCAGTTGTGGAAGCAGGGATTTTGCTAGAAACACTTTTCATGTTTTTTTCAGCATCTGACTTTTGTCTGAGACTATGCTAGTGCAATAAAATCTAAATTTATTTGAAGGCTTTTTACATACTACACCATGGCTGCGCTCTATAAATACGAAACAAATGAGATTGTTTATTTGCGTACACCAATAAAATCACAAGCATAATTATTATTCCAATTTTGTTCGTGTTTTACATATGTTCTGTGAAGGATGTGAAATGGAACTTCGTTTACATGATTACTAATAGAATATTTATCTTTAACTCCATATGATATTTCAGTTCAGAATATCATCTGGATTACCAGTATATCTGAGTAGGTGGAGTATTATTCTATGTAGGATACATTATATTAGGTGTTGTTGTACTTACTTCATAGAATACTTAAATCACCCGTTTATAAAGTTTTTCTCCAGTCCAATAGCTGATTTATGTCAGGAGTCCAAACTGTTCTATCTGGCTAAGTCATTTAAAATCAGTTAAGGTTGTAAACACAAACATGATCTCAGTAATGTCAAAACCTACCACTGATTTTTACATGAACCAGAAACTGCTACAACCGTTGCCCAGCAGGGGTCGCCACAACCCAACAAAATAAAAAGAGCGCAACTAGCGTTGAAGAAATGATCCAGTAACAAGAACTTTACATTTATTATCAAATGAAAAAAATGTGTGACATCAACGAAAAAAACGTTGTTCTTTTTTACTGTGAAATGTTATAGTCATACTGTGATTTTCAATTTCATTTGTAAAACACTGAGACCTAAGTATTTAGTTGTGAAAATAATTGGGACAGCCCAGTAAATGTTCAGGTGTTTTAAAGAAATGTTCACATATTTATGTCCGATGTCTTCTTTGTCTCTGGAAAAGAAAGTAATTTAACTACATAACAAAGAATAACCTTGATTTAATATAAAATTTGGACACCCTACACCCTAAAAGCTGACGTATCCCCTTTGGTTGAAATCACTTCAGTGAGACGCTTCTTGTAGCCATCTACCATCAGTATGCGGAAAGTTTCCCCCATTCCTTTTCAGCTCTGTGGTTTCTTGCATGATCAATCTGTTTCAGGTCACCCCACAGAGTCTTAATGAGATGAGTCGTTGGTGGACTTACTGGTATGTTTTGGGTCGTTGAGATGCTTTTTTTTTTCTTTTAAAGATGGTCTTATGGTGGATTCTATGATGGTGAGCAAACCATGCCACTTCCAGCACCATGCTGCACAGTTTGTATCAGATTCCTAGTATGCTGTTTTTATGCCAAACGTGTCCTCTGTTCTGGTTTCCAATTAATGCATTTAGACTCCTCTGTCCAGAGAACGCTATTTTAGTCTTTGTCTACGTTCTCTTTGGCAACCTTCAGTATGTTTTACTAGAGACCTAAAATTGATTGTCGTAGCAACAGCGTTTTATTGCGAACACTTTGACCGGAAACTCAACAGCCGTCATTGCGCTTTTATTTTGAAATCTCCTGCAGAAACACCGAGTCGGGCTGACAGGGGCGTGGTTTTATTTTGAAAAGGTGAAAGGAAGTCAGTCTCTCCTCGCTGTGGGAGTAGATAGCTAGCGGTTACACCACTCCCGTGTCTGTCGACGTTAGGTCCTCCTCCAGCCTCTTTAAACTGCCTTCTCTCCCCAACAAGCGACATTTTCGGACACCTCGTTTGCAAACACGCATACCCTTATGTGTGTTTCCGAGAATATTTCTTTCTCTGTGGGAGCCTGTGGGACATAGACCGACAACACAAGCGGAGCTGTGTTCTATAAGAGACGCTACTGACCGTGGTGGGCGGATAAAGGCAAGCCGAGGAGGGCATCCGGCCCTGGCAGCTCCGGAGAGTCGGCTTGAAGGGACGGGATTCACCATTTCCAGGTAAGCGAGCTCAAATGTCCTCACAGAACATGTCCGATAATGGACAAGGCGACGTTCCGTTTCCCTCGGCGGAAAAGGACGAAGTGTTCATAACAGCTTGTGGTGTGTGGGGATGACAACGAAGAGGAAACCGTAGCAGAGAAACAATTCAGCCAGATCAGTGCAACGCAATGATGCGTCCTGTCTTCACACTTCTTTGTGCACAAGACGTTTTTACGTCAGGGGTGCTGTTGGTTTGTTTACATTACATATCCGAGAGAGGACCCCATGTTCAGTGCATGAATGCAATGCAAGAACAAGATCTATTATGTTTGCATCTTTGTGTCATTTGGCTCTGCAACCAGTGATCTTTTTGTCTCCGAATGAACAGTTTTTGCTTTTATACTCAATGCATGTAAATAAATTGTGTTTCACACGGCCTTTTAACGTCGGTCACAAGTCGGTGTTTACTTTTAAACCTTCATCAACACTTCACGTCCCCCCCCCCCCCCCCCCCTACCCACCCACCACCAGGTGTGTTTTCTGCATGATTCCCGTGCTCATTTGAGGATACATGCAACAGCATCAGGAATGCGCCACCCTGCTGTCTCCCTGGCAACACTGAGATGTTGTGAAAGGGTTCAATGTTTCCAGAAAGCGCTCCTGTATTCTCTCCATCAGTCTCTATTTTAGCAATCTTGAAATGACTGCACAGCAGTTTTCATTAGACTGCATCTGATGCATTCAGGTTTGACCTGAGTTTCCTTCCATCGTCCCTCATCTGGAATAACTGGCCGCTCGATTTTGTGTCTGCATGGATCTGAAAGTGTGTGTATTGACCCACATTAAGATCCAGGCTGTTGGTTTTGGGAGTGATAGACCCCCAGAGGGCAAAGTAATTACCCTGGCCGTCTCTCCACCCCCCTGTGTCTGCGGAGCCTATAGGAGCGCTCGTATTGATCAGTCTCTGCATTATGCAGCGTTTAGCAGGAACATAAAGGATCAGACTGCTTGTTGTGGCGTATGAACATGCAGTCACACTCTCACTTTCTCTTTGTGGGAACAGAAATTCATATTTTCTGGACAAATGAGGTAATGCTGGTGGATGAGTAAAGCTCTGAGACCCAGTTGTGGTTTCACTTTGATGGCTTTACCCCTTGAACTTTATTACATTTCATGACATTGCAACTACACAACAGGGGATTATTGTGAAGTGGAAGAAAAATGTTACTGTTTTCAGTATTATTTTTTTTCAAAGACAAATATCCCCACATCATGATGCTGCCACTACCGTGTTGCAGGCTGATGTGTGTTCTTGCCTTTCTTCATGCATTTGGCATGTAGGCAAAAAAAAAAAATCAGTTTTAGTTTGATCTGCCCAGAGGACATTCTTCCAATGGTTTGATGTGTCCCCAACATGGCTTGTGGGACTTCTCGTGTTGAACAAAGAAACAAGCCAAGACTAAACCTTTGTTTGTGTGATGTGCTCTGATTTGGCTTAATAAAATCCTTTCGCAGAGTAAGCTTGTTCTTGATTATAATGTAAACTTGAAAAATCAATGTAAATTGATGGATGGATGCATATGCAGGTATTCTAATACTGGGTTAGCTAATTTTGGAGTCTAGAGGGTGAGGCTGGCTGAACTTCTGGGCATTAGCCTCCACACAACACTGTTGCTATTGGCAACCAGTCCAGAAGCTTGCAGCATCTTTCTCTCTTCTTAGGTAGTGCTTAATTGAGCCAATGTTTTATCGATCAGAGCGGTACGTCGGTACCTGCGTGTGCATGTTTGTGCGTCACGCATGTTTCAGCCTCCATTCGTGTGTTAGTGTGTGTGGCTTTTTTCCTTGTTCCTTTCAGACAACCCATTAGTCTAAAAGCAGAACATTTGCAATAAAAGCCATGAGAAGAAAAGTTCCTCTCCAGTAAGTGTGTATGTCGTTTGGATACTAGAAGAAGTGCAGAAATAGACCAGATTTTTCCCCATTGCTAGCAGTAGTGTTCTCCGACAACTGCAGTCAGCTTCTGTCTAAATCTTCATAACTTTTTGTTGTCAGGTTGAAAGGTTCATGTGAGATGTTAAGGCTGGTAGACAATAAGAGCTGCTTGTGCCCCCTTGTGCAACCTCATACATGTTATTCCCATTGAAATCTACTCTGTGTAACTTTCTAATAAATACCCACTGGTCCATATAATCAGATTTGAAGGGATACTTTAGGTTTGTTGTTTAAATGGGACTATGTGGGGAAGTTATAGTCAGTCAATATCTTACCTGTACTTGATGGCTCTCTTGGGAGTAAGACGAATGGTTAGTCCCATCGGGGCCAAGACTAAACCTCTGTCTCTAAAATGGCGTAGCTGTTGATGCAAATGCTAGTTTGTAAACATTTGAATCAGGCTGGTCTTTATATTTAAAAAGTTGTTAATTATAGATCTTAAAGACAAATCTGTATCAGTGAGTCAAAGCTAAAAAAAACCAGACACTGGATAGGGCCACAGATCTCTGATCGGTGCATCTCCAGATCTAAATTGTGTTTATATGATTGTTAAACTGCCACATAATCATTTGAAGACGGCATTTTCTTTAAAATTAGCTTTCTAACATGGAAAAAGTATTTTTTTGACTATTCAGAGGTTTCTTTTACTGCTTATTGTGCCAGTTGTTGTAATGAGAATATTTCAGTGTAAAAGATTAGGTTAAAACTTTGGGAGTTGTCTCCTCGCTGCGCCGCTACAGCCTGAACATCATAAACGGGATGTCATAATTATCGGGTTGTTCTGAGGGCAATCGGTCTAATTCTAGGACTCTAGCCTCGGTGCAGTTTGTGTGGGCAGTTCGCTGCGTAGACTCACACAGACGCTCCTCCGTAGCTGTACAAACACACACACACCACTGTGAAAGATATGCTAGTCATGCAAAGAATGTCAGTTGTTGAGAGCGCATTGTCTTTTTTTCTGTCACACAAAAGCACAGAAGATCTTTCCTGCTTCAAACAGTAAACAGAAAAAATCACCTTGATGTATTTGTTGTGTTGTTGTTTGTGTTGCTTAGTATGAATTTGTTTGGGCTGTAAATTAGCGATGTGTGTCTGCTTAGAACAAAAGAAGCCGGCCTTGTTCTCTCATTCTAACTTTCTGTGTCTGTGTTTTCTGGCTCCAGACCTTGGACAGTCGCCCTCTCCGAGTCTTTTAAGCATGTTCTCTGTTGAACATGTGTGTATTTTGCGCACCAAGGATTGAGCCGGGCGAGATTGGCTCATAATCCTCAGATTAGGCTGTGGCGTCGTAAGAGCAGCAGCAGACGGGGGTGAAACGCACTCACACACACACTCTTAAAGGTTACACATTGAAATAAACATGCCGCTCATTCATGGAGTCACTTCCACCCTCCCCATGAGGCGAGCGCTCACTGCAAACTCAAGAGGTGTCAGTGACAGTGAAAAGGCTGAAATATTCATCACACAGAGATCCCAGCGAACAGTTTCACTCTTCTTACTCTGCATTTGGCGGCGGGGGTGTGTTGGGGGGGGGGGGGGGGGGTGGGGGGGGTGGGGGGGGGGGGGGGGGGGTAGTACAACAATATCAGGTCGATAGCAGCAGAAGCAGAAAATGTTCAGCACAAGATTAATGTCTCAGGGCTTCACACTATTGTGTATCTGCCTCGCGTTTCAATGGAAGATGTGCAGCTTTAAGTAACAAGGAACATACACAGTCCACCTTCACCCCAGCACACACACACACACACACACACACACACACACACACACACACTACACCAAACAGGGGCACGTCAAAATAATTCAGAACTTCCAGGACCTGTTGCGTCACGTTTAGACCCAGGTAACTCATTCTTAGATACGCCAACATACATGATTTTTCTGCTGGTTAAGTAAAAAGTGAAATACTCTTAATGTGTTGAATAGACGAATGTTCCAAGTGCTACCAGAAGAACAGTTTTTCACTTTTTAACTGTTTTCTTATAACTTTGAAAATGGTCAGCATCTTTAAGCTGTAGTGAGTCTCTTGAGTATTTGTCTTTTTACTTTTTACTGTTTTAAAAATAATCTTAGAGCACGTTTTTCTTAAATATTCAGTTTTGATTTTTGAGACATCAGCCACCTCTAACAGACCTGATCTGGTTCTACTCGCTACATCTATTCACTGCAGTCACTTTGCTGAACACACATTACAAATGCAGTTAACGGGAGGTGCGGTCCTCATATACAAATAAAATGTATAACTTATCTGTGCGCTGCTCTCTCATTTGCTGCAGTTTTTTATGATGCTATTGAAAGCAATACAGTTGCTGTCTTTGGATGTATAAATATTCCTTTATTATTATTATTATTATTCCCCAAGCCTAGAGTCACAATGAATGATCTCAAACCCTTGAATCCAGCTGATAACCAAAGCTTTTATTCTGATTAATGACAGAAAATTAAAGAATCACAGTGTGATTCTGCTTCAGTGGATAAAACAACCCAATGATACAGGACTTAGATGGTTAGGGGTGGACTTGGTCATTCTGACATACTGATTCCTCTCTTGCCAAGCAGTTGCAAGGCTTGGAGATCGTGGCCTCCCTCTGAGATAAATGTCCCAATGACCCGAAGTCTTAATTCAAAAGACTTGGAGCTTTTAAAGCCTTCCTAGCCTAATGTGCCCCTATTTAGGTCAACAGAAACCAGGATGATTTTCCCTATTTATGATGTTTAATTCAACATACCACATCTGGTCCAAATGGGTCTGTTTGCTCTACCATTTCAAGACTCTTATTTGTTTTGCAGTTTCTTAACATGCATTTGGCACCACTGTTCATGCATCCAGTGAACCTCTGGTACAGCACATTTAACTGGTTTTCTTTCAGCAGTTTTAGAAACACCCTGTGCAGAAAACATCCTGTTCACCTTACTGCGTAGCTTCCCTCCTTTCAGTGGATATCCTGACTCTGATTGGCTGTAGCTTTCTCTCCTTTTTGAAAGCATATATTTCGAAAAATATTAGTTGAAGCCTGCTAAATAATTGCTGATGACTAATATTTTTTGCATTTTGAAACTAGTTTTTCTACCTAAACCAGGAAGTAAGTTGAAAACTAACTCCAGTTTCATTGATGGGACTCTGCTTATTTGGCAAAAGTGCTGATTAGTTGGGATGAAATTGACTTTATTGAACTTTAATGACAATATTCTTTTGGCAGGAACACTACTCATGGGATACTCTGGTCATGCTATCCTTTGTGGTCATGAAACAGCCTGAATGTCACGAATATTTAAGACTTGGCTTTGGCTGTCGTTTTACAACTGTGCTCTAAAAGCACACCTCCTGTTTAGCCCTCAAAGCTGAAAGATTACTGTTGATTGTGCTTCGATTTCCTGCAGCATGATGGGAGTCCAGATCTCGGCACGCAGGCACGGCAGAACGTAGGAAAACTGAGAAATTCTCTGCAGCTGTAGTTTGATCAATAAATGCAGCAAATGCTCACATGTTAAAACAGCTTCAAGAGCAAAGGTAACATGTTTTAAGGGTTTGTAAATACGACCAATTCATTGGCTTTTCATTGTCACAGAATGTTTTAGTAATTGTTTCACCCTGTATGTGATCCAGCCCATAACTCATCAGAAGTAGGAGCTTCCAGCTACTTTCATAATCTGCCTGTTAAAACATCCTCTGCTTCTGCAGCCAAGCTTTAATTCAAAGCTTGCCAAGTTGCTAACATGACAGCAGCTGTGACCGCAAACTACGGAGGACAAAACTAATAATAAAACAATCATTTGATCTACTTGTTTTTCCACATAAGATAGGCGGATGTGATTGGTACCTTTTAGTTATGTGAACATAACTTTATGTGTAAGCTGCAGAGCGTTGGTGCCAAGTACAGTCAGCTGTAGGCGACATTCTGTTGCTGAGTACATCCCGTCCAACACGACTCTCGCCATCTGCCTGCTTCTCTCAAACCTTTTCTTTGCATCGCTTCTCACCTCATTGCAACAATGACATAGACTCCTCCTGCTGTTAGATTTGACTTTGCTCTGCTACATTTTGTCTACACATTTCCAGCTCTTGTTGGATGTCGAACCTCTAAGATCAGCTGGTGGACCATCGGCCTCATGATCCTGTCTCTGCCTGCTGTGAGTTTCTTTTTTTAATCTCACGAAGGAACATGTAATTACCCCCCCTCTCCTCTTCTCTTTTCTTCCCGGCGGGCTAATCATCACCCCTCAGACAGGCGTTATCTAGGATTGGTGCCAATAGTACCAAGTGCTTTGAAAGTTCACAGGAAACAATGGTTTATTTCTCATCGCTGGATCAGAACCGGTTCGGACATCAACCCTCATCCAGACGCTCCGATGATCTGTTGTTTCCTAATTTAACAAATGCTGTGTTGTGAGTAGTGAAAGGTGTCATGACTAGTTTACCTGCTATCGGGTTTTGGACCCCAAAGTTGAAGTTTTGTTGTTCGGATATTGGTCACTTATGGGGAAAAAAAAGTTAGATTTTGGTCAGCCTAATGGCTGGTTCACACGGCAAGATTTTAAAATTGTCGGCTGATTTTCAAAACCTGAGAGAACCCAAACGTGACGATAGCAAATCGTAGATATAACAGGTTTGGTCCTACAGTGTGTGGTATCCAGCCACACAGAACTTCTGAGTCATTTCGTTCCGTGTTTCTATCACCTCACCCAACATGGTAGGATATCGGGCCAAGACAATCCAACGTGGTCGGAGCGGTCCAGACGTCCTTCAGAGCAGACTAGATCACTCTTAACACACCACACACAGCAGGAATATCTCGTAAGATTATTTAAAGAGCCATCCCGATGATTGGGGCATGTCGGAAGGGGAAGATCGGGTCAAACATTGGCATAAAAATCCTGCAGAAAAATAGGACTTTTTGTGCTTTCTGTGACAACGGAACCAGGCTCAGTTTTAAAAATCGTATACAGGTCCAGTATGAGAAGATTCTATATGCCAAAAAGTACAGAAATTGCCATTTTAAAATGTTTGTAATAAGTGTTTTTTCTGTATAGACCCTATAAAATCCTCTTTATTCTTTTTTCTGTTTTCTTTCTACCTAAATTAATTTAAAAGGCTAGTTTGTTTATAACTGTGGTGCAACCTAAAGCACAAAACAGGAAGAAAAAAAATCTAGGTGAAAAAATCTTTAAAAAAAAATTAAAACAATTAGGGGTGCACCAAATGCAGTTTTCTGGCCGATTACCAATATTTATAAAGCCTGACCTGCCAATTCCGATTTTGACCGATACGGATATTTTTAAGGGCAGTGCTCTCAAAAAATAATGTAACATTTAGACCATTTTCACATTTTAAAAAGAAACAAAACTTGCACAATAGATTAGACAAGTGGATAAGATCGGTGGATAAGATCGGTGGAAAAGATCGGTTTCACATGTAACTATTGGCCGATCACGGATCTCCCAAAATTAAGGATATTGGCTGGGTAATTGATCGGTGCACCCCTAAAACAAATCTGTTTTCTTAGGGCTCTGTATGACCAAATTAATGAGTTTGATTAAGAAATATTTTAGGCACATTACATGCATCTCCGTTGGTTGTTTCAGCTCTCTCCTCTGGAATGTGTCCTCTTCAGCTGCGTATTTTCCAGCTACCAGGCAAACATCTAGACAGGAAAACACACATTCTTGGATGCTGGACTCATCCAGCTGTGCGTACATGAGCGGCGGACCAGGCCGGAAGCGTCTCATTAACTGGGTAATCTGATGTGCGTCGAGACAGACAAATGTTAAAGAACAGGCCGGCCGAAGAAGATTGAGTGTTGTGGCGCGGCGGGGCAGGGGCGAGTTAACAACAGGTGGAACATTTTCCTCACCAACCAAAGGAAAACAACAGCTGTCATGATGCTGATAATGCCGTAGTCACCAGTAAGGCTTTTTTTTTTTACTGCTTTAAGATCTTTCCATCTATATTCCATTATAACATGAAACGTGAACAAACTGCATGCCTCGGTGAGCTTTAGAAATATGGTTTAACCGGAGCCATAGAAACACCCCAGACAACCATCGATACCAGGAAAATCAAGGAGATTTTAAATTTGGCAGCAAATGCTCAGTTGTTAATAAGAATTAGAAAAAATCACTGCATCATTTAGTTGGAAATTACCTGTTTTTGCAAACTGGATACCAAAATAAAAGAATTGGCCCTTGCACGATTTGTGTTAATATGTCATTGCCAACGTTTTGAGTTCCTAGGTGCCCTCCTTTATCAGTCAACCACTGCTACCTTGTCTTGTTTTAATTCTTTACTAGACACTAGTGACCTTTTTATTTTTCTTTGTATTTTTGAAAGTAAGCTGACAGGAAATGGGGTGGAGAGAGGGGCACCACATGCGGCAAACGTCAACGGGGCCCGAACCCGTGACAACTGCGTCGATGCCTAAGGCCTCCGAACATGCGCGCTTTAGCCCTCCACCACCGCTGCGGCCCACTGCTACCTTGTCTAGAGTGGCTTCTGTGGTTCTGTCCGTTAGGAAAGATTTTCAGCATGCTGATGTCAGTCTGCACATTTTCTTGGGTGGGGGGCTTAGTTCCAAACACCGAAGGAAGTCAGAGACCTGCGTATGTTTGGAAGAGTAATTAACAGGACATTTTATGGTGCTAGTTGCCTTTATTCATTAGTAGCTTGACAGGAAGGAGGACGGTGAGAGAGAAGGGAAAATCATGAAGCTGCGTGTCAGACTATAGCCTCTACACATGGTGCTCCTGGACTTATTAATGTTAATCTCAACATTTAGTGGTATTTATTAGGATGATGAAACAGGTACCGATAAGAGCCTTATGCATATTAAGGAGTGGGTTCTGGCAATAAATCACTGCAAACAGGTTAGAATGTTACAGCACTTAACCAAATGAATATTAGTGCAATTATGGTGCTGAACTCTACACAATCATGGCTGCAATCAATCATATTTTCAAACAAATGCTGTATTTCTTTATGCTTTTCACGGATTTACAGTAAAATATAGTTTAAACATTAAAATTCTACATTATCAAGGCTTAATACAGCTTTTATATGGAGTCTGTAAGTATTTATTTAAGCAAAACACAGATATGCATCTTTTGTATAACTTGACGATAATGATTTTAGCCGATTGCATTTTTTCTTTAATGGCTATAATTAACCCTGATAATTATTTAAGTTTTTTTTTTCTAGCCTTCTGGCCACGAATGATCATTGATTATTGTCTAGGTACTTAACACTGTTAGCATGCTTAGCCTTGCTAGCTATAAATATGCGTATTCCCTGGAGATTGTAGACCCTTAGCTTAGCATTTCCAAATCTGACGTGTTCCATAAAACGGACCGAGATTGAAAAGAATAAAAAATGAAAGCTTGCTTTAATACGTTTCAACATTGGGTCCAAATGACTAAAACTTTCCACGAGTAACGACTTCCACACCAAAGAGGGTTGTGAGTAGACTGGTGTTTAATGTGGTTCCGAGGTGTCTGACTGGCCGGGTCACTGGTCAGGACCAGTCAGGTTTAAAACCGGCCAATTTCAGTCAGCAGTTCCAGGTTGTTGTTGCTGTATGCAGGGTTAGCTTGTTAATATCACAGTGTTGGACTTTAATTTGTCCCAGTTTCATTAGGTTGGAGTTATTTGAAACTAGCTCAGTAAAAGCATGTGTTCCAACTAGCTACAGAACTGCTTTAAAGTTGATTAAATATACTTGAAATAAAAAAAACTCAAAGCAATCCCTTTTATCTTTTTGCTAATTTTTCAAGATAGTCTCTTCTTCGTTTTAGTGTCTTCTGATCTTCATTCCAGTATGTTCACTATTGATTTGTTGCAGAATAGCAGCAGTGTGATGAGGTCGACTGGAGCAAATCACAAAAGCTAAACTGCGGGTTTAAAAATCAGAGCAGTGAGCTAACGGATGCAAACTTCCTGTATAGTGGTGAGGTAAAGCTGCAGAATGATCCCTCTGATGGCATCCCAATGTTTGCATTCCTTTCTTCAGATGTGTTTACTTAACCACAGGGCAAATCTGGTCACAGTGCATTGCTTTTCTTATGACCCGGACAGACCAGTGTTACCTGCGAAGCAGCAGAGCAGCCTGCTCACTGCTGAGAGCCTGGCCTCTTCCCAACTCTGTGTGATTATAGCTGGTGTGAAAAACTGATAAGAGGATCAGCTATCCTGCACGGGATCTCTGTTTTGTAATTGGAGGATGAATAAAGTCTGTTGCCTTTGGCATGACCTCAACCTTTGCACACACAAACACCATATACTTCACGATATCCGTGGTGTGCTTGTGTCTCTCCCTCAAGCCTCAGCCCCTTCTTGCAGCAACCGGAGCGTCTGGGTGTACAGTTAAATCTTTCCTGTCAGCTGAGATCTCTGTACGCTCTGTGGCCTGCAGCCTTTCGTCATGTGGCATTAGATCGGTGCTGCAGTTATGCACCATGTGCTGCATGTACATGTGTTTGTTTGCATGTGCATAAAGCAGGAACTGTTACCTGAAGGGAACATATTTCCTCCAGCTCCATTTCTGCAATAATCCTGCAGATTTGCGTTCTTCTTTTTTCTCCTTCTCCTATTTGTGCTATGTCTTTATTTACGCGGTAGCAGTTTAGCATGTCCTGTTTTGATATGCTGAGTTTGGAGGCGGCAATCTAAACCAAACTGGGATGTTGTATTTTGTCAGACTCCACTAAGCAGGAAGTACTTTGCTGCTTTAAAAAAAACCTTTTCTTCTGTATTATTTGCTCCCCTCCAGGGTGTCCTGGAGGATGCCAGTGCCAGATGGGGCATAAAAGCCCTCCTGTTCTGGGTCTACCCCTGGGCCTCTCCACAGTTGGATCAGTTGGATGTGCCCACCACGTTAAAAAGTGTCTTTAATTTGTGGAATGGTTCTTGTCTCCTGGAGGCTGAGCTCAGCCTCATTTCCAACTCAGACTACAGTTTTCTGGAGTTTACAACAACTAGTAGTCCACCCTAATTACATTTTCTCCAGCCTTCGGAGCTTCCCACAAATTACATTTATCATAATGGCAGATAATGATGCAGTTTGTCACATTAATGTCTCTTTGGAGTAGATTGCATTGTGTTGATGATCTTCTAAGTTGTGTAATAGTCTGGACAGTCATCGATCATCTCTAATTCAGAATCAGAAATACCTAAACAGATCCAACATGAACTAGATAATCCCTCACAATACAGAGTTCCAGATTGATGAAGCCTTTATTCTATTGTTGAAAACACAAAAAGGGAGTAATCATAATGTTTTATTATTTTTTGTAATGGCTCCCAATATTTTTGACATTACAGCAATCAAACCCTTCTTATTTGTTGTGAGCGTATTGCCTGTTTCCATTGGGGTTTTCACAATTTACCTTTGACGAGCTCCATATCTTGGAGGTTGGAAGGCCTCCTCGCCATCACCCTAATCTTTAGCTCTCTCCACAGACTCCGTCAGATTCAGACTGGGACTCTGGCTATTACTGGGATTACTACCAGTCAGAACAAACGCGTCGAATAAATAAAAAAATACTTTAAACTTAAACTGCCAGGGGTATGAATGCTTTTGGGCCTAACAGTAGATGACTAATCAAACATTGACTGACTTATTCTACACTGTATTTGTTACAGCAAAGCATGATAAGTCCTTACCTGAAAACCTGATCTCGTTCTCATGAACCCAACGGCGTGTATGCCAGTACGTTAAGACTGGATGTGTTGTTACACCCCTATAGATGACTAGTCGCATTACAGGTTTACTGCCTTTAAAAACTTCCCTAATGATGCCAGTTTCTTGCTGAGAAAAGCAGATCAGTCATGAGTGAACCAAACTGTTTGGCTAGAATGTGAAAGTAAAAAACGTGACTATTGCATGAGTTATCATGGGAAATTGTTCTTGAAATGTAAAATGGAATCATCGGCAGTATTTGGTTTCATTTTAAATTTAAAGTAAATAGGACAATTCTATCGTCATAGTAAAGCAGCAAAATCGGCTCGAGAACTTATTTTTTAATCTTTAAGTAGACATTACAGAATATAAAATCTAAGAGTTAAACGGACCATGCCTTGCTTAGTTTTACTTGTTTTTCCATCTCCTGTGTGTCATACATGTTGTGACACATCACTTTTCTACAAACTTTAAGGTGCTGTCCCATTTTTTCCTATCTTGCCATAGAGCTTCCGTGTTGAAAAACATATTATGTGAAAATACGGTTGCAGCGGTGCACATGTGTATGTATGTGTGACACCTTTACGTGTCCAACAAAAACATCTGTGGCATCATGATTAGCTGCACCTACGGCAGCTGCAGTAGGTGTTACATAGGCCTTCCAACAACAGCAATGGCAGACATTGCTGCAGTTGTGTTACAGAAACTATTCAGTTCTTTGTGGATTTTAAACCAATATCTTTTGTTCCTCATTCGCAACACTTTGTCGGTCCACACATACTCCTCTTTTCTCACCCCTGCGTTCGTTGTTGCCGCCATGTTCTTCTTCTTCCTACAGCACTTTCACGCACATGTGCAATGTGAAATTCTTTCTGTGGCAGCGTTACCACGCCACTCACAGGCATATCAGATCTCATCTTTATGATCAGACTTTCCTGTGGGGAGACGGTCCTCGGCTCCGTGGGGTCTTAGCCTTAGAGCAAAGTTGCTCTACAGTAAATCAGCATTCTGCTCTGATGGACTAGGCCACATCGCACCACGTGTTGCATGCCACAAAGATACTTGGGAGTTGGTCTTTTTCTAACATTTTTTGACATTGTTAGTGTCTCAGCAAGCTGAGCTTGAACTCTTTCTGTTCAATCAGGACAGCAGGGTAAACCGACATGTGCTTGATTCCGATGTTTATCAAGTCAAATTTTCTTCTTTCTTCAGTTTCACTTCTCTAGAAATCTCTCCTCTAACATTTTCACACTATTGTCATTTGTTCTCCTTCCTCTCCTCCCTCTCTTTCTCACCCACAGACACGTTTTCACCCTTTGTCTTTTTCGGAGGTTTTCTATTACCATATCAGGCTTCTGTAGGCTTTGCATTCGGGGTTGTTTCAGCTCACCCCTCTGGCTCCGTCATGCTGAAGCTCCTTGTTTGGTTTTCTCCCAACCAAAACAAAGGGTCTTTCAGTGGAAAGTGCCCGCTGCACTGGGCAGTGGCACTGATGTTCTGTTTGTGCATGTTCTTTGCACAAACACGTACTTGTGACTGTACTCAGCTGGGTTCGGATAAAATGGGCGCTCGGAGCCCAAAGACAGCGCTACTGATTTGGCTGCAATTTTAGGCCTGTTGATCAGAATTCCTTCACAGTACTTTGCAAAAGTTTTCAAGCTCCCTCTGCTTTTGCACATTTTGCTACCATACAACAACAGACTTCAGTGTCTTTTAATGGGCTTTCATAGACCAACACAAAGTAAAACATAAGTTGGTTACATTCAGCCTCATGCTCTTTGATCCTCTTAAATAATATACAGTACAACAAACTCCCCTAATTAAGAAATTGTCAACCTGTCTCTAATTTAGGCTTACAGTAACTCTGGAGGAGTTGCAGACATCCAAAACTCGGGCGGGAAAATCCATCTGGACAGTTATAAGTGGCACACTCCATACACGTCACATGTCAAGAAGCAAACCACTGTTGAAAGAAATCCATAAGTAGCCCAGTTTGCAGTTACCTGAAAGCCATATAGGGACAACGTAAACATGTAGAAAAATAACGCTAACTGTGCTACGGACCAGCGGAAAGTCGAGTAACACCAGAACCACAGGTTGTTTCAGGTACAGCACAGCCACCTGAGCCACAGAGTGAGGCTACATATTGTGCAGAATTAGTCAGAACCTGTGGCAAACTTCCCTGCTAACTGTAATCGGTCTAAAGTATGATGCGAAGTGACCAGATACTCAGAAACTGAGCTGCTGCTACATTTGCATGGACCGGATATGAGTGTTGGCAGCCAGCGGAAGCAGAGTAACGCAGTTATCAAGATGAACATGAAAGTTATCTAGCTGTGTAGGTGTAGGGAAATTACGGCCTGGAAACGATCACAACAGCCACTTTTTTTTTGGCAGGGCAGATAAATAAACGGTCTGATTAACTGAGTCTTCATTATAGCAGCCGCTTCTCATCTTGCTGCCCCAAACGGCTTCATCCAGTGCCTCACTGGTCAGCCAGCCCAGTCTATGGTTTTCACTTCATTTTTATTAAACAGGTGGGTATCCCTCAAAGTCATCTCCAACTGACTAAGTGGCTGAAGTTTTTTTTTTAGTTTAATACTTTACTTTTAACACCAGCTACACAGGGGGCGCTCATGAGCCTCAAAGCAGTACCTGCACCTTTCCTGATGATACATTTACTGCCTTAGGGATTTTGAGCGCCAATAGAACAGAGAACACATTATTTCTCAGTCCAGAATGTTGGGGAACCCTCACCACAATACTCTTAAAACTTGTTTAAACTAAAATTAACTGTAGAACTGAATCCAGTGTAGTACATGCTTCCATCGAGGATACTAACTCTTCTACAAAGTGTTCTCCTGTCTGCTGTTGTGTAGTTGGTTTTTTAAATGGCTGCTGCATGAGGTTATATGTTTCTGCGTGTGCATTCAATGGAGTTTTCTGTAGTATCGAATTTCAAATCCCAATGTTATACATTAGTTTGTTGTTGTAATGAGAAGACTTTTACAAGACTTTTGCTTCCTAAAAATAAAGACATGCTACATGAAACATGCTAGTGTTCTTTAGGGTACATTTTTACTTGCTAAATACTTGGTAAAAGTCAAGAAAAAAAAAGCCAAATTCAGCTCTAGGAAGGTGAGACCTCTGTAGTTTTGCTTGAAGTGTTGGAGTGTATCATGGAGGACACAGTGGTGCTTTGATCATAATGTATAGCAGCCATATCAGGGAGTCTCCAGGGTGTGTGCACTGCTGTGATCTCACATTATAGGGTTGACGGATGTCGACCTGAGGCACCACGACCTTTAACCTCGGCCCTCCTGACTTTTATCTCAGCACCTGTGTAGGTTCCCATTTTTTATCTTGAAAGTTACTTTGTAAGCTGGATGCCCTTGATTACAACGTGTTGCTGTTCTGGCCTCCATGTAGTGTAGGCAGGGAGCAGGCTGTGAGGGTGGGAGGAAACGGTCAGGACTGCTTGACGATTGAATGATTCCACCATTTGTAAATGAAACAAATGTTGTGAAACCGAAGGGAAAGATGTTTGATCAGCTTAGGTCTCAAGATGGAGGGAGAAATAGATGGATGTTAAAGTGCTAACAGTTCAAAGTGCACATTAGGAACTCAAATTGCAAATTGATTTCTGTATATGGATGGATGGACATAAATGTGCATCATGAGGTTTGACACATGATAACTTTGTTTTATTTTTATCAGATTACATTTTTCACTTCTTCATTGTGGGGCGTTTCTTGTAATATATGAATTCCGTGAAGGAGTAATGCGTTGCTTTTTGGTTTCAGAAAGTCACCTTTTAATGTGCACTAAAGGTGAACTGATTTTTAAAACCGCTGTTGATGCAACAATCCGAATGATAAATGGGCATGCAGGTCTGACATGAAAGCTTTAAAGGGCTGAAAAACCTCAGAGTCCATAACGAATATAAACGCGAATAAAACCTTGGCATTGAATAATGGATCTCTTTAACATGTGAGATCATTTTTTCCCTTAGGCCCCGTTTGGTCATGTCCTCCTCATGTCCGCTTCCTAAAAGATGGAGATGATTTCATCTATTTTAAACTGGCTGTGATTCTCATATGAGTGCCTATTTTAAGCAGCAGTTTTAACAACGTTAGCTGTTGGGTCTCTTTGTAGGAGATGGTGTTGCTGGCGACGGGTCGAATCTGCTCTGTTCATTGTTCCTGCTCTGATTCTGTCAGAACAAACATCTGTAGCCCTAACTGAGCTATTTAAAGGGAACATGCCCATCTGGTTTTAGATGAGAAAAACTGCATCTGCCTAGTCAGTCTAGAAGTCTTTATTTTAGGGACATTATTAGAAAATGTATTTACTTTAAAATATATACTTGGTACAAAAAGTAAAGGCAGCTGATTGGTTGATTTATTTTGTTTTAGCAAACTAATCTCTTAATTCTCTGTATGATTCCAGGATAATACATCTAGTTTTTTTTCCTTTTAAGGCCAATGTTTTACATTTACTGGTGAAATTACAACAGAGGTTACACCAATTTCATATATATATTTTTCATAGCTCATATAAAGAAAATCTGTATCAAATTCAATCAGGATCATCAGACCATGCCTCAAAGAAAACTGTAACTTGGTATCGGCCATTAAAGCCCTGCTCAGTGCATCTGTAATTCTGTTGAACGTGTTGGGAGCTGGTGGATGGTTCCAAAAACCCAAAGTCGTGTATTCGCAGTGGATTGTTTCGGGGACAGTATAGCTCCAGTATTGCTCTGATTGAGAAGAAATAAAAGAGCACGAAGAAGAATGTCCGTCTCATCAGGGTTTCTGTTGCTACTTTGGTTTCTAAATGGAGCTGTGCGCCTGCACCTCATCAGTACTCAAGGAACCCCTGCGAGACATTTTCAAACTCTTTTGTCTTCAGGTTTTCCCTCCACTTCTTCTACTCAAATGCACTGCTTTTATGTTACATCCTCTCTTCCTGCTTTTGGTACGCTGGCCCAGCATGCATTCACACTGCAAGGGAACCGCTCCAGTGACCAGATAAACCTTGCCAAGGCCGGCAGCTGTAACTGTGCCATGGTATGGTTCTTTGATCTGTTTCAGGGTCTGGAATGTGTTCACATCTGCACCAGAAAACGGACTCTGGCACGGTACTGAGCGTTCCAAAGGTTTGGCGTGAAAGCACTGTTAGTTCTCACAGATATAACTAAAATCTCACCACGTCTTGTTCTCATGAGCTCAATATCCTGCTTCATCTTGTCATGTGAGTAGGATGCATTGTTACACAGCTAATTATCAGTTTACAGTGTAATGAAGCCTACTGTAATTTTCATGCTTATATTATTATCGGCAGCGACTCGCAGTTGGCAAAGAAATGGAGAGGGGAGCAGGCTCCACTATGAATGCAACTATGAAAACTTTCTTATGCTGCAGAGGAATTGATGCAACCAATGACACAGAGTCGTCCGATTGTGCAGCAAGCAGATTCTTTAACATAAGGCATTTTTGTTGCCCATACGGAGTTCTACGTAGTTCTCTGATATGTAGGTGTTGTGGTATACCAGTATGGGTATACCACATGTGGTCTTAACTGCCAAATCTCAGGTTCAAGCTTCCTCATAGGTTAAACTGAACAACAGAGATGCACCAGTCAATCTATTAGAGGTTGGCAGTGATGATATCAGATTTGTTTTTCCCCTTTATTCAGTAAATGCATCAAAGCTAAGCCACCATTTTCCTTCTATCAACCAACAGGATGTATCTTGATGAACTTTTTCTAATTCCGTAAAACTCCGATAGAGATCAGGGACACATGCTTTCATGCATCAACGGGTATAATGTCGTAGCTCCTTTTATTTTCTGTTGGAAGAACCATGCACCAAATTCTAATGTCATCATGGGATGAGCACAAACGTTATGACCCGCTGGATTTATTTTTGGTTGCCAAATTCCCAAACTTTCCATAAACACAAAATTCAGCAACTGAAATGGATTTACACGTAGAGTCGGACCACCGCAGCCTCAGCGAGTCTGTCTCACAGCAGTACTGTACACGCCTGCCCTCACTCTGGAGCTTTCATGGCTCTTAACCAAAGACAAAGACTCCATTATGGCTCTGCTTGCTGAAATAAACTCACTTTTTCTCTCGTTTTTCTCTCTCTCTCTCTGTGTTCTTCTTCACCCATCCTTTCACACTCTTCCTCCTCCCACAGTCGCTTTCAGCCACATTTCCAGGACCCAACGCAAAGCCACATTTTCCATTTCATTACCTCACTCTGATTTTAGGAGTTACGAAAAGAAAGGGGGTTTGGTGAGATGAAGGCATGGAACGGAGGTAGGAAGAGTGCAGAGCGGGTCAGAATTAACTGAGTAATTAGGTCTCGTCCCCAGCAAGCCCCGACCCACCTTCTCATCCTTTGAAGTCCCTTCCTCCAGACTACCCAGGATGCACTTGGGAGGCATCCAAAGGAATGGGGGATGTTGGGAATTTGGGTCAAAACAAGTGTGTGTGTCTGTGAATATCTGGAGATGTTGCTGATGATGAAAAGAGAAAGGGGGATGGGGGGGGGGGTCTCAGCCTTCCCCTCAGCTCCTCTCCCTCAGCAGCCAGATTGCTTCTGATCCTTTTCATGCCGAGATCTTTTCCCCCTCCGCATGCAGACACATCATTCATATGAAACACACACACACACACACACGCACGTCACATGAGTCCCTTTGTTTTGTTTTAGTACACAGATAAAACCCGGCTCTGTTATACTTCTGTGTTTGGGTGGACAAAGGGCGCTTATCTCATAGACTGAGGGCGATTGATTGTGCGAGTGTTTTCTGATGCTGTCTTTTTAGTCGTTTTTTTCCTATCTTTTCAAGCTGAGCTTTTAGCCTTGTTAAAAACCCCCTCAAACCAATCAAACCAATATTTTTCAATACGTTAACCGTTGGTTTATCAAAAAACAAAAAATTCATATGTTTGGGCAACAGTTATGGGTGTAGTGGTTCCTTATATTAATGATTTAGTTGCACCATGCAGTGCCGTAAAAACAAAGTCTACGCTGTTTCTCTCTGAAGGAAATTCCAAAGCTTTCAACACAGTTCATGGTTTCAACATCCACTCCACTGCAATGTATTTGACATAGATTTCATCATCTGAAGCCCCTCCACAGTTATTGGCATTCCCCACATGTAAATAGTTAATGATCATTTGGTCACCATTGCCACACTTATCAGTACCCGTCTTGTTACTTGGGACAAACTTCCTTTGCCCAGCAGGGGAGCCCTAGTTTTCTCCTATAACATTTTATATTTATTTTATAGCATCATCTGACTTTCCTCGGTGGGGAGGGGATCCTGTAAGTAATTGTTAATAACTGAATAACTGGTGTAATAATTATTTGCAAATCCTATAAAAATAACTGGAGCACTTTGATGAACTTAAAGTGTCTAGGAACTACAGGGGTTGGACAATGAAACTGAAACACCTGGTTTTAGACCACAATAATTTATTAGTATGGTGTAGGGCCTCCTTTTGCGGCCAATACAGCGTCAATTCATCTTGGGAATGACATATACAAGTCCTGCACAGTGGTCAGAAGGATTTTAAGCCATTCTTCTTGCAGGATAGTGGCCAGGTCACTACGTGATACTGGTGGAGGAAAACGTTTCCTGACTCGCTCCTCCAAAACATCCCAAAGTGGCTCAGTAATATTTAGATCTGGTGACTGTGCAGGCCATGGGAGATGTTCAACTTCACTTTCATGTTCATCAAACCAATCTTGCTGTGTGTCTTGCTGTGTGTATTGGTGCATTGTCATCCTGATACACGGCACCGCCTTTAGGATACAATGTTTGAACCATTGGATGCACATGGTCCTCAAGAATGGTTTTGGTAGTCCTTGGCAGTGACGCGCCCATCTAGCACAATATTGGGCCAAGGGAATGCCATGATATGGCAGCCCAAACCAACACTGATCCACCCCCATGCTGCACTCTGGCATGCAACAGTCTGGGGTGGTACGCTTCTTTGGGGCTTCTCCACACCGTAACTCTCCCGGATGTGGGGAAAACAGTAAAGGTGGACTCATCAGAGAACAATACATGTTTCACATTGTCCACAGCCCAAGATTTGAGCTCCTTGCACCATTGAAACCGACGTTTGGCATTGGCATGAGTGACCAAAGGTTTGGCTATAGCAGCCCGGCCGTGTATATTGACCCTGGGGGAGCTCCGGACGGACAGTTCTGGTGGAAACAGGAGAGTTGAGGTGCACATTTTAAATTCTGCCGTGATTTGGGCAGCCGTGGTTTTATTTTTTTGGATACAATCCGGTTAGCATCCGAACATCCCTTTCAGAAGCTTCCCCTCTTGCGTCCACAGTTAATCCTGTTGGATGTGTTTTCGTCCTTCTTGGTGGTATGCTGACATTACCCTGGATACCGTGGCTCTTGATACATCACAAAGACTTGCTGTCTTGGTCACAGATGCGCCAGCAAGACGTGCACCAACAATTTGTCCTCTTTTGAACTCTGGTATGTCACCCATAAAGTTGTGTGCATTTCAATATTTTGAGCAAAACTGTGCTCTTACCCTGCTAATTGAACCTTCACACTCTGTTCTTACTGGTGCAATGTGCAATCAATGAAGACTGGCTACCAGGCTGGTCCAATTTAGCCATGAAACCTCCCACACTAAAATGACAGGTGTTTCAGTTTCATTGTCCAACCCATGTAGTGATCCGTGACTTCCTGTTTCCCTGGGTTCTAAATATGATGCGACACGGAGGGCTACTGTCCTTCAAAACAGGAAAGACAGCAGAACATGCCATTTAGTCTCAGTGCCTACTGCCAGAGTCATAATAACCACCAGGCCTAAAAAAAACAACCATTAGAAAAAAATATATATGCATATATGGTTTGGCACTATTGTTTTTAGTAAAAAACCAACCATGTATTTCTTTTGTTTCGCTTAACATGCAGCAGTTAAATGTTGAATCTTTCCTATTTTTATCCAATGTGACATCAAGCTACAGTAATAAAGGATAAAAATATATTTTGTGTATCTTTTTACACATCTTCACCGGGCTGCCCATAGGCACCCAGGGTGATGTTTACCACTCTGATGTCCTACATCTCTGTCAGCAGCTGACCACCTATCGCATTAAGTCTAGAGGCCACCATGACTGCCTGTGCTGAAGAAGATTTGATATTTGCTGTGGCTTGCTCCCAAGACAAAATCAAACTAACACATGGCCTCGGTGTGAGCTTGTGATACTGATTCATTAAGAGCTCTTCGCCATTTTCTGTCATGAACGACAAATTGTTGCATGTGTGTGTGTGTGTGTGTGTTGACACACAGATGTTATCCCTTTTTTGAACAACAGGAGCCTGATGAAGATAGACGGTAATGGCAGGGGGACGGCTAGCTCTGAGGGTCAGGCGGGGCATTTCTGCTGCTGCTTCCTCATTGCGTTTCCTCCATCCATGCTTGCATACCCTTTCCTCCCACAAACACACACAAGAAATATGTGTACAAAGACACACTCTTGCAAAAACACTGGGTGACACAATGAGCAGGGACTGGCTCGAACGGATTGAACAAGGTGTTTCCTGTGACCTGGATGAAGCTACAACTCACACACAATTGCTGTGTGTGTGTGCAACTGATTTGTCTAACCCTCTTTTCATTAGATCATGTTAATTTCTCCCTCCCTAACAATGTGAACGTGTGTGTAGGTGAAAAACGGCTCTCTGTGATACACATCCTTTATTAATACTTTCCTCATGCTTTATTCATGTGCTGTTCAGGCATTTGCAGAGTGAATGAATTTTGGATTAAAAGCAGCGTTACGTTATTCATGAGCGCAGATATTTTGGACCGTGCTGGTGCTTGTGTAATCCCCTGCTCTGGGTATCGGCTTATTCAGCCCCAGCAGCCAAACAGCCCTGAAAAGTTGGACTTCTTCACCTGTTTGCTGGTCAAGCACCATTAAATCTGACTGTGTGTTTCTGTGTGTCCCACAGGCCGTGAAACGCCCTGCTATGGAGAAGATGAAGAAGATAAAGAAGCGTCTGTCGTTAACCCTCCGGCCCAGTCTGACCATTGATGAATCTCTCTCTGAACTGGCAGAGCAGATGACCATCGAGGATGGTGGGACCAAGGACAATGGTAGGGGGGGTGGGGGGGTCCTGGGGAAATCCACCCTTACAAACTCTATTTCTGCTTACGTTCAGAGCATTTTATACACTGCATGGCATTCTTTTACCAGCTGGAGGTTCATGAAGTAGTAACCAATAGTTTGAATAATTGGAACTACAGCAAAACTAAAAACTGAACAAATGTTTGGTCAAAATTAGGATTTTTTTCCCTTCTGTGAGCATCTAGTGCACAGAATTTAGATGCATGTGGTTCAGTTCATTTTTAGCCAGAATGATGGGAATACATTTCCTGCAGCATGCGGTCAAATCCAAAATTACATCTGTCACATCACTGGCAGATTTAGGTTTAAAGTCATCTTTCAATGCAACATAAAGGAACTAATATTCCTCAGTTTACACAAATGTTTCATTTTGTGTTACTGGATATTCTGTAACTAGTATACCTCATGTTGTAAAAATAAGGAAAAACAAAAGGACAATTAATTACAGGATATTTCTTTTTTAAGACAGAATACCTTTTATAAGCTAGTAACTCTACTGCTGTGTGTAGTTTGTTAATATAACCGACCTTTTCTGGAAGGTTTTCCAGGAGGCTGCAAGCATTGGCCATGATAGATCAGACAGGAACATTTCTGGTCTTCATTCAGCTTTCCTGTTTGCTCCACCCATGTGTTGCTCAGTTTATATTTCTGATTAAGTTTAAATGTAACAAAAAAAGTTGTTTTTATTCTGCAGGCAACGTTGGTTGTTTACACACCTTTGTTAACCAGGGTGCACGGTTTACTGACTCGCCACCTCACCAGAATTTTCATGCAGTGTAATGGTTCTGACCCATGCTTATATTTCAATGTCACATTAATCACAATTATATTTAAATAATTAGAAATGCATCAAAAAAAACTTGTCAAATATTTGCAACGTTTTCTATGATTGGTTCTGTTCAATCTTTGGCAGGTCAAAGGTTTTTCCGCTCATGCTCATCAAATCCATCAAAACTAAGAACTCCCACCATTTTGGGTTCTTAAACCTCTTCAACCAACAGCACATATTTTATTAAACTCCAATAAGTAAGTTAAAGTTAGATAAAGGTTAGGGAAATGGGAATTCTCGTGTAATCCCTTTTATATCCTTTAGGATTCCAAACTACTACCTCTAACAAAAGTAGTCAAAATTAAAATCAGCAAGACTGACCTTTTTAAAGAAAACTGAAAATCAATATCGGACATAAAAGCCTCATTTGTACTTTCAAGTGTCCAATCGCATTATTGGCCACAACATAAAAAAAGTTCTGGTATTATTTGCTTTAAGCTTTTTAAAAATGATGGAATAAATCAGTAATAGTTAAAGATGAAACAAGGGTTTAAGCTGAAATGAGCATTAAAAGGTTTGTTGACGATCAGTGCCCGGGGAGCGTCGGGAAAGCATCTCCCTCCACATGTCTGTCGACAGCAGACATTTAAAGACTCCGCTGAGCTTTCTGTGTCTTGACAGCACTCAGGGGTGTTGAGATTATGAGGCACTGATGTTGATGAGTTAAGAAAGATAGCTTGGTAAGAGAGTCAGTTACAGCTGCAGCGGCTTCCACAGAGTCGCTCTGCATCAAGTTATGTAACCGAATGAAGCTACTTCACCCACACACACACACACACTCACACACCCACACACAGATGCACGCTGTCTTGTATCTGAGATTTCCGAGGACGTCATGTTGACTTCTTTGGTTTCCTCCTGATTTACTTGAACTTAAACTGTAACCTTAGCCAATCCCTGACCTTATCCTTACAAGAACACACATCTATACCCTAGAACATGATTCATATCATGGTGCTTTGCTCTTTACCTCAGCGAGGTAATGTGAAAGCATCATTTCACTGAAGACATTAATAATACCTGCCCACTCACAAACAAAAAACAGCAAATCTGTAGGGAACAGGAACCCAGTGTTCAGAGAGACCCACTTTTATTCAGTCTTTGCAGTTATATAATGTTCTGCTTGGTGTACGCAGCCAGGGAGCTGTTGGATTGACTGACACATGGAAGTAGTTGGCTGCCACTTGTAATCAACAGCTTTCAGAATAAATGGCCACCAACTCCATCTTTTCCAGCACTTTTGCTTTTTAGCCTTTTCACTGTTGCTTTCTGGTCGGAATGACTCACTAATAACAGAGTTTGAGAATGAGCTCCAGCTATGCAGCTACATGAGTTAGAGCCACTTAGCAGGTGTTGGGGTCAAACCGTGGAATCCTCATGTCTCTCAAATGCATCAAACAGTGAGATGCTAAATAACCTGATTAAAGTGCAGAGCAGATGCAACATGATTTTTAAGTCATAAAAGGCAGTTTTACAGCATTAGGAACAAGTTAATCCTCAGATGGCAGTGAGAATGAATTTGAACTGAATTGTAAAATGGTAAAGTCTACGTTAAACCAGTTTCCTTGGCCACGTGGTGCTTTCTTTGTACATGGTTTGCTTGGGAGTGACCATCAGCCTGTTTTCCGGATTACTATTATTATTATTATAGACTGAAAAAACATTTTATTGAATCTAGGAACCAACATCTTATAAATACAGATTTAAGTTGTCAAAAAGAAAATACTACTACTAAAACCCAGAAATTCCATAAAAATCTTGCCCACTTTTAAGATTTGTAGAAAACTAAAAAACGAGGTCTGCTCATCTTGTAATTCCCCTGCGTTTATGCCCCTGAAGGCAGCATAGTGTTAAATGTACGGCTAACTTGTAGAAACACGACACAGACTTTCAACACCATGTTTTCAAAAGTAGATGTAATCCAGCCTTGCATTAAAGCTTTGCTGTCACATATGCTTACCAAGGTCGGTAGTAGATGGAGGTCCCATATTCAAATAAAAATGAATGATTAAAGAATTTCGGCCTATTGTCATCTACTGCCCAGCATTTGTCAAAGCAGGAATGAAGAGACTAATGTTATGATCCAGTTAAAGGCATTTGCACACCTTGACCATAATATTTGTGTACTTCTCCTTTTTTTTCTGTTAGCAGTTAAAGCACAGAAGGTTTCTGAGTCCAAAGTGTTTTATTAAGCTAACCTTTGTGGAAATTTGCAATAAACAGATATAGCAGAGAATCTGGCGTTGCAAATAAAATCATTTGGCATCAGTTTACTGCTGAGGAAGAAATGCAGGTAATTTAACCAGTTTTTGAACAGAGAAATTATTTTAATGTTGAACATCCAAAAATGTTGTCAGTATGGCAAAACCAAATTCAGTGATCGGTGATTATTAGATTAACTCAGATTTAGCTTAGCTAAAGTCTAGGGATCCATAAGCAGCTAGCCTGCTATTCTATTGTAGCATGGTGTCAGTCTTTTTATCTGTAAACCGGTTGATATATATTTTATATGACCTCTTTGTTGGTTATTTTTCTTGTTAGGCTCCAAAACACTCAGGCTAACTACTTCTTAGCTTCCTTAACAAAGTTAATAACATCAAAGGTTTGCAACGTTAGATAGACAACGAATATTTATTGGTTGTTGATTTTTATTTTTGAACATATAATAATACTCAGCAACAACTCACCTGATAAAGGTAAAGCTTATGTTTATCAGGGTTATGTACAATGATTGATACCATTACTAGCTGACCCTTTTGTGTTAGCTTAGCTAAAGCCTATAAACATATATCACTATCCTGTTTTACAGAGTAGGAATATATCACTCTCCTTATATGAATGGGTTCTTTAGTTCCCATTGTGGGTTCCTTTTCTTTTTAAGTAGCAAAACAATTAGCTTGATCACTAGCTACTGTTGTTGATAAACAAAACATCAGACTTTAAAAATTACATGATTAAACCATATTTAAAGCTCCGTAACATTTATTTTGGACATGCTTTGACTAACTTGGTTTGGAAAGATTAAGTTCATTGAGATTAATTAAAATGATTCATAACAATTGGTTATTTTTCATCAGTAATAACACAGTTAGGCTAGCTACTTGCTTAATTAAATTATTAAGTTCAAACGTTTGCAACATTGCATATAGAGTTGGGCGTTGTTTGAATTTTAACCATTACGATGCTCCTTTCTGATTCTTTCAAGTGGCAGGGTCAACAAAAGCTAGCTAACCTTGTTAGCTCAGGGTGTATTATTAATTAGCATAACTCGATCATCGTAATTGCTTAACTTATCTGAATGTTGGTGATTCCACATCTGAAAAGGGATGCAACTTTTTCACAATATGTGCTGCAACCTTTCTGTGGCCCTCTTCAATTTGTTGCACCATCATCTTTCCCTTGGACTTTATGGTGAACATAGTAGCACATCGCAGAGTCTGGTCAACTGCCTGCCTAACGTTAGCAATTTCAGGTTGTTTGTCTATGTAAAAAAGACAAGGCATAACATTTGCTGGGTGTTTGTATTTGAGTTGACCAACTGTTTTAGGTCTACCTGTTGTAGGGCAGCTAACAAGTTACAGTTTTAGGTAACTCAATCTCATATAATGTTTCTAGGTTTTGAATAAATCCTTTCAACATCCATGAGAAGAGGGTTGGACAATGATTGTGGCTTCATTTTTGCTCCTGAGGATCTCAGCTTCACCTGTTTTTGCATAGATGTTGATGAAACCACACTGTTGAATGGTTGCTGTTTTTCTGTTGCAGAGCCCTTTATGAGAAATGGCCGCCCCCCCACCTCCCACAGCATGCACTCCTTTCTGCACCAGTACACCGGCTCCTTCAAGAAGCCACCCCTCCGCCGGCCGCACAGTGTCATCGGCGGAACCCTCGGCTCCTTTATGGCCATGCCACGCAACGGCAGTCGCCTGGGTGAGCCTCGCAAGCACAAACACAATCACACAAATGCGAACGGAAGGAAACGAGCGGTAGGAGAGCAGGTGGTATCCGGCAGCAGACAGGAAGCGTGTCATGATGCTGAGATTTGCACCATCCTTCCTCACATTATCACATAACACACTTTACAGAATGACTCGGCGTCATTGCCATGAGCCCGCTCCTCTGTGCACCCTCTGCCTGGACTGATTTTTACCCATGAGGCAGCTGGATGTTGCACTCAGTCAAACCTGACGCAGTTTCCTGTGTGAGCTGATTCATCTCAACTGTACCGTCCTAGAGAATGATTCAAAGCTGTAGGAGTTTGGGGCGACGAGATGATTCACGCAAGAACCAGTTTTATTCATATTCTTATTGTTTACATGCTTCTATGGTATAATTAATATTAATTAATAAAAGGGTCTAAATAATGAGGTTAGGATACCTTTAATAAAGGGCAGGTGAGCTTTTCTGAAATAAAAAAAAAGTTGTCTCTGTAAATATTTTGATAACAATATCAGTTTTAATATATGCATATTTTCTTCTTTCGTCTCTTACTCATCTGAGCTTCTGACACTCTGTGACCTTTTGGGCAATGTCATTTGTGTCCCATGTGAGCATCTGCTGCCTTCAGAATCTGTCCAGCTGGATAAATATAACCTTGTAAAATGCAAGTTCATAACACTTGGAATATATTAGCCAACAATTATTGCGCTCCAAACAGTCCTTTGCGATAGGAGTATTGCACACGCTAATATTGAGATGACGATATAGACACAGTGCTACTACTTAGAACCTGTTTTGTGCATCATGTTGGATTTGGAAAGTTTGCCAGATTGTATTAAATCTGAAGGTAAGGACCTTCATTCTCTAGGGAATACAGATGTTTACAAGGAGTGATGTTTACAGTTAATAATGCTAATCATGCTATTTACTAGTACGAAGACAGCTAAAAATGTTGGTTCCAGGTCATTTTATCTTTATTTTAAAGTATTGGTAAAACCCATTTTTCCAGCACACAGGTTTCCTCACAATCTGAAAAAGTATGAAATTTGATATTTTCCAAGTTTGGGTAGGTTTGGAAAACAAAAAAAGGAGTATGGAAAAATTCATATATTTCCAGAATTTCCTCATCCCCTTGTCTAAATCTTCCTTCCTTCTTTCCTTCCTTGTTTTCATACTTCTTCCCTGCCTTCATTGTGTCCTTCTTTCCCTTGTTTACCGTCTCCCTTTCTTTTGTCCTACCTCCTTTCCTTCTTACCTTTATTTCTTTTTTGTTTTCAACCTTCTTTTTGTGTCCTTTCTTTCCTGTGCACCTCTTTCTATTCCTGGTGTTTCATTTTCCTAAGTTTATTTCCTTTTGAATGTTCCTCCTTCCTTCCTTCTTGCATTGTATTTTTCCCCTTCCCACTTTCCTCGTATCCTTTTATCCGTCCATCATCCAATTTTGTGTTCTATTTCTTTGACTTTCTGGATTTGGTTTGTGTTTAAAGGCTGCTCACTATACAATTATCTGCCATAGATTCAAAGTTATGGTTAAAATGTTATGTTTTAAAATCAATGTTCTGGTTCAGAAAAATATAATTTTTACATGGACAAAAATATAGATGAACCCTTAGCAACTTTTATATATTACACATAATGTGACATCACTTCTGCTCCTAATATAAAAAGGAAGTCTAGAGAAACTAATTTGAATGCTGAAATGGGCCACAACTCAACACTTTTGTCGGTGCATCTCTAGTATGTGCATGCACACTTGCTAACCAGTTTTATTAGCTTTGTGAATTGGGTGTTTTATCGACTTTTCGCTAGAACTTTGCTATTAATTGTCAGTATTAATGCAGCGACCTCAACAACACCAGAAATATTACAGTTGTCTGCCTCATGGCAAAATAAATACAGAAACACAAATAAAACCCAATAATGCGTCTTAGTTTTGATCTAATGAATCATTGAATTTTTAACCTTTGCTCTAATTGCACTTTTTCTTTTTAAAGTGTCTGAAGACGACATTTGTTGTGAATTGGCGCTACATAAATAAGCTGAATTGAATCAAACTGATGCTTTTCTAACTTCCTGTCCTGTAGCTTTGCTGCAGTGGTAACACAAAGATTCTGTAATGTTTCTGTCCTCTAAAAGACCACAACAAACAGCTTTTTTTTTGTTGAAATCGCAACAGTCTGCTTGTAAAAAAACTGGATGTTCCCAACCAACTATACACTAGAAATCGGTTATAATCCTCCTCATGTTTTTTCTATGTTGCCATAGATCCAACATTAACATCTTAACAGATTTCCGTTCCGAATGCTTTGACAGCTTTGTCTTTTGTTAGCAAAAAACATTCTGTCCAACAGATGGTCCACTTCTCTGAGCTTGTTTTCTGGACAGGGAACGACTAAATGGACCTATTGAGCCCCACACTGGACCCTGTCCCAGTTAGAAGGACTTGGATCTAAAAACGGGACAGTTAAGTAGGACGTGGATGTTCCACATCAAGCTGCTGCAGTCTGTGTGTTCATTATCAAAGATGCTAATGAAGAGGTGCAGTGAAAGGGGAAGCGAAGGAGGGATTTCAGAGTTTCAAGACATCAAAAGAAAAGGAAGGATATGTAGAAATATTCAGGATCAAATAAAGAGGAAAAATAGCTGCAAAGTGAATTCAGTGGAAGTTTGTTGAAAAAGAAACTTGTGGTAAAACTACACTGAACAAGTAAACAGAAAAACTGTGGGACGATGAGGATGCTGCTGCTGAGGATTTAACGTAGTTGGCTAATGAGATTGATGGAATGAACACGGGAGGAATTTTGGGAGGAAGAGATATAATATGGCAAGAGATAACGGAGGTATGTGAACAAGAGAAGAAAGTAGGACAGATTAGATCACGCAAAGGACCTGAAGATGCACACAAGGCAGAGAAGAGGTGGTGGAGAAGGAATGCGCTGAGATGAGCCGCTGCTTACCAAAACCTCAGGAGGAAGAGAAGACGAAATCAGAGGGGGGATAAAACATTGAAAGAGGCATGTAGAGGAAACAACACTGATAGAAGGAGAATAGAGATGTCAGGTTTGATTTTCCAGTTATGTCTCAAAAAACAGCAATCAGTCTGTTTGATTTGATTTAGGATGTTGTTGAATTTAACAGTACATCCAATAGGTTGTTGTTGCAAAAATCCTGCAACTCTGACACAGTTGTGGATTATTTTAGAAAGGTGAGCTGAGTAAAAACAGATTAATTTAAATATAAAGCATGAATTACAGTAAAATTAGCTTTTCTGCTGCCTTTTTTTTTCAGTTTCAGATCATCAAACAAGTTTTAATATCAGACTAAGGTGACCTGAGTGAATACAACAAGCTGTTTTCAAAAGATCTTTTCATTTATTAAGAGAAAACAACTATCTAAATCAACCTGACCCTCTGTAAAAAAAAAAAAAAAAGGAATTGCCCAGACTTGTTAAATCCTAAATTTGGGGCGAGAACCATTATCTACAAAAGGAGAACACATGGAACGGTAAGGAACCTTCCAAGATGTGGTCGGCCAAACTCCCTGATAGAGCGCATTCACAACTTTCCCAGGAGGTCACAAAGGAACCCAGAGCAGCATCTAAAGCTCCCCTCAGTTAAGGTCTGGGACAGGGCAAACATGGCATTGATGAGAGGGTTCCCAGGCCAAAACCATTGTGCCCTAGTAAAGATGATGATGATTATGGATTAAACATGAGGAGTGACCCGAGTATGAATAAAATCGACTGATTATCAGCAGGTTAAGACTGTTGCCTGGATCATCAAGTTGAAAATCCATAATAGACCTGATCTGAGACTGAAACTATGGGCCCTGACTGCAGTATTCCAGATGTTGTTTAAAAGGATATGTGTTTCTATGTTTGTCTAGAAAAACAAAAACCATCTGTCCACATTGGTTGTGAAATTAGATCAAAATGTTTAAACACAGTTGTTGGACCCCTAGTTGGCAATAACCTGTGCCTCAGTGCAGAGTGTGTTTTCTTCGAGGTTGGCCATTATTTGTTTCAGCACAAAGAGATAGAGATATGACAAAAAAGCTGACAACAAATGTCTTCATTGTCATTTTTATTTGTGTTTTTATTCATTTTTAACAAAACTTTCAAGAAAAAAAAATCACATAAAGTAGGTGGAAAAATTTGAAACGTTTAAGCCACAGCAGTGTTTGATGGATCAGTGTGTTTCCATGACGATCCACCAAAGACATCCCAGGGCTTTGTTAGTAGTGAGAGTGATCAGAGGTAGCGTGATGGAATAACTGGAATAAACCTTTGCGTGTTTTTCTGTTTATTTGTTGTTTTTGCACAAAGCAGGTCATGTATGACTTGCTTAATGGGCAAGTGGAAAAAGAGAAGAGGAACAAAAGCCATTCTCTTCCTGCTTTGTTTGCAAACCTTGCAGGAAATTCCCATATTTGGCTCCTTTCTTCCTCTTCTCCTCGCTCAACCAAATCCTTCATGGGAATATTTCCTCTGCGCCTGAATCAGTTTTTTTCCTCTCCTGTTTTTTTTTAATTAACAGAAGTCATTTTGGCAAACTAAAGTAGTAACTAAATTTTACATCGAACGTATTGCTGTTAGAAAACACAGACGTGGGATGTTTTGAGCGGTGAACCGTTACATTGTCGGCTTTCTGTAGGAAAACACTGGGTTGAACCAGGAGTTCTAACATTTCAAAATGTGATCTACAATAATAAGATGGTCACGTTTGAAATTTTAGTTCCAGTTTATCTCCAGCAGAAATCTCAGAGACGTTCTCCTCCAGTCTCTCTCCGCTCAGCGTCATGTTTGATGACAGACTTCATGGTTGGAGGCGCTGACACACTGATGACAGAGTACCGCTCAGCCATAACTACTCATTAACTGTATATATATATATATATGTAAGTGTGTGTAAGTGTAGGAGGGGGCTTGTACACACACACATTTTCTCCAGCTGGGCTTCAGTAGTGGTGGTAGTTTTATTGCCTGGGAGGAAATGGTGCAGGCTGCGGTCTTTCATCGGAGCCCTCCAGGTTCTAACAGTTCTAACAATCTCAGAGCAACAGTGTTTATTTGATCACCTTTACTGGGGCAATACTGAGGCTGGAGCATGCACACATGCAAACTACCCCTGCTCAGTTGCTGTTAAATACAAGTGAAGTATGTATTCAATGTATTCTTGGCTTATTTAAGAGGGTCTGTGTCTCAGGACTTTGACCTACTCATCCACGATTGCCTGTTTCGCTGAAGTACAAATGAAAATGACGTGGAGGCCCTTGGGACCAACAGGAAAACATGTCACCTTAGTAGAGACGAGCTTCAAATTGGCTAATTTCTCAGAGCATCCCATGGAAGACACGTGTGTTGATCTTTAAAAGTCAGGAAATGGCAGCAGTAGAAGAGCTCATCCTCTTAACCCACTCAGATCTGCAGGTAGAGCAATAATTCAGACTGAAATCGTGTCAGACAAGGCTGGAGGAGGACCCAAGTTTATCAAAACTAGCAGTAGATGTACATTAGCACGCTGGACTAGATCTGAATTATAACCGCGGTTGAGTGTATTTAATGAATTTTATTTTAATTAACTGTGCCTCTTAATGTTCTCATTCCAGACATTGTTCATGAGAACCTGAAGATGGGTTCTGACGGGGAAAGTGACCAGGCTTCTGGAACATCTTCAGACGAGGTTCAGTCCCCCACGGGTGTCTGTCTGAGGAACAGACTTCACCGTCGCATCTCCATGGAGGTGAGACCCCGTCACACTTCCACACACTTTGCAGTAATAACAGCAATGCCGTTCCACGTTTCTCCCCCTGCCTCTTGACCTCCTCCGCTGAGTGCCAATGGGGGGCAGGGCTGATGCTTGGTCCAGTAATGGACTCTCAAGCTCCGGATGTCAGGAAACTGATAGCAGTGATGCTCCCAGAGGAGCCCTGGTGAAGCTGGTAAAGAGACTTGATGATCTTCTCCATGTCAGCTGTCACAGCTTGAGAGCAGGCTGGGAAATAGATTTTCTACCAAGTGGGTGTTTAAACACATGCCTGTGATCAGCTCTGATGCTGGAAACAAGGGTGGCTCATTCTTCTTCTTATTTTTCTTCTTCACCACCACCACAGTGGTCGGGTTTAGCAATATAAGATCCAATCAGTAACACTTTTAGGGTTTTATCAAGCAGACAATCCTGTGAAATACCCAGAGGTGTCTAATATGATAAATTGGTTCTGTGCTTTTTACCAGGTCAGCCGTTAGAGCATGAAGAGCCACCTTCTGTTGTTTAGGGGGATGTTTTTGCCCACTGGTTTGTAATTTCATAGAGATGTTGCATATGAACATTCTGAACCCAAGCATTACATTCCTCAGCGTTCTGGTAGATTGTTCCACACTAGTGATTATACAAACCAGCTTAGGTGGTAAACCAACCCTTGCAATGAAACGCTGCTAAATGAAGCGGAGGACCAGCAACTCAGCCTGGAGGCATGCTGCCCCCTGCTGGCAGAGGAGAGTACAGAACAAATCAAACCATGGCATCTTTGATGCTAATGCCACCTCTCCCTCACAACTACACCCTGACCTATTTTTCACTTGTTTTGAATGCTGGGTGGAGAACAGAAGAGGAACTCAAGGATGTGGTAATGATCACTTGACCCAGACATATGTTCTGTTATGTGGAAGTGACACAGAACAATGTTTTTGTAGCTGGGCTCAGAACCCACAAGTCTGCCTCAAAAAGTCTGACTACAAGAGAAATCTGTAGTTAATACAGAGCAGCTTTTTTCTGTTCTTGCTTGTTTGTTACACAGCACTAGTCCTGGTTACTCCCAGAACTGTAGAATTATGCAATCTCTTAAATAGAACCTGTCTGACAAAATGAAGTAGACTGAAGACTCTCAAAAAGGCAACACATCATGTCCGATCTAAAGAAATTCAGCAGCAGTCAGGAAGTAAGGCTTTGACGTCTGTTCATTTGGAAATGGTTCCAAAGCCATTTGTAAGGCACTGGAACTCAAGTGAACTGGTGTGAGAACCATTATCCATATGTTGGGATTGACCCATTTACCCAGTTTACCGATAGAAACCACTAGATTTATTTCAAATCTCTTGGTATTTCAAGTTGGACTTTCCCACCACAGCAGTTCTAGCGATGATAGAGCTGGATCTTAACTGGTTCTATCAAAGAACAGGCTTGGTGTTCCTCAGCCATGTAGCCAGCTCAGAGCCTCTTCATTATGTCAGTGTAAACGTCACACACAGCTCTGTGTTTTGTTTACTGTTTTCTGCCTTAATTTAGATGGATATGGGAGTTCTAATCAGGGCTCAGAACTCTTTTAATTTTTGGTGTCTATGAGCCTTCTGGTAAAAGCACGTCTTTACTCTGGGCCAACTAGATAATATAAAAAGTTTATTTGTGCCAACATGAACCCATAGAGACTCAGAGAGACGGGCGCACAGCATCACAGATCCTCCATCTTACTTGTCAGTGGACACAAGGGTTTTCCCTTGAAAGCATATTTTCAAAGGTCTTTTCTTGGTTTCCAGTCAAGACCACAGCTTTTTTTACTGGAACATAGTGTGATAATCTTTGCATATTACGTCCTTGTTTGTTGTGAAAATGCTCATTCTCATCTGACCAAAGCCCACAGGTCAAGTAGAGTTTAGTAAACTGGAAATGATTGCGTTTGTGATAGTAGTACCTAAAATGCTGTTTCCTGGCATCACTCCCACACAGCTGCTCTTCTTGTAGATGGTGTTAATGGTTGTCATGGAGATGTCTGGAGTCCAGAAATAACGAATCTGTAATGATATAAATATAGCCAAATGAACATAATCCTATTGTTTTATTGACAGCATAATTGAGAGTACAGTTTTGTATATTTACCAGATAAATTTAAATCTTTAAGTCTGATTTCTACTGAGAGCAATTATATGCTTCGTTTAGAAGCCAACGCTGTCAGATCAGTGACTGCTTTTCTGAGCAGCTCGGAATCCAAGAGCTGGAGAATCTGCTGAGATTTGTGGAGACATTTTTCTCCACATCAGGTCTTATTATGTAAGCTCTTAGCTGTCAGACCTCCTGGTGTTCACTTTGATCCAGAGAAGAAGCTAAAACATATAGACAGTCACGGCCCAGATGCCGTTTGACTGTTGACTTGAGTTGATGAGCTGTGAACAGTGGTGTGTGTGTATGTTTAGGTTGTTTCAGATTCTGCAGCTCAGCCGCAGTCATGCTCACGCAGGCCGCCCTCTTCTTTTTACCTCGCAGAAGATGGTGATCGACCTGACCTCTGCCGTCGGAAAGTGGGAGGAGATGAGAACGTGTTATTTTAGACGATGCATGAATGTGTGGATGGTGGGGGGGGTGGTTGGACTCCTGCTTCTCACCGCTTAAACATATCCTGCAATACACACAGTGCTTTGACAAGTATCCACACCCCTTCAACTGCTCTACCTTCTATCATGTCTGTAATTTATTAGGATTTTCTGTGACGGACCAACACAAAGTAGTGCACAATTGTGATGTGGAAGTTATAGAGGAAAGCAGTGGTTGAAAGAAATCCCCCAAAACTGTTACTTTTGACCATGTAGAAGAGACAGCAAAGGTGTGGAAGAAGGTCCTCTGGTCAAATCAGACATGCATAACCCTGAGGCAGAATACCAACACTTCACATCACCCTGAGGACACCATCCCCATGGTGACCCCAGCTGGAGGCTGCTAGAACTTTACACTGGGGCAGAAATCGTCCGTCTCTACATGTACAAACTTGCTGGTTAAACACTTCAAAAGATTTGCACCACTAATTGCGTCAAATAATGGTTCAACAAAGTCTTGACCTAGGGGAGCGGAATGTCTGTGTTTGCCACACTTTTTAGATTTTTATTTGGAACAGTCTTTGACAACAGTGCATTATTTTACCTCCTTCTTACAATTATTCACCACTTTGTGTTTTCCCCCCAAACAAAACATAGAAGTTGGTAATTGGAATGTGGCAAAAATGTGAAAGTGGTGTGAAGACACTGATTTCATCCATGCATGAGGCAGGTTGGAGAAGCGTCTCTCTCAGCATGCTGTGATGGGAGCAGATTGCAAAGCTGCAACAGTGGCTTGCAGCCATGAGCTCATGTTGTTAGCTAACGGTATATATAAAGGTTTAATGAACCGAACTAGTGAAAATCTCATGAGGTGTCTGACTTTTATATTTTCGTTTTAAGCCCTGCGTAATGTTATATTAAGCTGATGTTCAGATGGAGACGTAAACACTTCTGTTTGTTTTGTTTCAGGACCTGAACAAGCGCCTGTCACTGCCTGCCGATATCCGAATCCCCGACGGCTACCTGGAGAAGCTGCAGCTCAGCAGCCCGCCCTTCGACCAGCCGCTGAGCCGGCGCTCCCGCCGGGCCTCACTGGTCAGTTCAAGCTCCTCGCCGCGCGTGTTTGTGTTCCTTCCTAGTTTTGCTCCCCTCGCAGTCTCATTGCCAGACTCCCTCTGTTCTGGTTTCTATGGCAACTGGCCCACTGAGAGGCAGAGATGGATTCAATCAGAGCCACAATCGCCCACATCCTACTTTGTGCCCGTCAGATTAGATCATAAAACTCTGCTGGGGGAGATTACGCAGCTTTGATGCAGACTCACTAGTAGATTTTATTTGCAGTATAAATGTGACGGTGATGGACTAAATGATCCAATTACAATCAGTGAGTTGAAAGGTTGGCAGTTCTGCCTCATCATACATCAGGTCCCCTTTAAACTGACTGGGCAGCTGCTTTTTGTAATACGAGTGTTTTATTTTTATTTCTGACCCAAATTATTCCTCAAAATAACATAACTCTGATATCATTGCAAACATTCCAATTTCTGAAACCTTGAAACAAACCTTTCTGTTGCTGAAAGTGATGAGATATTTGATTCAGAGGATATCCAACCACACGTCTTTGAACCCAGTCTAGTTAGTGAAGCAATAACTGAACATTCATCTCCTTGTTGTCCTCTTCAGTCTGAGATTGGTTTTGGGAAGTTGGAGACGTACATCAAGCTGGACAAACTTGGAGAGGTGAGGAAACCTTAAAGTACCATTAGAGTAACTGATGACTGCATAAAGACGCCTCACACTTCACCTTTACTTCTCTGGAATTCTTCAAACGATGTTGCGTTCAGGGAACGTACGCCACGGTGTTTAAGGGACGCAGTAAGCTGACAGACAACCTGGTGGCGCTGAAGGAGATCCGACTGGAGCACGAAGAAGGAGCCCCATGCACCGCCATCAGAGAAGGTGATGGTCACTGTCCTTCATGTTGAGCTGAGATTCAGCTGGTTTATCCCCCTTGTGTCCTTCCTTCCATCCTTACTCCCTCATGCCCTTCCATAAATACCCTCACTTCTATTTGTCTTTCTGTCCTTCCTACATTCCTGGAGTCCTACCCCCATTCCTTACTTAGGTCCTTCCCTCTTTTCTTGTGTCCTTCCTTCTTCTTCGTCTGTCCTCATATCCTATCTTCTTCCACTCCTTTCATTCTACCCTTCTTCCTTCCACTTCTTCTATCCTTCTATTTTTCTTTCCATCACTGCGTCCTTCCAACATTCCTCGTTTCCTTCCTTTCTTTTTCCTGTCTCCTTCCATCTGTCTTTTATTCCTTTCTTGTCTTCATTCTTCCCTTTCTTCCATCCTTTCAGTTTTTGCTTTCTGTTGCTACCGTATACCCACCCTGCCTGCAGTACACATCTTCCTTAAACTCTTAGTAAATATTTTTATTTTAGATTGTAAATTGAACCTAAAGGACATAGAGGTCTTTGAAAACTTTGTCTTACATGAAACATTTTGTTAAAAGTAAAATATTCCCAATCCATCATTTTCCAGTGAGCATAGGAGGTGTGTTCCTGTGTGACTTATCTGGTGCTTCATGTCTCCTGTGTTTGTGTAGTGTCGCTTCTAAAAGACTTGAAACACGCCAACATCGTGACGTTACACGACATCGTCCACACTGACAAGAGCCTCACGCTCGTCTTCGAGTACCTGGTACGCATGATGTCACACATACAGTGGGCGTGGCCAACAAGGGCCCAAACGTTTTGCACGATATTTTGTCCTTTATTGTGTCGATGGTTCAGAGGAAATCAAACATGTTGCTCTGTATTAATGCTGCCATGGAAAACCACAAGTAACAATTCAAATCCTGCTTTTTTTTTTTGTTTTAATTTATCGGATTATCTCGTGTCTTTATTAATTTATTTGATGTTTCCATTCTGCTGGAGGAGATTGTTAATGTATTGAAAGAACAGCATCACCATTCTAATAACTGTAAATGGGAGAAATATAAACCTGTAACCTTTTAGAAACTTTAATAGAGAAATCTAATGTTTCAGCAACAACCTACATTTGTTTATGGTATTAATTAAAAAGTCAAAGAAATTAGTAAGTTAGGCTTTAAAAACAGCTTCCTGTTTACTTTTGAGTGATGTGCAACGTTATAAAGAACAGGTAGAAACACAGATGATGATAAAATAATTGGCTGTGGCAGTTAGTTGAAAGAGAATGGCCTAAACATACATGTAATGTTAGATTTTATGCTGCTATCCAGACCTTCTATCTTACGGTAACATCTCCTCTTACAGGACAAAGATCTGAAGCAGTATATGGATGACTGTGGAAACATAATGAGCATGCACAATGTGAAGGTGAGTATGGTGTACACTGCTGGCCTGTATTTCCTTTAAGGATTAAGGATGCTATTGTGCTGAGCAGGATTTTAGTTTTTAAATCTCAACGTTCACTTATTTTAAATGTGAGGTAAATATTTCATTTTTGGATCCAATCTAACACCTAGATTTGAATCCTAGAATCTGTAAAGGTACGCAAACTAAACATATTTTGGGTGCATGGGGAGCTTGTTTGTACATATGACAACAGTGAACCCATTAACTCCTGAAATATGTGTTTCCAGATCTTCCTGTTCCAGATTTTACGAGGGCTGTCTTACTGTCACAAGAGGAAAGTCCTCCACAGAGACCTGAAGCCGCAGAACCTCCTAATCAATGAAAAGGGGGAACTCAAACTTGCTGATTTTGGTAAGAGGAATCTAAGGAGCTTCTGGTTTAATATGGTAAAAAGTAAAACTACACCAAGAAATCTGCTTTTGACCAGAATCCGAGGACGTTCAGCTCAATCAGCCCAGACCGAAACTCAGAAATATTTTTCCAATCAGTGATGTACCGTCTCCAAGCACTTGAATTAGACTGAAAGTTAGCCGTTTTAGTATCAGTGATGTTTTTAACTATTAAGTCAGAAGCACAGAAATGTAAGAAACTATTTAAAAATATGTTTTTCTTCATGCAAAGACATGTCTGTGCCTCTGTCAGGCTGCGAGACAGAATTAGACTTGGAGCAGATAACAGAGTATAGTGAACTAGTAAACTTTTAACCTCCATCTGTCATGGAGCATGCCGGACTTACAATGTTTGTGGTCTTTTGGAAATGTCAGCGTTGCAGAAATCGGCCCCAAAAATCTGATTGGTTCATCTCTAGGAAAAAAGCAGTCCTGTTTTTAATGCAGGAAAATGTTTCAGATGGATGTGTCCCTGTATGAGGCTGCTCATGTGTGATGTCGTTCTGCAGGTCTTGCGAGGGCAAAGTCTGTCCCGACCAAGACGTATTCGAACGAGGTGGTGACTCTTTGGTACCGGCCTCCTGATGTTCTCCTGGGATCCTCGGAGTACTCGACACAGATCGACATGTGGTAGATATTCCATTCTGGCCCAGTTTAAAGCTGGATTTATGAGTTTTTCTGATGATAACAATGAACCAGATGGTGTCACTTGTGGTTCTAAACCCACAGAGAAATATCAGACACTTCGGCTCCCCTCAACCATTCTGTGCTTTTTCCTTCCTTGTTTTCCTGCTACAACTTTCTCGCCTTAGCGACACATTTCCCCAAACCCCTCCTGTTATATTAGCTGATATGGGATGTTTATTCTGCAGGGGTGTGGGCTGTATATTCTACGAGATGGCTGCAGGTCGGCCTCTGTTCCCAGGCTCCACCGTGGAGGATGAGCTTCATCTTATTTTCAGGCTGCTGGGTGAGGACCTCATGCTGAACAGGATCGTCATAATAACACCAGTTGTTATCCATCTGATTGCAGCAGCTCATTGGGTCTGATTTGACTGTTGTTGTAACTTCAGGCACGCCCACAGAGGAGAAATGGCCAGGAATCTCCTCCATAGAAGAGTTTAAATCCTACAACTTCCCCAAATACAAACCGCAGCCGTTGATCAACCATGCACCTAGGTACTTCAGTTATTGTGTGCTCATTTGTTATTTGCCATTATTTACCCCTGGCTGGTTTAACTTTAAATGCGTACAGTGATGTTGTGTATTCCTGAGTGCGTGTTTGCCCGTTGCAGGCAGGAAATCCTGCCGAACATTAGCAACGGCTGTCCGCTTCCTTCCTCCCATGAGCCCTCCACATTCCCATCGACCTATTCCGCAGGCAGATAGTAAACTGTTGCTCTTCTTGTCGTCTTTAGGCTGGACAGTGAAGGCATCGAGCTGCTGCTGGCCTTCCTCAGAGTAAGTATCAACTCCAGACACACTTCTGAGACAAATGGTAAAATGAATATTTTCAAGGTCTTTTTTTTTTAAGGTATGCCTAGAAAATGTATAATAAGGTTCCCAGCAGCTTTGGAGGAGAAACTGGCCCACAGCATCGCAGATCCTCCACTGTACTTAACAGTGGGCTGGAGCTCTTTTTTAACATGTTCCTCCTTTGTTTTACACCAAACCCACCTGAATTGTCTCGGTAGAGTTTAGCGGACCACACACGTTTCTTTTTGTGATGGTAGAAGAGAAAAAGCTTTTCCTGCCATGTCCTCCAAACAAGCTGTAGCATCTAACGGCTGGATTAAATACTTTGTGACCTCCAGGATCTCCCTTGTTGCTGCAGCTTTCTACTAGTGAGCTTTGGAGAGTTTGACCTTCCCCACCATTCTGCTCACTATGCTGCAAATGAATGAAATGAGCATTTATTGTGCTCCAGGTGTGCACACATTTGGAAAGAAGGAACAATAAGTGAGAAAAAACATTTATTTTTCTAGCTTTTTTCACTCCTTCCATTTTTCAAAAGACAGAAGTCTAATAATGCCTAGCAAATGCAATGGTCCCAGTCTAAGACTTTAGATTTTGAAATAGATCCAGGTCAGCTTGGGAAAAAAAGTGACATGGCACTAAATCGCTGTCCAATTTGTTTCATTATTTGTACAACCCATAGATAGAACCCAGCAACTATTCATCTAGTTTCATGGTTGATATTTTGTGTCATAATGTACAGAATATTCTAAAAACTGCAGGAAGAAAATGGAAATTTGATCTAAAAAATGTGTAAAACCCTGAATATGAGCCCCCATCCCCATCCAGCCTAGTGGCCTTTAGCTAAAAGAAATGATCCGTGTCACATCATATTTATACCCCGGTGAAACAGAAAGTCATAAGTTACCAGTTAAAGGTTCCTAAAAACATGCTTCAGTTAGGTTTATTTTAAAAGGGGTTGTCAGGAATTGTGCTGCAGGTTGTTTTTTTTCCCACTCAATAAATGTGTTCAAACTATAGGTTAGATTTCAGAAATTTCCTGTTAGAGTTTATGCTACTGCAATAAAATATGCATCTGTACCAGGGGTGCTAATAAATGTTGAGGATGCAGTAGCTGATTCCCACCCCACCCAGATCCAGCTTCCTGTCATCACATCAGTCAACATTAGGCCATATATTTAGACTTTAGGATGTGTAGGTCAGATCTCTAATTCTGAGTAAAGTGATGCAGGTTTTTGGTTTAATTATCAATAGCTTCTCATTGAGTCCAAGTTCCTCTTTGTTCTCAGATTAGTGGGGATCATATTAAAGCAAAAAAAAAAAAAAAAAGATTTCAGTGATTTAAAACAATTGCAATAATAACATCATAAAACTAAAGGTTGATCTTACTTCACAACTAACTAAAGCTATAAACAAGTACAAGAAAATGTAACTGGTTTCGATACTTTTAATCTTGGGATTGATTTGAAAAGCATCAACACGAATGACCTGTAGAAAAGAACAAACAAAGTTGTGATGGACGTCTTTGTGTGTCTGTGATTAGTCAAGGTTACAAAGCTGGAGTAACAAGATTTAATAATTTTTGGTTCAGAGCTCCATCAGTGCCACATGTAGACAGCAGGGGGCGTAGTTTTCCTCTCTTTTTATCTTTAGCACACATACTTATTCTGGTGTGTTTCACAACTGGGATTCACAGTGGAAATGAATCCCAACCATCCATATTTATCTTGTGGCTGATGTATCCTGTTTTTCGCTGTCTGCAGTACGAGTCCAAGGCGAGGATCTCAGCTGACGAAGCGATGAAACATTCCTACTTCAGGCAGCTCGGGATGAGAGTCCACACACTGCCTGAAAGTGAGCACGCACACACACACGGAGAGCAGTCCCATCTGCTGTCTTCTGCCTTCAGGCCTTCCTGCGTTATTCATTCTTTGATTTCCTGTCCTGCGTTGGGTTTTGTTGGCTGAGGCTCTCTCTCCCGTGTTTCAGGTGTGTCGATGTTCACGTTAAAAGAGATGCAGCTTCAGAGAGATCCTGGCTACAGGAACTCCTCCTACCCTGAGTCCGGTGGGTGGTGAACATGGTTACATGCCTCTCAGTGCCTCAGCTTGGTAGAGCTGTTAAAATTTCATTAAGAGTCAAGTTCTTACTCCTACATTTCCCACAATGCAAAAGGAACCACGTGCCAATTAAAACTCTTCCAGATTCTGATATCATCCCATTTTTTAGCAACAAAACCACCAGTTTTCAACTCACTTTCTTAAACATCATTTTAGTTTTCATGCTAAATCACAGATGACTTTGACATCATCAGTAAAAGTATCATCAGAGTTCTGTGTTTTATTATATGAATAGTTCTGTCCAGACAAACAAATACAGTACCAGTACCTGCCAAGGTATTCATGCCCTATCAACGTTTTCATATGGTGTCACATTACAACTAACTTAAATACTTTTTACTGGAATTTTATGTGATAGACAAACAAAAATAGTGCATATTTATGAAGGAGAAGAAAATGATACCTGGTTTTCAATTGTTTTTCTGAATAGAAATCTGAGCGATCCAAAGATTCTCAAGTTGATTTAGGTCACGACTTTGACAAGAAACTCAAACAGGTTTTTTCAGTCCATTTTCCAACTAACTATCCTACTGAAAAAAGCATCCCCCACAGCATGATGCTTCCATCACCTTGTTTTATAGGGCCTATAGTTTATATTCAAGGCTTGTCACAGATTCCCAAATGGATGTAGGTCTGGACATTGATACATTGTTCTAATACATTCCACCACACTCAACGTTTTACATGTAGACCAAAAGTTGAGTTTTTAATGCAGGTCAGATTTATGACATGCATACCTATTACCGGTATATGTCCTGTTGACACATTCTCCCACCTGAGCTGTGGATCTCTGCAGCTCCTCCAGAGTTAAAATAGGCCTCTTGGCTGCTTCCCTGATTAATGCTCTCCTTTGTCAGTATTCTTGATAGTTTGCAGTTGTGCCATACTCTTTACGGTTCCAGATAATGGATTAAACAATGGTCTGAAATGTTCAAAGAGTGGGATAATGTTTTAGAACCTAACCCTGCTTTAAACTTCTTCACACCTTCCTCCCTGACCTGTCGGCACTCCTGGGTCTTCACGATGCCGTTTGTTCACTGATGTTCTCTAACGAACCTCTGAGGCCTTCACTGAACACCTGGATTTAGACTGAGATTAAATTACACACAGGTGGACTCCTTAGGCAACTAGTTAGATTGGACTTCATTTAATGGTGTCAGAGAAAAGGGGGATGAATAAAAATGCATAGGAAACCTTCGCGAGTTCACCCTTTCAGGCTGGGTCCGTTGAGAATTTTCTTTGGAAAAGAAGTCTAAAAACCATGTGGCATTTTTCCCCTTAAACAATTAGGCACTATATTGTGTTGGTCAATCACATAAAATACATTGAAGTTTTTGTTTGTTCCTTTTAAAAGTTCAAGGAGTATGAATACTTCTGCAAAGCATTGTTCTCTTTGTTAGAAGGAACTGGTCAGATAGGCCCTTTATCTGCATTTAAATTGTTAGATTAAAATTAGTTTAAAATCGTAATCTACAGGTAGATCTCCAAACATTTATATCGGGAAAAAGTTCAATATTGTTTCTCTCTGATTCCAGAGAGTGAAACCCATCTATTATTTAGATTCATTACACATGGAGGGAAATATTTCAAGCATTTATTTCTTGTAATTTTGTTGATTATGGCTTACAATGAAAATGAAAATGCAGAATTCAGTGTCTCAAAAAATTTGAATATTATGGAATTAAATATTTGATACTTAGGGTGTCACACCCTAACTAGCCAAATAATTTAAAACGCCTGCAAAGGGTTCCTCAGCCTCTAAATGGTCTCTCAGTCTGTGTCATAGGCTAGGAGCTTCACAAAGTGTGGACTGAGGCGGGGATCAGTGCATCAAGAGCCACTACACACAGACGAGTCCTTCATGTGGGCTACAAATGTTGCAGTAGCCACTCCTGAACCAGAGACGGCATCAGAAAAGTATCACCTAGACTACAGAGAAAAAGAACTGGACTATTACTCAGTGGTTCAAAGTTTTCTTTTCAGGTCAAAGTTTGGATTTCATTTCGAAATCAATGTCCCAGAGTCTGGTGGAAGAGTCGAGAGGCACATAATCCATGTTGTTTTAGGTCAGTTGTGAAGTTTCCACAGTCAGTGACGATTAAGAGGGCCATGCCTTCTGGTGGTGTTGCTCCACTGGGTTTTCTGAAGCCCACAGTCAACACAGCAATTTACCAGGGCAGAGCACTGCATGCTTCTTTCTGCTGACTAACTTTATAGAGATGCTGATTTCATTTTTTAGCAGGACTTGGTACCGGCCCACACTGCCAAACGTACCAAAAGCTGGTCCAATGTCCATGGTGTTCCTGTGCTTGATTGGCCAGCAAACTAACCTGACCTGAACCCTGTGGAGGAATCTATGGGGTATTGTCAGGAGGAAGGTGAGAGACACCAGATCTAACAATGCAGATGACCCGAATCCTGCTACCAAAGCAACCTGGGCTTCCTGAACACCTCAGCAGAACCACAGGCTGATCACCTCCATGCAGCAATGCATTAATGTAGTAATTCATACAAAAGGAGACTTAATTAACGTACTTTTCAGAAGCCTGACATTTCCTTTTAAAATATCGTTTTTTTATTGATTTTTTTTATATTCTTATTTTTTGAGACACTGAATTTTGGGTTTTCATTATCTGTAAGCCATAACGATTAAAATGACAAGAAATAAAGGCTTGAAATATTTCACTCTATGTCTAATGAATCTAAATAATGTATAAGTCTCAGTTTCTGAAATGAATATAGAACTTTTTCATTTAATTCAATTTTTTTTAAACATACTTGTATTTTGGTCTAATGAGGCTAGAGGCATCATGGGTATTGTATTCTTACACATCTCCCTGTACTTCCAGGTAACAGCAACATCAACAGAAGGCAAAGCATGCTTTTCTAATATTTCCTGAGGAGGATGGTCGACTGGCCAGCTTCACCTTCACCTCCACCTCTCAGCGACTTCTCGCATGAGCCCACCTCCCTTCGAGGCGTCTCGCCTCACTCCCGCACCCGCACACTCACATGCGTACTCACACACACACACCCACACACACCCTCTGAATGAGTGACTTTGAGTCAAAACTCTTGGAGACTGTTTATTTATTGGGGTGTGAGGTTAACTTATTTTGCTGCTAAACTACTACTGTCTACTATATGTGACATATAACATGTCTGTGTGTGTATGTGTGTGTACACATGTGTGTTAGGGCATATGATGTGAACTGAAGACGCCATATACGGCTAAGCAGTCTGTTAGGTTACTGTCATTTTTCCTGATTGTAATTCTTCGATATCTTTAGTTTGAAATTCAACTGATGTTGATGTCAACGCTGTGACGAAGTTGTTGTTTTCATAGTTGTGCTAACAGAGCGACAGCTGCAGTTTCTTCAAACTTTTTATGCATTGTGTATATCTATACATATATATTTATGTGTATATATGTACATGTTTATTTGGAGATTGTTTTTGTTTTTTTTCCTTCGAGCTTCCGTGACTGAACTATACAAGATTTCTACATTTCAAAAGGCTGCAGCACTCGACTGTTGGCTTTGAGAGGGATGGGAATGATGATGATGATAATGATGGATTTCCCATCTTCGATTTTCCAAATACATTTTAGATCAACTTTGTTTTTATAAGGGCCCGCTGCTTTCGGGGGTTCCACTGAAAGTCTGAGCATGGCGACTGACAGCTGAGGGCTGAACAAAGCTAACAGTGGTAGCTGTTGGGTTTATGCTCATTTCGATCACTCTGTTAAATCGACAGGACCAAATCTAAGGCAGGTTAAAGCTTGAATTTGGCATGGGCTGGTAGAAGATTCTCACGGTATGATAACCATGATTAAAAATTGAAGCGGTTTCCCAGTATTCAAACAAACTTTGTAACATGATCTAAATACTTTCTTTAAAACATAAAAGCATGTATTACTACTTTTCCTAAAATATGACATTGATGATTACAGTTATAATGTTACATATAACTTATTTAGATTTTCAGCTGTTAAATTTAGTGTTAAACATGTTCTGTTCTTTATAGAGAAATGGTAATCTAACAGGCCAGTAGGCGAGATATCTGCTCTGGTAGCCTGCAGCCTGCTGCTTAACAGACATAACAGTTGTTTGTTGCCTCATTGGTTTCCACACCATGATTGTCTGTTTTTTACAACAGGAAATGGTTCCAAACAGCAATATTTGTTGATTGTTTAAGCGAGGGAAAAGAAACAGCGCTGCATTACTCTATCCTTCAAACGTCAGAGAAAACTGTCACTTTATCTGGTTTTTAATTTTTCGTAGGAAAACAAATTGCAGTTTTGAAATCGTAGCCGTTTAAAACCTTGGAGTACCACCATACCAGAGACCAGCCCATGCCTTATTGGGAAGATTACTGGACAGTATCGTTGAATAACCAAAGGGTAAAAGATTGGACAAGCCTGCAAACCCTCCAACTGCCAGGGCTTCGATGCAAACGTACAATTTGTTTAGGTGTGATATTTTTTTTTTTTTTTAACCTTGCACTCCAGTGTTTGGGTTTTTTGTTTGTTTTTATCAGGGACGTGGGCCTCAACACACCTGAGTTTACCCAACAGTATTAAGGTGTGTTCCGTGACCTTTCCTTATAAAACAGTGGATGCTCTAAAACAACAATGGTTCCTTTCAAAACCATGTCCATCCACAGTTTTTTCCATCATCTTTACAACATAGAAATTTCAAATTAAAACTTCAGAAGTTACTGCCAGACTTTACTGTTGTTAGCAACTGACAGTGATGCTAAAGATGATTAAAACCTTTTGACGAGTCTTTGTTTGAAATACGATTACTGTAGCAATAAGAACATTTCCCTGAATCATTCTTAAATGACAACTGATGTTCATTGCATTCCTGGGGTCAACCTAGTTAATTTTCCATCACTAAATATCAAGCAGCAGCCATTTTGCTAAGCTTAGAACAGTTTCCAAGAGCTAGCATGCCTCAGATTATAAGGTCAATGCTACTTTGCCTATAAAACTAAACCCTGTTTCGATATCTACTTTGTGAAAACGTAACATGCAGCATTAAACCTGTGGTGAAGCTAGGCTAGCTTTTGCAGATTTCTCTTTTTATGCTAACTTTAAGTGAGCAAATTAACTGTTCACTAAAACTAAACATACAATATAAAGTTATACGTTCAAACAAATGTAGGTCAATAAACTGTGTTTAAATGTTACAATCTCTGGTATCAAAGAGAATATAAACGTTTTGGCTCAACAGGTGTTTCACTGGTGTGAATATTACCTTACAGTTAAAGCTTTGGTTTAGCATTGCTAATTAGCTTTACATATGGCTAAAAGGCTGATAAAGTCGAATTAGTCTTTTTGTTAAACGTATGGGAAAAAATTTAAACATACGGCCTAAAGAAAAAAAATTAAAACAGGCAGAATTTAAATGAGATGCCGTATTGGTGCAACATTTAACAGCCTTAAAAGGTGACATTTATTAAAAGCTGAAAAAACAGAACTGCTTATATAGACTATGAGTGCATTAAACATCAAACAGTAAAAATGAAAGTTGTCACAGAATCAGAGGGAGGTTTTCTTGTTGCTCTTTTGTTCAACGGCAGAATGAAAACTATTTTGTGACAGCAAAGATTTGTTTAAGCAACACTAGTGTTCTTTGTTTCAGATTAGGTAGCACATGCTAGAGTGCTTGAAGCACTGGTAAAGCTTGATAAACTTGCATCTGAAATCCATTAATGTAATGATTTTAACATCAAACACAGATTGCAAGTAATGGGGCAATGATCCTGTAAAAAAAATACAAATCTTTTTCATCTAAATTATTTTAAAATGTGCTTAATTTGAGAGATTAAATTGTGATTACACAATTAAATAAAGTAAACTATAAACAGGAAGTCATTATATTAATGATAAATCTCCTGTATTATGTTGGCCTGTTTTTTCAAGTCAGAATTTTTTCTTCTGTGTATATTCCACTATTCAAATTAAGGATCATTTCACTGTTTACTGCAAACTGTGTTTCTGTTAATATGAATTTTTGTACATGAAAAGCAGTAACATGCACGAAAGGAGATTTCTAAAACAGCTTAATATTTATCATTGTAAAACTGTACTTTTTCAGATGGATGAATGACTTGTATGTGTTTATGTCTGAGTGTGTGGAGATGTGTATGCCTGATGCATGGAAGGCCTGCTGTGTTGTCAACTCAAAATCTCTGAAACACTGAGCTGCCGGTGAACAGTTGGTGTGTGACTCTTTTTACTGGAACTATTTATTTCTCATAACCATCAGAAGTAAAATTTAAAATTTGTTTCATAAACCGCCTGTGTATCAGTCATTGTCTGAATAGTGATGCTGAGTCTTGAAGGTAAACACAAATTTACATGGGAAATCAGATAAGATTTCTTTTTTGAAAAAAGAAAAGTCATTTATTTAAAAACAACCAAATGAAACAAAAGAACAACACTGACAATAATCTGCTGGTTTTTCCTAAAAAATAAAAAAAAAAACTAAAAAAAAAAACCCCAGGAGCAATTTTATAGCTACAAAAAAGCTGTTTGTGCAGTTTTGACCAAGAAAGTATAAAGCTCTTAACACATTTACAGAAACCTTACATGGTAAAAGGTACAGCAAAGAGATGGCTAAAAAGTACAGTACAGTGCAAAAAAAAATATTAAAAGTATAGAAAATTGTGCAGGAAGATCTGCGTTGCATTTTAACTCTGGCTAGCAGACTCTTTGCTAGGAGTTGTTCATAGTCCCATCTCATGTAGCCCAGTTTGTTCATTTTTTCCAGCGTTTGATCAAATTTAATCCTGAGCCTTTCAGTATCCAGGAAAGACAAACTGTTCACATTAAAAATGTGGGTGGTTAAAGGGGACACATAAGATGCAGCAGAACAGCATGATATTGTTATGACAAACTTGTTTTGGGGTATATTTTGAGATTTTTTAAAAACCTTTACCTTTTTTTCTTCAAAAAACACAACTTATTGCTGAAGCTAAAGGAAAAGAAAGTTCTTAGCTTAGTCTTAAGATTTAAGGGGGGTTTTAAAAAA